>OZ038436.1:7022901-7622901 GCA_964036275.1 Litoditis marina
TCTCTCCCTCTCTCCCTCTCTCTTTCCCTCGTTCTCTCTCTATTTCTCTATCTTTCTCTCTCTCTCTCTATTTCTCTCTTTATTTCTTTCGCTTTCTCTTTATTCTCTCTCTCCGTCTCTCTCTCCTCTGTCTTTTGCCCCTCTCTTTCTCTCCCTCTTTCTCCCCCCCCCCCCCCCCCCTCTTTCTTCCCTCTTTCTCTCCCTCCCTCTCTCCCTCTCCCTCTCTCTTTCTCTCTCTCTCTCTCTCTCTCTCTCTCTCTCTCTCTCTCTCTTTCTCTCTCTCTCTTTCCCCACGTGTACTCAGCTGTTTTAATTGTGTCCAGTGTTTCATATTTGCACTAGCCCACTAGCCCTTCTCCACTCTAGTTACTTTCCTTCCTCCAATTCAATTTATCTCAATTCAATTAAAATTGCTACGTTTCCATCCTCAATCTCACTATAGTTCTGGGCTTTAAAGAGTCAATATTACATAGTATTTTAATATGTAAGCTTTGTTTTTGTAAATAGTATAGAGTTAGTTGATAACAGTCTTAGAAGCTTCAATAGTCTGATAGTTTGATAGTTTGCTTGGTGAAGTATAATGAACTAGTGCTTCTTGGGTTGATTTCTTCGAAAATTAAGCAAATTTGAGGATTATCTCAATGTTTCTATGTATCTTGCATTACAAAGAGTATAAAATACACATCATATAAAAGATAAGCCATAAGCCGTATTCTAACCGTTAAGAGTTGATGTGTAGAGTGTTCTCAGGTGAATTACTTCACGAATATAACAATAATCTCAGTGTTTTCTGTTGAGAACCGGATTTTCATTGGAAATTTCCAAAATTTTCCAAATCGAATCAAATTAAAACCAAAAACCAAATTTTTAAATGTTTATATGATCGTAAATCATTCATAAAGAAGTACTTTTTTTACCTGCTTTCTGTTGACATATAACTTCCCTGCCTTCAGTCGTTATCATTAATGTCATATTATATATTATGTTATGAGATATTTCACTGCCAACGAAAACAACAATATTAATAACATTCATAACGTTCGGAACACTTTTCGTATTCACACGCAAACGCGCAGCACGTATTAGTATGAATAGTAGTTTTATACTTCATTGAAAGAAAAATATTTGTTAAGATGAAGACATATCAGGAATTAGTGCGGGTTGCCCATTCTCTCTAACTTTGATAGTTAATTGACATTTTGATGCCATAGAAAGTCGAAAACCAATTTCAAACTGAACTTTGATGAATGTGTAACACTTAGAGTACTTACTGGTTCTCAAATACAACACAACTCTTGTTATTTTGCTTGAGGTTTGTTTTATTCGAGCAATTATTGTCAAATGTGAAAATTGGAAACATGACCAATTTCCAATTTCATTACTCTATATAAAGGGTATTGATATTAAATCATAAATGAAAGTTAGGATTGAATTTGACTAAAAATGTATTTAGAGAAGCTTTCGTGACATATAAGAAGGTTGGAGTTTTCCGCTTTGTTAGTTATTAATGGAATGCCAATGAAAGTTTTTTTGAGAAAATCGGAATCAGTGATAGTTCTAGATAAATTCAGTTTTCCACGAATTTGACATATTATTTGGTTCTGAGCACATTTTAGATAAGAAAAAGATAGTTGAACATAATTGAATAATGAATGTTATGGTTTAAAATGAATAAAGTTTACTTATTTACAAAATTAAAAGTTTTCAGCAAAAGAGAAAGTTTTAAATGTTATAAAGTAATGAGTGTTTGTGCTCTACAAGTTCTACTTTTTTGTTTCTAAATCTTGACCATTCTATATTCTATGCCATTTGAACAATGATCGCTGCATACGATTACACGCCAAAGTCCCACGAACCATACTTTTCACTAACATTACACACTATGTACTGTTCTTTTATTTGAAAAGTGACAAACCTAAGAACACTGATCAGAAATCGATTTCTCTTTACCTATTATTACAAATATACTATTAATTAATGTTAGTAAAAACTTAATATTGTTGAAAGTTATTACAATACTCCTGAAAAATCCTGACTGAGATATTACGCATCTGCGAGTTTCAACCGCTATATAAGTATGGCAATAGTGTAGTGTCCGCAAAATGAGTTTCTGAGTTGTGCTGTGTTTAACATGTTTCACATGACTCTGCAATTGACTAACGGTATAACTACATAACTAACGGTCCGTTTGTAATTGGAATAAATTTGAAAACACCTGAATGTTGCAGAGACTATATAAGTATCGGTGTGTTTCGGTTGTTCAGTGATCAGAGAGAATAAATGAAAGACTGATAAGGGAGGGACTGCCACCAGATATTATAGTTCCTTGTTCATGGGAATTACATAACTTATTCACGTATCTTTTTTCTCTCCCATCTTTCTCTCGCTCTGTTTTTTTTTCTCTTTCTCTTTCTCTGTCCCTGTTCTCTCTCTTCTCTCTATCTCCCCTCTCTCTTTCTCTCTCTCCTCCCCTCTCTCTCCCCTCTCTCTCTCTCTCTCGCTTTCTCTCTCTCTCTCTCCTCTTTTCTTTCTCTCTCTCTTTACCTTTTCTCTCTCTCTCCTTTCCCCCTCTCTATCTCTGTCTCTGTCTCTCTCTCTCTCTCTCTCCTCTCTCTCTCTCTCTCTCTCTCTCTCTCTCCCTCTCTCTCTCTCTCTCTCTCTCTCTCTCTCTCTCTTTCCGCTAACCGCCCCTTCATTGAAAACATGAACATCATTCCACGAATATAATTATCATTAGACCGAGACCCCACGATACTCTGAATACCATCATCCCCCATTCTTCAATCGATTTTCATCACATTTCTCCCTTTTTCCCTCTTTCTCTATCTCTCTTCAAATCTCTCTATCTATCTTTATCCCTCGCTTATTCTCACCTTGTTCTCCTTTTCTACCTCTTTCTCTTACTCTCTCTCTTCTTTTGTCTTACTATCTTCTCCCCTTCTCTCTTCGTTTCAATTTCCATCTCCATCTCTTTGTTCTCTCTCTCTCTCTGTTTTCTTTGTTTCTCTTTCTGCATTTCTTATTTCTCTTTTTTCTGTTGTCTTTTGTCTTTTGTCTTTCTGTTTTCTTTTTGCTCTTCTCTCTTTCTCTATTCTCTCTATCTATTTCTCTTCCCCCCTCTCTCTGTCTCTATCTTTCTCTTTTCCCCCTCCCTCTCTCTGTTCTCTCTCTCCCATTCCCCTTCTTCCCCCTCTCTCTCTCTCTCTCTTTCTCTCTCTCTCTCTCTCTCTCTCTCTCTCTCTCTCTCTCTCTCTCTCTCTTTGACATTCATTCTCGACGTAAGGTTTCAATAACAATTGGTCTGTTATTCTGAATCATCTCACATTCCTTTTCCCTGGTCTTCGATCATACAATTTCAAGATAATCTTCCTTTTCTTTTCTTTATCTAATTTCTAATTTCATAATTGCATGCTTCGCGAAACATTTTTCTACACGAACACGGAATATTCCGCCTAATTGCGCGTTCGCACGCGGTTCCGTGGGCGTCTTCGCAACGCCCGCACAATTATGGGCGGAGCTTACAGTGCCCTCAAACAGTCACCTCAGTTGGTGTGCGTTCTTGAGATGAAGCGCTAACGTTGCTTTCAGATAACCAGCCTTTTCAAAATCATCCAAAAGGGTCAGCAGATATTCTAATGCGTGACAGTGGTAACACCACTAGTAACTCGTTCAAATGTGTCAGTATATTTACAAAGGATGGGGATATTCCGTTGTCATCAGATGACTCGATGGATGAGTGGGCGACGATTCAGCTAAAACACTTCCGGCTTATGTCTCGTGTAAAAAAACTGTATGAGTAAGTTTCTTGCAAATTTGACCAATCATATTGTATCCATACATAGTATCTATTGTGAAGTTATAAACTATCAGTTGAAGTTCATACTTGAGTTATAGATAGTAGCTTAACGCATTTTAGCTGAATCGTCGCCCACTCGATGGATCGTTTCCAAAAACACTCTTCACTTTATAAGCAGACCAGGAAACATCTGAGTGAGTTAGTACGTAAATCGGACGTTTTTTTGTCTTTTTCTCGAATATGGCAGAAACATAGTTGATAAATAAAATACATCAACAACTTTGCGCACATTTGTTTTGCGTGTAATTCATGAAAAAATTAAACTCTTTACCATTTTCACGTTCTACGTGAATAAAGGGAAGTATTGAAGCAAAATCTTTTGTCATGTTTTATGAAGTTTTTCAGCTCGTTCCTTGTAAATTCCATAATAGAAGGATGATTATGTAGTCCAATCGCAACGGTTCGGTCCTTTAAACTGCAATACATTTTACAATTGCAGTTTAAAGAACCGTTGACACGGGATCGGTCCACATAATCGTCCTCCTTTAAGGTCGAGAATTTTCTAAAACTAGCTCTAATAATGCTTTCATATTTAAGTGAAACAATGTATACATTCTTTTTCGAGGATTTTTCTGGGAAATACTACTCTGGATTCGAAACATTACTACTTACTTCTACTTTTTCACTTTTCTCAAGATTTCCACTTATAGTTTGACGAAAATGAGTTCAAACTACAAATGAATATGGTGCTAGATGTCTGTTTAAAAGTGCGCCTGGTCTGTTGATAACAGCTGTCATTTTGAGAGGAAATAGCACACGATTCATTTAATGATCGCGTAATCTGGTATCTATTTTACCTCGCTCTTTCGCTTTCTCTCTCTCTCTCTCTCTCTCTCTCTCTCTCTCTCCATGTTCTCTCTCTTTCTATCTGTGTCTTTCTCTCACTCTCTCTCTCTATATGTTGCTTTTGCTCTATCTCTCGTTTTCTCTTCCTCTCTCACACATACACTATCTCTCTATCTTTATAACTCCCTCTCTCCCATTCTTTTGCCTTTTTCCTTTATTCTCTCCTCTTGTTCTCTTTCTCCCTCTCGCTCTACTCCTCACTCTCCCTCTCTCTATACATTTGTTCGATTCTCTCCTCTTCTCTCTCTCTTTTCTTCCCCTCTCTCTATCTCTCTCTCTCTCTCTCTCTCTCTCTCTCTCTCTCTCTCTCTCTCTCTCTCTCTCTCTCTCTCTCTCTCTCTCTCTCTCTCTCTCTCTTTCTCTGCCTCTCTCTCTATCAGTTATTCACATAAACATGTATTTTCATACTATGTGTTTTCATTTCTCGTTCACGTGAAAACTTTGAATACTACGTGTAGATTCGCAACTTTCTTTGCAGCCGAGTTGTACCAATATTGATCTTTTGCTCAACACCCTCAATGATCACAAACCAACCACTATTGCTGTTCCTCTAATAAACTAAATGAGTTTATTGATACAATTAAATTAACTTAGACAAGATTCCTCAAACAAAGTGGTTTTTCAAGCCTATTAATGATACTTCAACACAAATGTTTCTATTAGCCTTCTTTTTCATTGCAAATGATAATAGTGCTAAAATACTAACTTTTTTTTTTGATATTTCAACTTTGGGTGCTAAATTCTGGAATGAATATACTTTGAATGTACTATCTATCGGATTTATCATCATATCTCTATTACCTTTATCTGTATCGCTATTTATATTATTCCTGTTTTCTTTTCAGAAAATTATTCTGTTATGTCGTGAAATGAGGGGGCGGAGCCTAATTGTGGCCCTGATTTTTCTGCTTTTCGCCAATGGCCAATTCACCCCGGATTACATGGACGAGGCAGAGCCAGAGGTGCAAACGGTTGGTAAATTTTGCTTAGAAAAGCCGAATTTGATTGCTTTTCAATCTCACTTCGGAGTTTATAGAAGTGGTGAAACGTTTGACTGCGGTTCACATTGGCTTGGGTTGTCTGCCAACAGGTATTGATTTGTTCAACATTCAACGTTATAAGTGTACTTGGTTAAAGGGACCGTACCTCTACAGTGTGCAAAGTAGGTAGTTTTGGAAAAATGAAACACGTCATTTATTCTGTTTTGTAATGAAAGTTTATACCTTACGTACAGAGAGTTCAGAAAACCACATGAATACGAAGCAAAACAGAAGCCAACATGATTTGGGTTACTGTAATGCAGCTATCCTTAATCTATCACTGCTTTGTAGTTCTCATGATATTTACAAATCTTTCTCCACAGATTTATTATTGGTAAGTTTGGCCATGTTTTGAATATGGTTTTGTAATTTTATTGACATTTTGAAAATTTTGTACGTAGGTGAACTCGGCGGTGTATGTACGTGCGCGTGGTCGCGCCGCATTTTCGAGAACACGGAGCAAGATAGGAAGTTGACACCTATATGAATGATTTTGGTTCTTTAATGTGAACAATATCGACTAATCAGCTCAAACCTCCAAATTAAAGAGGAACGGTCCCTTTAAACTTCTTTTATTGCAGTCAAACTATTCGACATAATCATTCCGAGACTTATAGAAGTGGTGAAACGTATGGGTGTCTTCGAAACTGACTATTGTGTTTTTGGGAAAATTTATTTATTGTCTTTATAGAATTGTAACTTCATGAGTGTATTTGTTATTGATGTTCAACTATTTTGGATTTACGAATAACATTACTTCACATATTCACTACGGAACTAACAAAACTTATAGGTTTAGTTCAAGTCGATTTTCTTTGATCCAAACTAGGGTTGTTATATTGTATTGTAACTCAGCAACTAGAAGTGTAAATAAAAGAAATATAATGTAAATAAAGTGAAATACTCGGTCGATCAGTTTTTAATCTGACTCGGAAGCTAATATATAAGAGGTGAAACATGAATATGGTCCAACCTGACTTCTTTTTTTTCTGTAAACGGAGCTGGCGTTGTTTTAGAAGGGTAAGTTGTATGACCGTTTTAGAGTTTCAATTTGATTTGCGCACACATTAGATTTTTATTCAACTGAAAAGTAGTGACATCAAACTACAATATAATAACAGTACAACAAAAACAACATCTTTTATAGCTGTTTCTGAATTTATATGTATGCGAATGTAGTGAGAAAACTAAGTATCACTTTCCATGCGCCCCTTTGTAGAATCGGTGAAACTTTTGAGTGCGGTCCACATTGACCTTTATGTTCGCGGAATGCGTAGTTTTTTGCACTGATTAAATATTTAGAGTTGCAATTTTTGAGTATTCTGAAGTGTTCAACTCTAGTCAAGACTTTTTTCGTAAACTTTTTCTAATGGCTTTGGTTGATATATGATATGTTTGCAAACTTCATGTGTTGTTCAACGAACATTTTGAACGTTTGCTAAGCGTTAAATGACAGATGGAGAGTTAGCGCACATGAATGTTTCGGGGTTACAGTTATAATGCTTCTAAGCTTTTGCTCTAGTGCGTCCGTTTCAGTCTTTTCCTTCAAATAAGTATAACACAAAATATAGTAAAGAGTTAAACTATTTTTTGTAGAAAGTCCTCACTTTGCTCTTTGCCCGAAAACGCTAGTTGCCACATGGTAAACATGTTACAAAACGGGAGCAAATATTTGGCAAATGGGGGTTGGAAAAGTTGAAAAGGACAGAGAAAAGTGACCAAGAGGGGGGGGGGGGTAAAGTATATATGTATTTGTAGAACGCACGATGATAACCATTGAAAGCAAAGGACATCGGATGAACACAACTTGCTTTCACCGTCAAACTCAAACTTATTTAACATTATCTTCGAAAAGACTATTGTTCTGTGCGTTAGTTTCGAAAACATGAATTGTGCACTTTCATACTAGAATGAAATGAAAGGCTCTTAGCTGGGTCTAACAAAAAATTTCTCATGAGAAATTTCTTATAATAATATCAAGTTTTCAGAAATAACTAGTTTTATTCAATGTTATCATTCGGGAAATACTTTTATTGTACATTAACGTCGAGAACATGAATTACATGCACTTTTATATTGTGATGAAATGAGGGACTATTAGCTGAGCCTAATGAAACCATAGTTTCATCTAATAATATATCAGTGGTTTTTCTGAGAGGAAAAAAGTTTCATTTAACAATATAATCAAGAAAACTAATGTATTGTACATTTACAATAAATTGATATTGTTATAAACTTTACATTTTCAGCTGTTGGAGTACAATTCGAGTGATGAAAAGGAGATTCTGATAAGTTATCTGGCGGCAGTTTCGCGCGTTCCGAAAAGCATGGAAGACGTACTCAAAACTCTTTCCGAGTCAAAGGTTGGTTTATTTCAATAAGAATTATTATCAAATGAAATGAAGTTAATTAGAAAAAAGTTATTACATAAATGATAAATCATACCTCCGGATACAAATCTATAAAGTTAGTTGATGGTTGAATTTAAAATTACACCGTTTCTCTCTCCCCCCATCGTTGAATTACGGTAGTTTTGCTATTGCTTTCGAATAGGGCAAGAACATTTTTCGTTCTCGGTGTGTCCTGTATACTGTTAGTCCATTTCACAGTCACGTGGAACATGCTGAACACAGCAGAACTCAGAAACGTGCAGCTACAAAGTGAACGATTCCTTATGAATGCTTATTTATGTGACTTGAATTTACTTCTAGTGGGCACTATTGACGACATAGAACACAAAATACCACCATGAATATTCTTTTTTTTCCAAACCTAAATTTGCGAATTCACAGCCCGAGCTGCTTAATTTTCGATAATTTAAGCATCCTTGAAGAAGTTTTTTGATTTGCAATAATTTTCATAGTCTGGTGATAGTGTGTGTATTTTCCACAATGTTGCGTTTTGACCGTAACTATGACATACTTTTTTCAAACTCATTTTTTTTTCTCATAGCGAATCAAATATCATTATCATTATTATGTAATTGGGTGCTGAATGTGTAGACAGATGATGTAATTCAAATTAACCACACACCAACCCTCGTTGCAATTAGCAGCTAGTTGAATGTCAGCTGAAACCTTGAACTGGGTAAGGAAAAACGCTTACAAGAAACGTTTTTGATACATTTTGTTGAGTTTTGTTTTAACCGAAGTAAGAATGAGTAACGTCTCGCGTATCACATAAGTAGAATTGTACAATGTTTCCGTGCTTTTACATCATATTGATATGCAAGTCTCGCGAAATAGTGCGCGGAGAGAGATACGCAAGTTGCCATCTGGGACCCGGGATATTTATGCACACTGCCTCTAATATCAAGAGGACACTAAAGTGCAGTATAGAAATTTGAATTGTAAATGTAAAAGTGAAAGTAAATATAATAAAGTGAACCCAGAATCCACGTGTGTGGAGTCATGTTACCTAGGCATTTGGGCTTTTAACATCTATATGCCGGTAGGGGGCCTCAACAGTAGATGCCCTACGCAGTTAACCCCTGTGTAGCGCAAACATATGGAAATAGAGTAAGTATAAGCAAGTAATATAAGACAATCAATTCTCGTTTCGCTTTCATTGCTTTCATTGCTTTTACTGGAAAATTGTTGGGTTTTGTCCAAAGTTTGGATAATTACTTCTGTGCTTTTACATCCTTCCAATACACATTAGCGAAATAGTGCACAATGTAAGAGACGTAGGTTACGGTATAGGATACGGGATATGTATGTATACGGCCTGTTATTATTGGTTCATTTTCAGCAGGGTCCAGATTCTTCGTCAGATCACGAACAGTTCACCGATCGAATGAAATCGCTGTCCAGCTGTTTTCGCACCGATTTCGACGGTGAGTGACATTGTCTGCGTCTCTCTTTTTACATTATCTCTAATTGAGACGATGAGATATAGTTCCGGTCATTCCCACTGAGACTTGGTTGTCTGCCAATAAATATTTCAGACAATTTTTCACCACTCTGTAGTCTTTCAAACAACTGCAAATCTCTGTCAGCGATTGTTCAGTTTCATAAGAACACGCAAACAAAAGAATGTCTTCAGAATATTCATTTTCTCTATAAGAAATAGGCATCCGAAAATCTTGGCACAATGCCAATAGGTCTCAGTTTGAATGCAACAAATCATACACTGTCTGCGTCTCACTTTTTGCGTGGTTTCTACTATCTATAACCATCTCACACCCTCTGATAGTAAAACCCTCTCTTATCCTGTCATATTGCCTAAAACTCTCAATCTCTCTCACAGTTTCTAACCGTTTAGAACAGTCTCACAATTTCAAAACACTGAATTAACAAAAAATATAATGAAGTGTTTCGAAAATGCCTTATTCCAATGTTTCATGGTTTGTATCTGGGAATTGAACAATACCTCATTTACAATTTAATTTTGCTGTTCCATCGTGGCTTATTAACATTTACGCTCAACGCTCTTTTTATCTTAACCGTGATACATTCATCTGAGTTTAATAGTCTCTTTTCGCTCTTTTTACGTGATCTTACTACTCGCTGGTCGTCTCATACAGTAATGTTGTCTCATCACTTTATTTATCTTTCTCGCTCTCTCTCTCTTTCTATCACTTCCGTCCTCTCTCTCTCTCTTTCTTTCTTTTTCTCTCTTTCTCTTTCTCTTTCTCTTTCTCTTTCTCTCTCTCTCTCTTCCTCTTTCTCTCTCTCTTTCTATCTCTTCCGTCCTCTTTCTCTCTCTCTTTTTCTCTTTCTCACCTCTTTCTCTTTTGTGTCACGTTCTTCTTCTTCCCTCTTTCTCTAACTCTTACGTTCAGTATCTCGTTTTTGCGGTTTTTTCTCCTTTTTTCTCTTCCTAATTTTCCATCTTTCTTTCTCTCAAGTCTTTTTTTATTTTTTATTGTTCAGCTTTGCACGAAAAATGTTACACGTGGTGCTCGCGCAATGTATATTTTCGGAAAAATCATGTTGTCTTACTTCTCTTATTGTCTCACTCTCACCGTATTGTGTACAGGACTGAAAAATTGTTCTCCTTCGCACGAAAAAACGTGAAATGTGCAGTTCACGTTGATCATTCCAATCCCTGCTTGTGTATATTCCTGTATATCCCTGTTTCAGGCTCCATGATATCCGGGGCCCTCCATGTTGCGATCGAAGAGATAAACGCCAACCCCCACCTACTGCCCCAACACAAACTGAAATACATCTTCGAAAACACCTGTGGAGAGGAGAACAAAAGTCAGTTTTTGATCTACCCAATCAAAAGAGCAGAGATCACAATAGTTCATGCAACTACCACAACTTCACATTTTTTCACGTATTGAAAAACTAACATGAATTTTGAAAATAAACCAGCGAATAATAGAAAATAGATTTTTGATACATATTTGCAGAGTGAACTCATTGGCCGAGTGGTAATGGTTTTGTTCTACGTGTTTTTAAAATAAACATATTGGTAGTGCGAGAAATATAGTTGTAGTCTAATCTGCTAACACTCAGAAATGATGTAGTTCCAACTGAAAGCAGTGAGAGTTGTTTGCCAACATGCAAAGGCTCTTTTGAAACCGTTTAAAGTTTTCAGCCGTTTTGATCTCAATCGATAAATCAATATTTGTTGCAGGTACGCAGTTCTTCATGAACCACTGGAAGATGGGTGCGCAGGCGTTTATTGGGCCGGAAATGAACTGCCGGACGGAAGCTCAGATGGCCGCCGCGCAGAATCTGCCCATTATCTCATACAAATGCAAAGACCAGACGGTTTCCGATAAGAGCAAGTGGGTAGATAGTAGTTTTCATTCCAACTAGAACTATTACAGTAAGAAAATGTGGAGGCAAATGGTCCCAGGGCTAGCGGTCCAACAAGAGCAAGTGGGTATACTTCCAGCATAGAAAGTAGTAATGTTGGTTATTCTTTCCATACAAGCCATGACAATCAAATCTTGCATTTTATTTTCCTTTTTTTCGAAACAAGAGGGTAGAGCAGTGAAGAAATAGGTCACACAAAACCGAGTGATGCTAATAATACTTCTTGCCCTTACAACCTTTTCCCGTAGGGTTAACTATTGGAATTCTGGATTTCCGACAAGAGCAAGTGGGTGAACAGTCTGAGTCTCTCTGATCTCCATACTCTGTCACTCGAAACAGCTAAGGATGCTTCACCTTTGGAGATGAGTGAACCCTGGTATCATCAACTCACCCCAATGTTTCAGATACAATACATTCACCCGGACAGTACCAGCTGAGACGGAGATAACAAAGGCTTTCGTCTCTCTGATGCGCGAGTTCGAGTGGCGAAAGTTCTCGATTATCTACGAGGAGATGCCATCCAACTACGAAATGCTACTTGCGTTACGGGTAAGAACTTTTTTGATGTATAGTCACACACAAATGTAATGTAAAAAAGACATCTAACTACCCAAACTTACAGCTTATAAGAGCGGGTCTCATAAAGATCATTATCTCATATGTGTATCTATGATTTACACACTCTCTCATCTTTACATAAAGTTTCAAACGGTGCCCGCACCGTAATGCGTACTCTAGTTGCTCTCTTTTTAATAGAAAATAAATAATGTAAACTGCACTTCCGTTTCATCATTAAGCTACATTTGCCTCCAACTCTCTTCCCTTCTTTCAGATTATCGAAAAATGTACGCACCGCAACACGTATTATGGATGCTAGTTTTGAAAGACAATAGATAATGTAAAGCTTGTATTGTAGAAAAACTGTTTTTTTTTGTCCCAATCTGTGGTGTTCCTACTTTTCTAGTCCAATTCAAGGGATTTTGAAAATGGTGCTGTGTATCATGCTCAACCAACAAATCAATTTTGGTGATTGACTTGACCTTTTGGTGAAATTACGAAAAAAACAAAGATTCAGCTACAAGCTGAGAGAACAGAGTACACTAAAAGCATGACGGTTATATAATGAAGTTTACCAATAAAAATATGATGTATGTATTCTTGAATAACAGATACTGTTAGCCTATTGCACAGTCACGTGAAACATGTTGACCCACAATGCCTTATTAGAATTCCAACGTTACGTCACTATTAAAATTAACTACTAGTATAGGTGATCGGTGCAGTTAGGAAAATCAAAATCGAACAAAAATTGCAAAGTTAATGTTAAGTTGACCAAAAACACTAAATTGTTCTATATTTACCAGTAAACAGTAAAGTAATATTCCTAAATAACATATTCCAGCGTGCTTTGGAAGAAGAAAACAGTCGAATGTTGGACGGAGAACCGCGTTATTCTGTGTTAAATGTTTCGATGGTCACCAAGTTTTCGGAGATCAAATCCGAGCACGTGGTCAATGACATCATCGAAGAGACCAAGGAAACAACTAGGAGTTAGTCCTTTATCGATTTTTTGTTTTTTTTTTCTGGGTAAAAACCGGTACCCATAAGAGAAATATGAGTGGAGCTCTGGTAGCATGTACCTAGCAGTGTAATCGGCTGAAGTTGGTCTGTTATCGATTTTTCTAGGAAAAAGGGCATTATTGATCAAATATGTGTCAAATGATAATGGAATGTGTCTACAAGTTGAGTTGAACCCCCAGGGTTTACAACTTTGACTCTGGTTTGTGAGCCTGAAAACTATGAACAGTAGAGTTACTGGTGGCGCGTATCGAGACAGTTATTAGAAAAACTATGATTGTTGAAATCAACCGAACATAGTTCAATTAGGCTGTTGTTTCAAAATGACTATTTAGTACTAGAGCAGTAGTAAAGAATCAAATAACAGGCAACTCAAATTCTTCGAATGTTCAAGACTGATCTTTCAAGGCACTGTTATCATTATTTTTCGAACCCATGACTATAGCACTGGACGATATTTCTGAGAAATGAGTAAAAGCACAGTCAAATGTTTTACGGCAACGTCTTAAGCTATCAACCAACGAAGACCGTGAAACTGTCAGAATTTATACGACAACTGTCCACGTCAGTCGTCAGCGGATCATGACTGATGGGGATTAAGCGCAACTGAATGTTTCGCGTTACACTTTTACTGCTTTATAAACTTGCTAGTGAATGTTTCGCTGTGATAGAGTGTTTAAATATTATTTCCCATCCCTGAACAGTTTGTGGAAAAGATATAATAAATCAGTTGTCTTTCAAATTTCCAAGGAATTTTCCTCATTAACCTTTTAGACCGTCACGTAAACCAGTCGAATGTTTTAAAGAGAACATATATCACTTGGCCGATTTGTGTTTCAATGTTCTCACAGCACAGTTTTAACTACAAAATAATCCAATTGATGTATAGCAATACCAAACTTTCGAACTTTTACGAATACCTCAGATATCAATCGAATATAAAATATCAACTCTTTATTATTTTCTCATATCTCAATGTTTGTAATACATACATTTTGCGATCGAACTGACACTAACTCTTTGAAAAAAACAATGAGGGAAAACTCATTCGAATAACAGTCAAATGTTTCGGAAGCAAGTCAAAAGGTTTCAATTCAGTTCATTAAATTGTTTCTGACGGGTTATTCGTTATCAAGTGATACATTGTTTTCAACTATGTGTTTGGGAATTATGACAAAATTTAGTATTTCAGCAGTACTAAAGAATTGATTTTGAACAAATGACCGTTTCGTGAAAAGTTTTGGTTGTAGACGATCCTAGTTTGTTTCACGAAAAAGTCCATACTCTGTTTCACCAATAGATGTCCTTCTACAGTAATCCGTCAAGAATTTGAGGGGCGTTTTTTGAAGAATAGTCCATTATCTTTGTTCGAAACTTTCACAGTTTATGGTAGTAAACATGGAGAAGGCACTACCGAAAATTGAAGAAAATCAAAAAACGCCAATTTGTCAAATTTTTACCTGGAAGTTTTAGCAGATTACTGTAGAAGGCTGTAGAAGGGATTACTGTAGAAGGTTTACCATTGAGATTCACTGTATCGTCTTAATCAGTATGTATCAGTATGTAAGTAGTAAGTTTAAGCTGTGTGTAGGTGAGCAGTATGTAAATGAGTAGCATAGATCATACCCACCAACTGAGACTCGTCCCGTGGTCTGTGTATGCAAATCCCATAATATCAATGCTGACCTTACACCAGAACACTGTATAGTGCGGGCCAAACCTATAAAATATCTGCCTCATCTGAGAGTCGAAGCGGGCCCAAACGTTCGGGAGGCGCGGAGGCTTGTGGAACAATCGAATATATGTGTCCTTACACAGCACAATACAGTGTACTTTTTTTTGAGCGACAACTGTATAGTCCAATTTATAGTAGTCTTATTTAGAAGGGACTCAAATGTTTCATGAAATGTTTATTAAGACTCCATCTCAAGAATTCGTTTTTCATTCCAGTTTATCTGACGTTCGGAAATGTTCGCCTATTTCGCAAGATTCTGTTCACAATGGGCGAAAAAGGACTGATGGAAGACCAAAAATATTTATTGATTTATCTGGATACGGACTACAATTGGCTCAATGTATACCACGCAATGAACAACCATTTTGTACGAAGTGAGTGACTTTTTTTGTATTTTCTCATTGTTTTTTCTTCTGAATGGCAAATGGGGTTGTTGAAACTTTTTTTGCCAATCGAATTTTTTGCCAATTTCGGAAACTCGATTTTTCGCCAAACTTTAAAACTCCAAAACTCTAAAATTCGAAGTTTTGAACTCGATTAACAACCCTTTTGGCAGAACACATGATGTTTTCTGTATTGCTCATTAATACTTACCATGTAATGATTGTTATCCATTCTATTACAATAATAACAAAATTTATCATTTTCAAAAAGGTTTGCTAACGTGGTGTGGTGAAGTTCATGAACCCAATACTTGAATGATAGAAAAAGGCTGTTACCCGTTAATGCATTCCAATGTTTCAGACACGATGATCGATCTCTCCTCCTCCTGGGACAGTAGTAACTCCTCGGACAGGAAAGTGGTCCAGTTTCTTCGAAATGCGCTGGCCATCATTCCAACCCCAGTTAGCCTCGACTCCGATAGGTACGTATCTATACAGGTTACAAAGTTTTAATTGAATTATTGATCGGGATTCTTCTGATTTTCCACTTTTGAGTTGCAAATATAGAACAAGGAAGCTTAAGGGAGTAATTCAAAAGCACGTACTTTCAATACCACGAAAAAACAGAATGCGTGTGAAGCTTACTCCGTTGGTATTTAGGGTTACAAATAAAGCATTTGTACTAAGTTCTCACGGTCAATCTTACCAGTAAAAAGAGCGCACAGGTGTGTTCAACTCACGTTGATTGCACTTTTTCAGATTCAAAAAGTTCTGGCACAAGGCCAACAAGCATTTGACCCATTTTGGGGTTCAAAAGGATCCAATCGCACACGACTGGTCTATTAAGGTAAGTTGTTTGAAGTTCGAGTATATATAGTTGTATGGTAGTTTGCTTATACTGAGTAGGAACTATTGGCAGAATAACTGAATCAGTATAAATGAAGTTTGTCTAAAAAAATTTACCATGAAAAAACAGCTTTTACAAATTCCTGTTTTCATTTATTTCCTTTTCTTGACTAAAGTGAGTATGGATGAGTGAAAATAAAACAAAATTCAGATTGAGGACTGGTGGAACCAATCAATACGTATCATTTGTTCAGGTTAATCGTTTCGCCTGCTATCTCTACGATGCAGTCTATTTGTATGCCGGAGCGTTACACGATCTAATTGAAGAGACCACGCCTGACCAATTGGTAGGTGATGTCATTTTTGAGATTCTCGGAGGAATTCTGTTGAAATGGAGAAAACTGAGGCTTGAAGACGGCGAAAACACCTTATCTGTCTCAAATACAAGTAAAAACTTGCTAGTAGTGGCGGAAAGTGGGCATTGGTAGTATCCAAGTTGTACTCTCTTATTGAAGTTAATAATATACTATTGGTTTATAAAGTGTTTGGTATAAGTGCATTCTGTCTGTAAATGCAGTTTGTATGGTAAATTTAACATTGTTTTGTCTATTTCAGTATTTTTCCGCATTGCAGGCGCATGGCTACGATCCAACGCGAGACGGGGCAGCTATAACAAAGAGAATCATTGGAAGAAAGTATTCAAGTATGTTCTTTTCAGATAACAGAACTAAAAACTTACAAACAGAAAATGTTACCAAATTTCAAATGAACTCTGCTAAAATAAGCTCTTTGTAGAGAGAACTCTATTAGTAGTTTACTCCCCCGATTTTTCCAAACCGCCACCGATTTTTCCACTCACCACCGATTTTTCCACTCACCACCGATTTTTCCACTTTTTTCACTCCTGACAGGCTCCGCCCCCTCCACCAAATTTTTCACTTTTCAAAATTTCGAAATCCAATCTTCAGAATCCCGCACACATGAGAAATTTTCAAAAACTATAATTGAGATGGGTATCATTTTAATCTGGAGATCATGATCTTTCACATGGTCCAGACAGAATTTCGAATTTCGAAAGTTCAAAAGTTTAAACTACAAAAGAGCAAACTACAAAAGTTCAAACAAAACAGTGTTTTCGTAAAACGACTCATTAGAGCTGTCATCAGATAATATATTGAAAAACTACTTAGTAGCATTTCGAAAATCCGTATCCATGTTTTCTGTCATACCGTACTCCACAGGATCGAACTCTGGTTCTTCTTCAATGATAAGTCCCTCCAGGTCTAGGTTATTAGGATTGTGTTTTCCGAAATCGGGTTTCTGTTGGAAAAACTCGAGAAACTCTTTCACTTCCGGTAACATTTCTTCATGAGTATTTTTGATATACTCTTCGTAACCATCCATGTCCTCTACGAAATCTTCGGGAATATAGTCCATACTGTCAACTGACGAATCTCTCGAAAAACTTATATTGTCCCAGTCTAATTCGACCAAACCTCTTTCGAAGCTCATGTTTGCGATAGTGAATGTTACAACATACTGACCTCACTACCCTTTAGACATAACAGACGGGTAGCGAGATAGCGTGTGAGAGAGAGAGTGATCAGAGAGATATACAATCGATTACGTGGTCCACACTAATTTCGAAAATAAGTATTACACTGTGCGGTTGTCTACAGCCTATTGACACCAGCCGTATAATGAGAGACTATGTAAATGTAAGAGCGTTCAGATAGTTAGCTTATCATCTAGGGGGGTGGTTACATATTCGAACGCATTCCTACCACTAGCTGTCTGAATGACGACCTTATTCGATCCGGAGAAGAAACTGAAGCGTACAGTGCCTAATAATGATCATCTACATTTCGCCAAGTCGTTAGCTCTTGTCAAGATTATAGCCGACATAGATTACGCTCAGGAACAGAATGATCAAGTTGAGTTTACGCGTTTGAAAAACAAAGTTCGAAGTATTAGTAGATCAAAAAGATTGTGGCAAGAAGAAGCTTATACTATGTTGAACAACGCTCAACTCAACCGCAATCAGGAATATTTCGACTTTCCCGATTACCAAACTGTAGCGGATACTATGCAGAACTATAAAATCTGTATATACACGAGAGTTCCTCCAGCAAAAGTGTATTCATTATTGTGGAAAGGCAACGATGCGGGGTACAAAACTATCAACCTAGCTGTTTTCTCTGATGTTTACGATATTTTCAAACCGAATAGGACTACTATTGGAAAGGAAGTATGTGATCTGTGTTCGGAGACCTACGGTAGACGAGATAATCATTTCTGTTCCAAAATGTGTAAACAGTGTAGAAGAGCAGGTTGTCGTGGAGTACAAATACCCCCCACAGAATGTGATGATTGTCATGTACTGTTCTATCGTCAAGAATGTCTCGATGCTCACAAAGTGATACATAGGAACAGTAGCGTGTGTACATTGTTCAAACGTTGTCCTCTACCCAATTGTTTGGCTTTCTACAAACCACGTAATTTGCGTGATGGTGTTCATATTTGTGGTAATACGAAATGGTGTTCTGATTGCTCGAGCCATGTGAACGTGGATACTCATAATTGTTGCTGGATTCCACCAAGCGATGATCAGAAAGGAAAAGTGTATGAGAAACAGCAAAAGTACAAAATTTTGATTTACGATTTGGAAACGGTTCTTCTTGAAAAATCAGACGATCTCACAGACTTCTGTGAACAATATACCAATTTCATTGGATATTCAATGTTCTGTCAAGATTGTATTGGCACATCTCTTGATCATGAATGCGTTAATTGTGGTCCACTGAGAACAGGTCATTTCAAATGGAATCGAGCTGACGAGTCCCGTTCTTCGGTTGTGAAGAAATTTCTACACTTTATACTGTACGACAAGTCTCTTGAAAACGCGATTGTCGTAGCACACAATGGTGGAAGATTTGATTTACACTTTCTCATACCTTATTTGATAGAATGGGGGATTTTCCCCGATTTGCTGAAAAATGATATGAAAGTGATTCAGATGAAAATCACACGTGAAGACGAAGCCACACATAACAATTTGGTTTTCAAGGATTCTTTCCTTTTTGTACCTGTAGCTCTCTCTGCAATGCCGAAAGCCTTCGGTTTTCCTGAAATGAAAAAAGGTACCTTGCCGTACCTATACAATCATCCAGACCGGTATGGTACAATCTCTGCGTCTCTGCCCCCTATTGAGTTCTACAATCCGAAGGATATGAAGAAGGCGGGATACCAGGAACTGACAAGTTGGCATGAGGAGAATATTGAGAATGAGTTTGATTTCGACAAGGAACTATTCGAATACTGTATGGATGATGTTAGGATTCTACATCAAGGTGTTTCGCCGTTATATTCGAACCTCGATAGAACACACGTCATTCAATCCTCTGGTACATTCGTGCACGTTTGCATCTTTCTCGTTCTTCATATTGAAACAGAAACACTTGAAACCTGATCAGATTGCTATAATACCTGAACATGGATACCATTCAAATGACGTCCAGTCGAAACTGGCTATAAGCTATTCCAAGTGGGTTGAGAATGTTGAAAATATCGATCTTCAGTATGCTCTGAAAGGTGGAGAGAAAGTTGTTCACATAGGAGGTCGACGTGTTAAATTTGATGCGTTTTATGCTCCTACCAATACTGTTTATGAAGTGCTCGGTTGTTGGATTCATGGATGTATCACACATACACAGGACGATACTGAACATCCGTACTACAAGAAAACAATGGCCCAAATTCGACATGAAACACAGGAACGTCTGGATCTTATTACCTCTGCTGGGTACAATTTGAAAATTCAATGGGAACATGATATTGAAGCCGAATTGTTGACAAACAGAGAAATGAGAAAGTTTTTCAAAGACAATCAGCATTACAAACGTTTGAGAGTGCGCGACTCGTTTTGTGGAGGTAGGACTCAGAACTACCGATTGTATGCCCGGGCAAAACCTTCTGAAAACATCACTCTCCAACATCCTGACGTGGTTTCGATGTACCCGTATCTACTGTGTAACAATGAGATGCCTTTGGGTCAGCCTGAAGTTATCACGTCTGATTTCTCCCCAATTACTCTCCCCCTTCCCTACAATGGTTTCTACTTGATTGATATTCTCCCGCCGCGTGATTTGTTGCACCCTGTCATTCCATTCAAACATGACAGTCGACTCATTTTCGGTCTTTGCCGGGAGTGTATCTATGCCAAACATGACGGTGACTGTCCTAATGAGGACGAGGAAGACAGATATCTTCACGTTACAGTATACCAGGCAGAGTTGGAATTGGCGTTGCGTCATAATTACAAAGTACTTCGTGTGTATGAGGTGTACAATTGGGGAAGCCCCGCTCAATGGTCAAGAGATTTCTTCCGTGACTTTCTGATGAAGTTTATTAAAATCAAAACGGAAGCTTCAGGATGGCCCAGAGAAAACATGACTGATCAGGAAAAACGTACGTTTGTTCAAGAGTTCTACGATCACGAGGATATACTGGTGGACGAAACAAAGATGGTGAAGAATCCGGAAGCAAGAGCTATCGCAAAAATCATCATTTCATCGGTATGGGGGAAAATGGCTGAAACAGATGACAAGATCACTACCTCTTTTCACCATGCCGATAGTGATGAGCTATCAAAGAAATTGAATGATGTTACTCTGGAAACGGTAGATATGCAGCTGATTGGTGATACCCATATGATTTCTACTCGAAAGAAGGAAAACTATCAGAAACCGCGCCCCTTCACCAACGTAGCGTACGCCAGTATTGTCTGTTCGTTAGGACGTGTGGAACTCTACAAAATGTTGGAACGACTAGGTCCTCTTGCTTGTTACGGAGATACAGACAGTGGGATATACGTCATTGAAAACGGCGATGATAAATTAGCGGATATGGCATGAGAGTTTCTGGTTAAATGGAGCTCAGAAGTACCAGAAGGATACCGCATTATGGATTTCGCCTCGACTGGACCCAAGGTTTACAGCTACAACCTACAGAACAACGAGGATGGTACTATAAAGGAGATCGTTTAAGCTAGGGGGACTTCACAATCATTTTCGAATAGTGCGCTAGTGAACTTCAATAGTATTAGACGTCTAGCAAGGGAACTAGTGTCTGATATTGAGCGTGAAATTGTGACCGAAAAAAATGAAATTGTGAAAACTCTGGGCCATGTCTACACGGTGAGAAGATCGAAAAAGTTGCGACCAGTTATGAAGAAAGTGCGATTCTTCCCCGACTTCACCACCAAGCACTTTGGATGGAAAGAATGAAATGAACAAAATGTTTATATGTATATATAATGTAAATAAATGTATGATATCAAATCATTTTAAATAATGAAAATTGAGTTGCGAAAAATACAGTCTGAAACAAAACAGCGTCATAAACCTACAGTAACCCCTCTCTCTGCGCGCTCCTAATCTAGCATGATGTCCCGGCTTCATGGTCCCTTTCTCTGCACCCTCCGTAACTCACACAGTGTATCTCCTCTCTCTCCTCTTTCTCCCTCTCTCTCCATCCTCTCTCTATCTCTCTACTATCTCTCTCTCCCTCTACTATCTCTCTTTCCCTATCTCTCTCCCTATCTCTCTCTCTTTCCCCCCTTCTTTCTCTCTCTCTCTCTCTCTCTATCTCTCTCTCTATATCTCTCTCCCTCACTCTCTCTCTATCTTTCTGATTATGTCCGTCTCGTTTTACCTGGACATTACAAACCACACTGTTAGAAATTCGAATTAATGGTGATTATCAAGAAATAATGATGCATACTTTATGTACAATACACACATATCACGTGAAACATGAAATAATGTAAAGGCATGTAAAAATCGGTCAAAACGTGAAGTATTGAGGCATGTAGAAAATTGGTCAAAACAATGTTTAATATTAATATAAATAATACAAAACTATTTAGTTGCGACGGTCATATCTGCTCTACACATGGGGCAAGACTTATTCACTGTCAAATGTTGTTTAATACATAATTTACAGAAATAATGGCGAATCAGTCCATCTCTTGTCAGAATGCCCGGGCATGCCCGTGCCTTTCTCATCGTCTTTTCCGAGCACACCTTTAAAATTATCACTTCAGTTCCCTATATACATATACATATTTGGGAAAAAAGAAAACAAAATCCAATATTTTTTAATTACCTTTTTTCTGGAGACGTAGATATTTTTGGCAGCGTTCTATGGAATTGTTTCACTAACGTATAACACAAAACACACACTACCCCCCCCCACACTACACCCCAAACCGTTAGGAGACTAAGGACTCACAACAAGTGAGTTCGACGCCGATTGAAGAAATCGTTTCCCTAAACATCAGAAACAATGACATTCTTTTCCGTTACATAATACTCAATTTATTCTGGAAACGTAAATACCAACTGAGAAAAGGATTTGTAAAAAGAACTTACTATGCATTGGCCTTTTGACCGCGACACCTTCTGATCCTCTACCGATTCACTGTCCGAGGAGTCTACCACTTTCTCTAGTGGTGTCTGTGGGGTGTCGTCCAGATAGTGTTGGTTCTCGTACGGATCAACGAGCTCCCCCCTAATCCTCTCCCGCAGAACGAGACGATCCATTCTGAAAAACATGGTGTCTCAGGGTGTGAAAATAACAGATAAATAACATAAAATAACAGCTGTCCTATATCTTTCTAATCGTATGAATAGATAGCGAATATTGTGAAATGGCCTATTGAAGACGTATAAACGACCGAGAAAAAAAAACCGTGAAACTTTCTTTAATTCTGAATAAAAAAGAATTATAAACTTTCTGTTACTAAGTATATTTCCCGGATATGTATTCAAAAAAGTGTAGTTTAGAAAGCCCGAGCATATGGTTGAACGTTTTTCAATTATAACCTACCTATGATTGGGAACTGCCCGTGCCCTGCGGGATGGAGGCGTTCCATGCGGACTCCGGGGGGGGGGGGGGGGGGGTCTGAAACAAATTATAATGAGGAATTATCAAAATACTACTGAATTAAATAACAGTTAACTTCTATCAACATCAAAAAACTTATAACTATTTAATATTGTGGAAAAATTCTGTTAAATTAATCAATCTCTCGATCTGAACGATAGTAAGTTAAAAAAACTTCCCCGAAAGTTAGGGAATATCCTGAAGAAAAATCTGTTGCCATTGTTCAAATTATCATGGACATTAAGAAAAATTTTTACACACTACATACCTGTTTTCATCGTTTTCGCTGTCGGAATGTCCATCGAATATGTTACCGCCCCCGAAATTGAAGAAAAAATGAGTAGAAAAAAGTATTTTTACACGTGATATATGCCGTGAGTAGGAAGAAATATGCCCCGAACTGTAGACGCGAAGAGTGTGTTGTTGTTATGCATAGCAGACTTGACCCCTAACCTCCCTATTACGACTAACAACTGTTCATTGTTTCATAACACCCAAATTTTTCAAATCGTACGATGAAAGATGAACGATAACATTACTGAAATCTTTTGAACTTTCGAAATTCGAATTTCTGTTATCCTTTTTACGAAAACACTGTTTTGTTTGAACTTTTGTAGTTTGCTCTTTTGTAGTTTAAACTTTTGAACTTTCGAAATTCGAAATTCTGTCTGGACCATGTGAAAGATCATGATCTCCAGATTAAAATGATACCCATCTCAATTATAGTTTTTGAAATTTTCTCATGTGTGCGGGATTCTGAAGATTGGATTTTGAAATTTTGAAAAGTGAAAAATTTGGTGGAGGGAGCGGAGCCTGTCAGAAGTGAAAAAAGTGGAAAAATCGGTGGTGAGTGGAAAAATCGGGGGAAGTGGCAAAATCGGGGAAGTACACTACTTCTATTCACACCACAAAACACTCCCAAATCTGGCCAAATATAGAACTATGAGCTTCTTGATGAGGTGATACTTCCTCGAAAATCTCTGTTCGATTTCAAAACGTTGTAATCACGTGATAAATACAATGTTTGAACAATAAATCAGAGAAATATACCTGTTTGTTTACAGATTCTAGATTTTTTTAAACTTTAGTACAAAGTTTGTGAGTCTGTAATGTTCTCTTTTTTAGGTATGCAAGGATTTGATATGCGCATTAATGAATACGGAGATGCAAAGGGCAACTACACACTTATCAGTTGGCAGGTAACATTTTATTTTAACCCCCCCCCTTTTTTTTAATTTAGTTTAATAGTGTTAATTCCATCAAATCGATACACAATCTAGACAAGTTTTGAGATATTGGACATAAACTGAGTTTCCTAAGGGGATAGAAACATAACTCTTCCATCTACAAGTTAGAAAAAGCTTTTTAAGATCTAAATTGATTTCTCGCATCTATTGAAGTTTTTGAAACAATGTCAATCATCTAAAGACTTCTATCTAGAAAAGTGTTAACAGTTTCTGGTGAAGAAATGAAAGCAGAAGTAAATACCTACCTATGTTTCTACGTTCACGTGTCTATACAATCCTCATTTCGAATATACAGAGGGATCATTTGAGCATAAAGTTGACATGTATGTAGTATGAATCATCCAACAGTCACGCTTCATTACCGTGACTGAATGTTTCAGGCAGTGGAGCCGGTTTTGAAGAAGACGAACGCGGACTACTATCCAATGGATCACGCTCTCGATATCACTGCTGTTTTTGTAGAAGATCCAAGCAGTGAGGGAAGACCTCCGAAACTGGTGTAAGTTCATTGAGATATAGTTCATTTAATTCCCACTGAGACCCATTGACATCGTGCCAAAATTTCCGGATGACTATTACTTAATGAGGCTTACTTATTCTGAAGAAATGTTTCATTCACATGTTGTTATGAAACGGAACAACCGCTAACATAGATTAGCAGTTTTTTTTCTTCGAAAACTACAAAGTTGTTGTCAGTTCAAGTCAGGGCTCACTAGGTATGACCAGAACTATAGAAGTGGAAAATAGCGAGCGCCTAGGCAAATGCGTGGGTACACTGTATATTTGGGTTGCTGTGTAGATATTGAAATGCTCATTTTATTAGTAATTTTCTGAATATTACGATCTCAGCCACCACTTTACCCAAACACTGTTTAAACGGATTCCATGTTAGATACCTGAATGCAATGTAAACGTGCTCTGTTGATGTGTACTTGTAGTCTGATCGTATACACTCATTATTTAAGGTTCAAACGTAGTTTGGAGTGGTTGGACGGGTTACCAAAGGATCAACCTTTTTGCGGGTTCCACGGAGAATTGTGCAACGCTGGAGGTATGTTATTAAAGTAAGAAATTATTATGTACATAATATAGAGTAAAAATGGAGTATTAGAGAGCTAGTCAAATAGTATAAGTAAACTTATAAGAAACTATTTATAACAAGAGGGATGGATAAAATGTACTTTCTTGAAATTTAAACTATATTATTATTACTTTATTGATTGAGTGTTATAGTGTTTTCCATTTTCAATGAGACTCCTACAGTACAATTACACTACGGTTTGTCTGTTTTAGTCACTTTGCATCCGAACTTTAAATTCCCCACATCGATTCTCATTCCATATTACCAATGTTGTGTTGAGAAATAGTTTCGGAAAAATAGTGTTAACATTAGGAGGCATTCTACAGAAAAATTGAATGCGTACTGTAGGAGTCTGAATAGGAATAAAGTTAACTATACTTTGTTTTTGTTTATTTTTCGAACGAATGATTTTTCGAAAAAAAAAAAATTTCGTGGCACTACCGCGAGCGAAACACCTCCATTTCGTAGTAAGCACGAAACACTGATCCGGTTTATAATGGGTGTGATACTGTGCAGAGCACGTTAATGCCCGAATATCTGATTTTTCAGTACTACCTACAAAATATTTACATAAACCGAAGAGGTTTCTCGGAAAAAAAAAACTGATCTGTTTGCTGTTGTGCTGTGTTTTTAGTTCCACATGCATTTCAAGCGAAATGCGCAGATTCTACCTGTTATATTAATAAAACTTGTTCTACTAATATTCATGCATCCTAGATGTTCAATCATGGAAACAATTATCATTTCATAATTCACGTTATATAGAATAGCCGACACATTTGACTGAGTATATAACCGCAACTCATCAACCACGGCAATTTTAACTGCTAAAAACAGTAATAGGAACGCACAGCAAGAAGGCGGTTTTAAAAGCAATGTAGATCATGAAAGTCGAGTTACTTTAATTTCAAACTTATGTTATTTTAGGAAAAACGTATCTGATCGTTTTGTGCGTGTTTCTAACGGTGTTCGGCGGTTCTGCCATGATTCTCGGATTCGGAGTCAGGTGGGAAAAAGTTGTTTACGAGTAAACAAATTTCTGTTGATTCGTTTGTTTACTTATTTGTTGCACCACCCTCTTCGAACATCTCGCATTGTTTTTGTGATCTGCGAAATTGTCCTGAAGCAAAGTCGAAACAATTTTGAGTGGCAGCTTTCATGAAGCACTTAATTGGTAATGTGCCATACAGAAAGTTCTGGTGACACAAAATTAATTGAAACAAACACTATTACAGTACAACGGTGAAAATCCATTAATGCAGATTGATTACTTTCAGAAGTCGTAAATTCGAGAAGGAGTTGGAATCAATTTGGAAGATAGATCAACGCGAAGTACAACGAGTGACCAAGAAGAATGGGTCCACCATCTCACTTTTCGTGGAAGGAAAAGAGGTTGGATTCGTATAAACTCCTACTCACGTGTATTGTCACGTGAAACATATCAAACACAGCAGAATTCAGAAACGTGCAATGAAAAAGTGCACGATGGTTAATTGGAATGATAACTCTACGTGACTATTCACTAGACTTCTGGTGTATTCTGCTACTCACGTGTACTGTCACGTGTCACGTTCTCGAGTGATAAGTTTTCAATACCGGCTGAAGAAAATCTATTCGCCAATTGGAGTTTGGAGAAAGTTTGATAATGGTAGTTTTTGCAGTTTTTCGACCAATCCTGTTTTGCTGATCCCGAGAAAAAGTTCGTACGAGACATTGCTCATTACAAAGGCTCTATTGTTTATCTGAAGGGTGAGTGGAATGATTTATCTATATCAAACTTGTATAACAAAACTTCAATCGAAAAAAGGTTGTCCGCTTCTAGTGTTTGATCGATTTTGTTAATATTTTTGTTATGTGATAGAAGCGGGTTATAAAACTAGCAAAACGTTGTATTTTCTTCAGGAAACTCTGAAAATGAAATTTGGTTTTTATAACAATAATAATTGAAACAATTTCAGAACTGATTTACGGTCGAAAAACAAAGGAATTGACTCGTCAGATTAAGATAGAAATGCGTGTGATGCGGCAATTGGCCAACCCGAATATCAACACATTCATGGGTGAGAAACTAATGCAACTTAATGTTTCGGGCCGTAGTCTTATGTACTGGTGGAAATTGGTAATTTAGTAGTAGGTTTCCTTCATAAGCTTGAACTTTAGTAATTTTGCGTGAAAGCATACATTCACCTATATCGTAATTGAGTTGGTTTTTTTTTATTTCTACTAAAACTACTACGATATGATAACCAAACTATTCCATTATGTAATTTAATCAGAATACAGTTATTGGAGAGTTCGAATGTGAACTGTAAAGTGGCTCAATTGGAACACTTTCATGGGGGAGAAACTAACGCAACTCAATGTTTCGAGCTTCTGTACTTTCAAGGTTCGGCTCAACAATGGGTCGATGAAGCTGGATTTCGTGTTGATATAAACATAAGATAATTTAATAGACTGTGTAGTGTAGGAGTGTCAGTTAAACTACATTCATGGGTGAGAAATTAACGCGACTTAATGTTTCCCTCTGGTATTACATATTGGTAGAGTTTTGGCGATTTAGTAATTGAGTGCTAAATTAATCGTGGAATAAAGTAGTTTTGCGTCGAAACTTACATTAACATATTCGTAGTTGAGTCACTGAAAATGCTACAATATATACAAAAACTATCCATTTATGTAATTGAATCAGAAAACAGCCCTTAGAAAGTTCGAATGTGTAATGTTTAATGTAGGAGATTCAATTGAAACATTTTCATTAGAAAAAAAATATGAAAAGGTATTATATATTGTCGAGAATTGACACATCACTACAGCAATAGAACGTTCCACGTAAATTGTAGCCGGCGAGATGTAAGAGCAGAGAAATAGCGTATGTTTGAGGAGACGCAGATTCAGATACAGGGATACTTCTGAGTATGGCCTCGGAAGTAACTCTACCTGTTAATTACCCGTTTTACAGGTATAATTACGTGTCCGTTGTCTATCTGTGTGGTACGTGAGTACTGTGCACGGGGATCTTTGATGGATCTACTGCAGAATAAGGATATGAAGTTCGACGAAGTGTTCATCATTTCGTTTGTGGATGATTTAGTCAGGGTGAGTAGATAAGAAGAAGAGAGAGAAAGATAAAGGAAAAGAGGAAAAGAGGAAGAGAAAAAGAGAGAGAAAAGAGAGAGAGAAAATGAAGAGAACAAGAGATGGAGAGGACAGGGAACGAGAGAAAATTAGAAAAACAAAGACGACGAATGGTAGGGTAGAGTAGGTCCAAAGGGAAGTGCTCAGAAGTACACTGTAAGCCGATCGTTTATGTTCAGAAAACATTGTTTCACATATGAATAATGAAAATCCTAAGAACTGTATGTACTAATGAAGAATGTAGAAGTGAGAGAGATGGAAAAAGAGGAAGAGAGAGAATGAACGAACTGTAAATGCCTTCAGGGCATGACCTACCTGCACGAGTCGGAGCTGCGAGTGCACGGAAACCTGAAGAGCACAAACTGTCTGATCACGGCCAGATGGATGCTCCAAGTGGCCGATTTCGGGCTCTCGGACCTGCGGGAGGGAAGGGAGTGGGAGAACCAACAGTTAAGGGTGGGTAGTATATTAGAAGTGAATTAAATACCCACGGAAATATGGCATTCTAATGAGGAATCGTGCACTTTGTCATTGCACGTTTCTGAGTTCTGCTGTGTTTACCATTTTTCACATGACTGTGCATTTGACTAAGTGTTTCATCAAGTTCCGCAAACAAATCCCTACAGAATAGGTACACACAAGAAATTTCGTTTATAGTTTTGTAGAACATCTGTATTCTTACTACTTTCCAGTGGGAAAACATGGTGTGGACAGCGCCCGAACACTTGAGGAAAAGTGACTTCGGACAACACGCTTTCAAGGGTGAGCATTCGGCTTTTCGAATCAAAACTAGAATCTTGACTCAAAGAAGGACGATCATGTGGTCCAATCACAACGCTCCAGTCCTTTAAACTGCAATCGCGCGCAGCGCGAAGCGCTGTGCGAGATTTGTCTTTGGTCCGGCTAATGCGCGCTTTCATTTTTTTAGTTCACTCTCAAAAAGGTCCAATTGTGCAAATCAGAGCTTTTTATGATTTGATGATTTTCTATGGCACATTTACAAGCTATGTTCGAAATTTGAACGAAATTTATTGAGTTTGAGCCGAGTTATGACGTTATGCGCTTCATCAAGAGCGCCAACTTCCGTCGTGTGTGTGTGTGTCTGTGTTGGTGCGCACTCCTGGGATATTTTTATGTGTGAACCGATTTGACTAAAAATTTGGGAAACGATAGATACCCCACTCAAACTTTGGGGGCGCAAACTTTTTTTCGAAAAAATTAATTTTTCATCAAGTTATAGGTCTTTGAAAATGTCTCTGCGTCTCTTCATTTCGTGCACTCTCTCGCCCTCTCTGTCGGGGTAAATCAAATTGCGTTATAACTCAGCTCAGTCCTAACCAATTCAAGTAAAATTTGAAGTATGATACCACGACATGAACTGACATCGATTCAGATGTAAGTCTTCTACTGATGACGTCATCGAGGATTCTGGAGCTCGGATGACGTCATTTTTGAAAAGTGCAAAGTTGACGTCACATATATTTTTAAATGATGGTAATATCTTAGAAAGGGTCAATTAACGGTGAAACTCAATCTGAGAGTGACGTATTCTGGGATTCTGGAGACGAGATGACGTCATTTTTGAAAAGTGCAAAGTTGACGTCACATATATTTTCAAATTCTGAAAATGTCTTAGAAAGGGTCAATTAACGGTGAAACTCAATCTAAGAGTGACGTATTCTGGAATTCTGGAGACCAGATGACGTCATTTTTGAAAAGTGCAAAGTTGACGTCACATATATTTTCAAATGCTGAAAATGTCTTAGAAAGGGTCAATTAACGGTGAAACTCAATCTAAGAGTGACGTATTCTGGAATTCTGGAGACCAGATGACGTCATTTTTGAAAAGTGCAAAGTTGACGTCACATATATTTTCAAATGCTGAAAATATCTCAAAAATGGTATATTAACGATAAAACTTTATCTAAATATGACTTATTCTGGAATTCAGAAGGCCAGATGACGTCAACTTTTAAAAAAATTGACGTGAAATATTTTTTCGAATGCTGGAAGTTTCTTAAAAATGGTCAATTCACGATGAAACTTCATTCAAACATGACGTTTTCTGGGATTCTGAAGGGCAGATGAAGTAAGTTTCTAGAACTGCAATGTTGACGTCATATTTTTTTTCCGAATGATGGTAATACTTGACAAGTGGTTCATTAAGAAAACAATTTTATCTGCACCGTACAGATCAAACCACATACCTACGGCATGTATACAAAAAGAGAAAAATTCATGAAAAAGTGGGGGCCCAACGAATGTAAGATTTGTCTTCTGCTGTGCGCCCCTTAGACAACTACTCTCAAATGGAACAGCTACTGCTACAAAAACCGAAAAATACTAATATACTCAAGTATAACTGTTCATTACAAACATACAAAAGTCGTAAAATATTTTCTCAAACCTGTAAACTAGAATCTACAAATCACAGATGTTAACTCAACGTACTCAATTATAGAGTTCCTGGTTTTGTACACAACGGTTGGCATTTTTTTGTCATTACTTCAATTCTAGGTGCTATAACGTTTGTCATATTATTCAAAAGTTGTTCTCTCTTTCGCAGCTGTGATTTGTAGATTCTAGTTCACAGGTTTGAGAAAATATTTTACGACTTTTGTATGTTTGTAATGAACAGTTATACTTGAGTATATTAGTATTTTTCGGTTTTTGTAGCAGTAGCTGTTCCATTTGAGAGTAGTTGTCTAAGGGGCGCACAGCAGAAGACAAATCTTACATTCGTTGGGCCCCCACTTTTTCATGAATACATCTTTCAATTGCAATTCAAAGGACCGATTGGTCCACATTATCGTCCTGCTTTAACTGGCTGTTTCAGCTTACAAAATACACGGGAAGCCCTACCTTGGTTCAGAACGCAACTACTTAACATATCAGAGAAACATTCAACCAAATTATATAGTGCTAGTACGAACGAATTTACAATCGGTGTCTTATTAACACAACTATTTCTTCTGTAACGAATGGCTGTCAAATGTTATACATTATGTTTTTTACATGTGCAATAAAAACGCAACAATAAACGTAACAATAAAAACGTAACAATAAAAACGCAACAAGTCACAATGACCGTGTAGAAACATTTCACTGATTTTGTGATTTTCACTAGTAAAATAATGTTCAATTTCAATCTTTACAGCGACCCAAAAGGGAGATGTCTACTCATTTGGGATAATTCTGCACGAAATTGCATTGCGATTAGGACCCTTCGGAATGTTCGAGAATCCAACTACAAATGTCGAGGGTTCGTTTGTTTTGATTTTTTTCTCCTTATCGAGAATGATAAGACGAGAAGCCGTGCCAAAAGTGCGTAACTATTGAATAAAATCTCGAAACTTTCAAGAAAACTCTATCATACTAAAGAATATTGTTTTTTTTTTTGCAGATATCGTGAGAAGAGTGGCGCATTCGTATTTGAGGCCGTCAGTCAGTTCCGCAGATGTATGTTTCATCTTGATTTCACATGTAGACCAATCATAGTGATCTCTTGCATGCTCAACACTCATTTCTTTCCGGAATAAAAATGATTATAATTAATGATTTATTGATTTTACAACTGCCAAAATCATATTGACTTGAAAAGTATTAAGTGATTTGTCAGATAAAGTCCCGTACTGTTCTCTCCATAGTACTGCTGAGAGTTGTTAGTATCCTATGAATAGAATTCTCTGTTAATCAACAACAACGCGTTCGCTCTCTTATATACTGTGCATGAAACATTGAGAATGTATCTGGTGCCTATTCAATTATTTCTTTCACTAGGCAGGTTACCTCTTACCAATTAGATTTCTCTAAATGTTTAGATAATTGGTTTCTGATTATCGTATGACCTCATAGACTCTTCGTTTATAATCAGTTATACTTCACAATATTTTGCGTTTGACTGAGTTGTTTTATCATGTTCTAAAAGATTTCAAGGTAAGTAATTTTTGTGTATGTTACTCACTACAAGAAAGTTGTATTATTATATGTAGCATTTAAGTTTCATGTTTCACAATGTCATTTTGTACGTGATTGATTCACGTTCTACTAGTGAAATTACCGGCCTTTCACTTGCAGGTCACGTGTAGTGTTCTGGACACAATGCGCGCGTGTTGGGACGAAATTCCGGAAAACCGACCGGATTTCCGTTCAGGAATTCGAACTGGGCTCAGGGAATTGTTCGTGAAACAGAGAAAGAGGAACATTATGGTAGGTTACGTTTATACATTTTTCGACATTTTTGATACATATTGTTGTTATTAAGATTGTTCTGATTTCAATATAATTATATAAGATCATTATGTTCATACACATTCAACGATATTGAGTGTAATTGACTAATTGACTTTGACAGTTACATGGTGGAACTTCCCAAAAGGTTCTCTAAAATTTTGGAACGCTTTCACACTTTATCTTATCGTTATCCACTTTTTGTACTAAAATCGAAAGATAAACTCTGTTTTTCATTAGGTAAAAATGATTGTAAGAGATTACGAAAAATGTTGAAACCTAGTATAGCTTCGTGCATGTTTATTAATGCAAAAGCTATTTATAACTCTTCATTCTTTATAATGCTTCTAGAGGGAAACCATAGATTGGAAACGCTCTGCTACGATAACCTTTAAGAACATACAGAAACATTTCGATGCGTTATTATCTGAGTACTTGTAAGGGCAACCAACCTGAACTAGTAACACTTTCTATTAAAGAGGACTAGAAACAGAAGTTAATGTAAAGTGAACTCCTAAAATGAACTAATAATTTCCCTCAAGTTTTTGAGAAAACACCTAATTACTGTAGCAAATTTTAGTCGGTTTCCACAGGCGCCAATTGCGCTCTATTTCAGAATATTTTCATTCATTATCAAAAGTAAAAGTTTATTAATCATGAACATATTCATAAATGTTCAATTGCAGGACCACATGATGGATTTGATGGAAAACTACCAGATAACCTTGGAGAAAAAAGTCTTCGAAAGAACGAAACAATTGCACGAGGAACAACAGAGAAGCGAGAATCTACTGCAGAGAATGCTACCCGCGTTAGTTTGACAGTCGTTTTCACTTCTATGTGGACACGTTTAAACTGTTATTTCAATAACTGTTCTCTGATGTAACTTTTTTTAGTTTGTAAATGGAAAATACCAGCAACAGTTGAAGACGTAATAACCGTGAGTTAGAACAGTTAGTTGTTCGGATTCCTAGTTGAACTCCTATAGTGTACTGGAACTGAAAATTGTTTGAAAATCGAATCATTGATCGCTTCGATAAAGTTTTCGAGACCATTTCGTCACGTAGGTGAACAGCTCGATCTCCATAGAACTTTTCCGGACTCTTTTGTAGTTTTGTAGTAATATGGGTTATATCACCGTTTAAGACCGATTCACATGCGATCTCTGAGTATCTTTTTTATATGATTCGCTTACTAGAGTGTTGTTGTTTACTCGTACCTATTTGGTTTGTTGTTGTCTACTCGTACCTATTTGTTCTTGTTTACCTGTCCCATTTGTTGTTGTTTACAGTTCGGTGGCCCAGCAGTTGTTGCTGGGTAACAACGTGGTGCCGGAGTCGTTTCCCTCCGTCACAATCTACTTCTCCGACATCGTTGGATTCACGAGAATATCCGGCGAATCCACCCCACTGCAGGTGAATAGAAACCGGGATATTTATCATAAGAATAATAATGTTATTCATAATATAATAGCAACCGAATAATGATTACAATAATAGAAAGATCATGGCGGCTTTTCAAATATGTTGTAAACTCTGTCGCGAACTGCCATGGTATTATACACTCGTACTTTTTGCACGCACTTATACGGTAATTGCATTTAGTGCGCAAATGTGAACGAGCTTCGCTGTAGTAAAATCACAGTTGTTTAATATTTACGATTATTTATCGAAATATTAGAGAACATCCTCTCCCAATCCAGAGTACACGTCTTATGCGCCGCATGAAACATTTAGAGAGCCTTAGAGCACATCTTGTCTTACTAGGCGTTCATGGCGCGGTTTTTTTATTATTAAGTAATCAAATTATGTTGCACAAAATCACTTTATAAGTAACCGAATTGTTGGCATGAGAAAATGGCTGTCAAAATTGGAATCCCCGAGAAAACTTAATGATTTCAAAGGAACTTTCCATCTGACATTCTTTTAAATTTCCATGAATGAATGAATGAATGAATGAATAAGAGTATAAAAAATTATATCTTTATTTGGCTTCATTTAATCTCATTTGTTTGCAGGTGGTCGCTTTCCTGAACAAACTGTACACTCTTTTCGACAACATTATCAAACAGTACGACGTATACAAGGTGTGTTTTTGCGTTTGTTTATATTTTTCTTGTTTGGATGTTTTTGCTTCCGACTTTGCAAGTATTATTAACTACTGAATAATCGACCAGCTTAAGCTGTGACCTACTTTTGATTCCACATGATATGGCGTACGATAGGTGTTTTTCTCATATTGAACTAATCGGACCACTGAATGAAGGATAGTTTCCATCTATAGGTTTCATGCTTCACATGCTGTAGCAAGGGAAAACACCGCTCACAAAAATTATGTTTTTTGATAGTGAAGCACGTCTGGAAAGTTGGAAAGGATAACAACTATTAATGCAATGGCATATGTGTTCCTATAACATGAGAATGAAACATTGGCGCGCTTCAGATTTGTGCCAGAGCAAAGCAATACACTAATCACTGAGAATTCAGTGAATCAACAAAAACATGTTACTGATGACTTACAATTTATTACACTATATACGAAGTATTATCTTCCATGTTAGGAAAAATTCAGAGTTCATAAATTCAAAAATTCCAAATTAAGTTCTCAGCAATGTTGAAAACTTACTTTTCTCGATAAGTTTACTTTCTTTTCCCGTGTTGAAAATTCGCTTACAAGAAATTTTTGTGAAACAAATTAAGAAATAACACGAATTCTGATTAGACGTTGTAGACGTCTTAGTGGTAGTGAAGAAAATTATGTATACTTGTTCACGGAACTGAGTACAACGCGACGCATTCTCTACATATAGAAGTAGAACGAAACACTGACGTGCTTTTAAATTTGGCCAGGGCAATAAAATTAATTTCGTTACATTATCTATCTCGAATACACATTACAAACTAGTTACGAATAGCGCAATTTTCTCTATTTCAATTTAGCTGTTTCACGTGAATGTCATCTCTATGTTTCACTTGTTGTATTTAGGTGGAGACCATTGGAGATGCGTACATGGTTGTTTCTGGGGTCCCGGACTACAGAACAGAGGTCTACCATGCAGATCAGATTGGTAAGTTTCATTTTCTTCTCACATTTGAATTTCTTCAGGGAAAGCATTCGCATTTGATATTTGAAAAGCAGCCAATAGTTTCATACAAAAGCAATCGGTTTTGGTTGCTGCGACCCAATTAAATTTGTAATCCGACAGCAGTAATCCCAGGTAATCCCAGGTACCATGACGGGGTACTGTAAGTGCTGAAACACAATTGAAAACTACTATTATTCTGCAGGTACAATGGCGCTTCACCTCCTCTCCGCAGTGGGGAATTTCGTGATTCCGCACCGCCCATCCGACCATCTCATGTTACGAATTGGACTGCACACGGGGAGTTGCGTGGCAGGGGTGGTCGGGAATACCATGCCCAGGTAGGACTTGTTTGTTTGTTTTTTGTTTGTTGTTTACCTTGTTTGTTACTGTTGTTGTTGTTTGTTTATTGGTACACAATGTTGTTCATTAGAAGGAATAGATTAGAAGTAGTTTTCATAGTTGCACTTGGTTCGTTCTTCAAGGCGTTTTAGTGCAAGAAGTATGAATGAGAGTGATAATAATGATAAAAATAGTTACATTATTGATAATATTAATAGTGATGGATAATTTAATTTTCATCTGATATCTTATTTCAGATATTGCTTGTTTGGTGATACTGTCAACACTGCCAGTCGCATGGAGAGTAATGGAGAACGTAAGTTTGGTTCTATTGTTATTTCGTTTTTAATTTTGAATACATAATTACTGCGTTTAGCTCCCTGCCTTCAATAGTTCATTAAATAGAATCAAATTTCAAATTCTAGTGGTCTCTCTGTTGGTCCAATGTATGGTTGTTTGCTTCAGTAAATATTAACGATCACGTAAAAGATGGTAGTTGTTTCTAAATTAATATTTCAATTGTTTTCATAATAATGTGTTTTGCAAGAGAGTGTCAAATCGAGTTGAAATCTCAGAATTTGCGAAATCGATTTTTACTCGGTTTGTATGGTTTTATGACTGTAAAGATTGACAAACAATGTAAACCAGTCATGATGGTTTTTCAATGGTCGAATGTTCCAGCCAGTATATATGCAGGCTATTCTGATAGTATTTCAATCGACAGTTGATAACCACTGAAAGCAAAGCACTAAACATTTGAACTAACCTTAGAACACATATTCACATATAAAAGTGTTCCCACTACAAATATTGATTATTTTACAGCACTGAAGATTCACTGTTCACAAAGTACTCGAAATGTTCTGTGTACAATTCCCACGTTCAAGTTGGAAGAGCGGGGTTCCCTGGTCATCAAGGTTGTTTATTTGGTTGTTTACTTGAAAACATGTAAACGTAGACTTCCCACTGTAATATACTGACTAGTGATTACGCAGAAATTTAGTATCAGCGGCACACTCTCTCGTCAAGGCGGCTACAAAAGTTGACCAAATGACTAGGAATTGTCTGAGGTCCTCACTGCTACCGGCTCGTATAAATAATGCACCGTGTTTGATTTCAGGGCAAGGGCGCGATGACGACGTATTGGCTGCACGGAAAAGACGGAATGGAGTTCAACGAGCAGCCGGCGCCGGAAGTTTGTCTGAACAGCACCGCCATCGCCCCGGACATCTTCCCGCGACACGCCTCCTTCCGACCGCCGGCCAGGGGCTCCAATTGGGGTCGGTTGTAGTACCAAATTTGTAGTTTGAACCCATGGTTTCATCCAAAATGTAATATGGTTTGTCCACGCATTGGAACATCGGAAACGAATAGCTAAGGTACCGGGGAAGAACAGAAAATGGTTCATATTTGAGCAGAAAAGTTTTAAGAACTGTAGTTTGATTCGAGAATCGTAGTTTGGTCTCCTGTGAGCTTCCGCACATGATCAATCATTTTCAAAAAAACGATTGAACTTTTGATTTGGGACGGAAATTCAGTCACGTTAGAGATTTAAACATTTCGAGCCGTACGTATCATCTATTACTACTGTTAAATGTGAGTGCCACTGAACAACTCATAATCAAGTTATGTACACGGTGACTCTGATGATACAGAGTCACCGTGTACATAACTTGTTTATGAGTTGTTCAGTGGCACTCACATTTTGGGCTGACGGTGACTCTTAAGATACATATGTATCTATTTCATTCTGTTTGTTTCTTGTGAATGAATATCTAAGTAGAATAATTTCAGCGCTGAATCGTGATTCTACCCTATCTCTGGTGCAAAAGGAAGGATCTTTTCTACGTAGAATGGAACGGCCTAGGAATGCCAGTAATTTCTTCCAGGTACGCTGTCAATACAGTTGTATGCTTGTTTGTTATCTCAAAAAAGTAGTATTTAAATGCATAATGAGAAATGGAATGTTAGAGAAAGGAGAAAAGAGGAAAAAGAGTGAAGGTTAGAGAATATAATTGAGAACACTATAAACTGAATTAATGGAAGGCTCGTTCAGTTTTCAATCTCTTCACCTCATTTCACTTTCTTTCTCTCCCCCACCCTCTTTCTCTATCTTCTTCTAAAACACGAATCAGTCTAAAACCTATATTTCCCCTCTTCATCTTTTCAAAAACTATGTGGTGCGCTCGTTCTGTTGCACAACCTTGAGTACTACTACATGAATGAACGGAATATCGATAATATTGATTATTCTGTTTACTTTCTCGATTATTTTGTTTACTTGTTCACTTTTCCGTTTTAGGACCCCCTGGCTGCCCACTATTCGTCGCAAAACGGGGGATTGGTTTCAGTGGGAAATTCGTACAAGGAACTCCCCTCAGTTCACGAGGAGGACAACGGACATCAACATCAACAACAACAAACGTGGGTTGAACAAACAAACAAACAAACAAACAAACAAACAAACAAACAAACAAACAAACAAACAAACAAACAAACAAACAAACAAACAAACAAACAAACAAACAAACAAACAAACAAACAAACAAACAAACAAACAAACAAACAAACAAACAAACAAACAAACAAACAAACAAACAAACAAACAAACAAACAAACAAACAAACAAACAAACAAATGAATGTGGTTAATTACACTGTTTTCCTAACGATAACGACGACGGAACGGAAATCATAAAAGATGCACCTTTTATAATTTTCTTGACACATTGATCTGCATTTGCGTTCTAGACTTAGTTGCAAGCTATTGCGTGCTACACACCTACGTATAGTATAGTAAGTGTTCACTGTGGAAATATTATATTCTTAGTGGAGTTTTTTGACGGATCAATGTTAGTTATGGAAAAATGCACTTTATATAGATTCGTTGATACATTGACGTGGTCCAAGAAGCGCCAAAGAAACTTAATAGTTTGTAAATATGATAGTTTCACATAATAACACCAATTATCTCCGAATATATTCAAACGTGAACCTAATAAACTACATCAACAATGGTATTTTAGGGAAATAGTAGTGTGTACTCATAATACATAACGGACTTAATCAACTTTCTTTATGTTTCTGTCTTCAAGCACATAGTGTATGGCAATTTGCTAGTCCATATATCAATTAGAAGGGTATGTGCAGCTTTCGAAGAGTGACTGCAACACTGGAGTGCTCTTAAAACTGTCCAGCTAATATAATCAAGGCTCACACAGTTTTATTGATTGTAAGCACACGAGTCATTTTTAGAGTAAGGGAACCGTTTGTGCGACTCAAAGTATAGAGCAACGGTTTCCTTCGACAATATAGTTGGTCGATTTCATTTATTAAGGTGTAACTACAGGATAATGATACATTTTTCATAGAACCCCATGTTACTCACAGTACACTTTACAACTTGAACAACTATAAAAAAAATTTGTTTCCAATGTTTTCGTTCCAGAAGAGCGCGTCGGCCTTTCTCGAGAACTCACACCATTCGCTACACCGGATGTGAGAATGAAATCGCACTCAGAAAGAGGTCCGTTTGGCTATAGTCCACATTTTTTGGACGTGAACTCAAAGTTGCACAAACGCCCCATTATTCGTTCTTCAGCGTTATTTACCGTATTTTATGAATAGATAAAGCCAGACAGTGTATACATGGTTTTTAATTCATTTTTATCAAAAATCTAGATGAAAACCATCATCACAGTTTCTACTGTACTAGGGTTGTTAAAGCCAAACTCGAATTTCGAAAAAACTCGAATTAACTCGAAATTTCGAGTTTCGAGTTCGACTCGAAACTCGAAAAACTCGAAATCTCCAAAACTCGAGTAACTCGAAACTCGAAAAACTCGGTTTTTCTCCAAACTCGAAAAACTCGAAACTCGAAAAACTCGAAATTTTTGAAACTCGAAAAGTTCGAGTTTTCGAGTTTCGAGTTTGGCCTCGTCCCAAGTCAGAAATAATGTACGAATGAGCGTTTCAGAGCACTTTTTTTGCTATTTCCAACATGAAATGCTTCTTTTTTCACGATTCTCGCATAATCATGTGAAATAAATCAGAATTTCTCAAAAAATTCTTATTTGTTTAGCTCGATAAAATCCTAAAACTTAACGACCAAACTCGAAACTCGAAAATCGAGTTTTTCGAGTTCAACTCGAAACTCGAAAACTCGGTTTTTCTTGAAACGCTGAAAACTCGAACTCGAAAAACTCGAAATTCCCAAAACTCGAATAACTCGAAACTCGAAAAACTCGTTTTTTCCCAAAACTCGAAAAACTCGAAACTCGAAAACTCGAAATTTCAAACTCGATTAACAACCCTATACTGTACAAGAGAACATCATCATATTCAGTGAAAAAGTTTGGTTGAGTTAAATGTTTCACCAATGCATTATAAATGTTTGCATCAGGTCGACGTCTGATCAACTCCTGATTAAGATGACATCAACTAATCACGCTGTTTGAGTTAAAGATTAGAATAGGAAATAATATTTGTTGAATCACAGGGGAGTTGTAACGTTGAATACGGAAAGAAAGGATTGAACAAGTCTACGTGAGAGTGAGATAGGAGTAAGGTTACCTCATTGTCAGGCTCACATCTCAATTCACTCAAATGTTCCACCATCCCTTCATAAGCCCTCGTATTTATTGCAGATCAACCTCCCTTCCGGACGGAGAGGTGTTGAATTTGGACCAAATCCAGCTGAATTCCACTGCCCCCGTGTCGTCCATGTGCTCCCCGTTGTCGAAAAGAAACGCAGAGTACGACATTCATTTCTGTTCAGAATCACAGTTATTCACACATATAAATACAGATATTACAAAATTTCTATAACTTGATGTAATATGATTATTTTATTAAGTAATTCTCCGTTTCAATATATTACAGATAATATAACGGATTTACGTGTAATTAGAGTACGTTCATCTATTCAGAATTATAGTTTTCATCTTCAGACATTTTGCACGAAACGAAATTTCTACAGGGAAAAGAGTGGAACGTATGCAGGTTAAAGTGTCAAGGTTTTACTTTGATTCATGTTTACCAGAATGCAATAATTCTGCATCAGCCACCGAATCGATAACTGTCTTTCATGTAAAACTATTTTCATGATTATATAAACTAAACAAATATTATTTCAGTTCACATTCCCTTCACTCGTCCACTTCTCCAACACCAAGCCAATACCCTTCCTATTGTGATCTACAGGCCAGAGTTCAGAGGTCAGAATTCAAGACACAGTATTTTTCAATTAACACACAAACTCAATGCACACTCTAACCGTCGCACAGAGACACTTTTGTCATAATAATGGGAAAAAACCAACGAAAAGGCTAGCAAATCTCTAACGCTTCCTCACTCTCATGTAGCAATCACGTGTCGAGGCGCTAACCTCAACGAACATTTAAATAAGTACGTCTGATGCCGATCAAGAACTACAGTAGTCGTAAAATATTGATTGGGCGCGGACTATGTTTTTGTTCACGATATAACCGAGTTCTGTAACATTCGTGAAACTTGTTAATCTTGAAACCTTCTTTTACATTTTAACACCATACTGTTAAGAGCTATAGTTTCGTGAAACAGGCTGCACCGACGCATACTTACAGTAGTTGTTAGATATTCAAAAGGCGCGCACTATGTGGTCCGATCTCAACGCTCCAGTCCTTCAAACTGCGATACATCTTTCAATTGTAGTTTAAGGGAACGATGCGTAGGGATTGGTCCACACAATCGTCCTGTTTTGAGGCGCGGATTATGGTATTAGTCAATTGCACAGTCACGTGAAACATCTTAAACACAGCAGAACCCAGAAACAACGTGCACGTTTCCTCATTAGAATGCTCACTTCACGTGACTATTCATTTTACTCCTAGTATATGGTAGTAGTTCACTTCTAGCACCATTTAACACACTTGGTGGCAGTACTAACCCGTGTTGCAGGAAACGCGGCATGGCTCTCACAGTTTGGCCTTCTAGGAAGAGGTCTCTCTCGGTGGGGGACAATATTCCCGCGATGGCCTTTGATGGAGGTCCCGGGAAGACGGGTCACGACGAGTATCTCATCAACGAGGAAGTGAAGCCCCGCAGGGTCAGAAAGAGGTTTCTCAGCAAGGTTGGTGGAATATGTTTAGTGAGGGGGAGAGGAGGGGGGGGGGTCTACGTATAATGGACCAATTAAACATGACCAAACTATGGACAAACTAAACTAAACCTAAGTTTTATCTGTAGAAAAACGTCAATTGTGAATTCCGTCGAGATTACTTTTTCGAGATTTGTTTACGGTTTTTATTTCAATAATCTTGTTATTGAAACTTAAATCTGACACTTCCCTCTATAGTGACCAAAACAGTACAAAACTAATGACTATTTCCTTTCAGGAACGGCGTTCTGTGCTTTCTCTGCACCCTCCGAAGAAACGTGATCCCTCTCCGTTGGCTCGACTGCGAGACATTTCACCGTTTAGGAAGAAGTCATTCTGGAGTCAGAGAAACTCGATGCAGTCAGTTTCTTTTTGCTTCTTTTCTCTTTTTTTGTTTTTTTTTCACTCTTTCTCTCCGTTCTTTTCTCTTTAGAAGAAGCCGTGATCATTTTTCAAAAGACGTAGTTATCTCTAGTGGGAAAAACTAGGAACACGGAAGAAATGTGTCTCATTCCATGATTGAACTTTAATCTTGTTAGGGTCCCCGGGTTAGTGGTTATAATGTAAAAGTAGAGCAACCCCAACTCAGATCTAGTTACTATCTCTATACAGTTAGTTGCGATACACCCTTCTGAGTTGTATTGAAACACAGCACAAATTTCGAATACCTATTTAAAACGCAAAGGGGTCAAATTACAAACACATCATACAACAGTGAACCCAGAAACCTCATACAGGGACTGCGGATAGCGTTTGTTAATGATGTCATCTTTTATACATATTATAAAGATTTACCGCTTGTAAACATGAAATTTCAAGGCCGTAAGACATTTCTACCCACACTCGAGAGTTTCACCAAGTCTATAAAGCTAAACGGCTCTATATTTAGATAGTTTGATTTCGCGTAGAATTCCATCACTTGGTAATGTTCACATTATCTTAAAACTAACAAGAAACCTCTTGTAGAGATCGGGTATCACGTTTGTTCTATCATACTTGTAGTTCAAGCGCGTCACGTTTCTGTCTCAAGTTAATGGTCATAAGTAGATCAAACTACAATTTTGATCAATCTACTCTCAATGAAATCAATTTTCATACAACTTGTAAAGCCTCGCCGTAAATATGAGATGTTAATGCCGGAAAAGTTTTTATCCGCACTCGTCTGTTTCACAAAGTCTAACGGGCTCAATATATTCTCAACCAATACACCGTATACACCTTTCACTATATTGTAAACGTCTTCTTTCTGTACCATTTTTCCAGAGACCGAGGATCGCGCGCGGAGTCTCTTAACCGTATGTTCCGTCGTTTCCGGAACAGTGCCGGATCTGAATACATCGGGCTCAATGACTCAAATAGCAGTCTAGAGTTCACCAATGAAGAAAGTAGGTTCATTTGTAGATTACAATATTAATATCAAAGCAGGATGATTATGTGAACCAAATCCGTATCAAGGGTCCTTTAAACTGCAATTGGAAGATGAATTGCAGGTTAAAGGACTGAAACGTTGGGATAAGATCACATAGTCGTCCACCTTGATCTATTTGTTAAAGCATGAGATCCAAAGTATAAAAACTAAGTGTTTAAGCAACCAAATAGAAGTCTAGAGTTCACCAATGAAGAGAGTGGGTTTTCGAATTAGATTATAATACTATTTATGATAGTATAAGTATATTTATTGAAGCTGAGATCCAATGTATTATTTAGTTACGTGGTAAAAGTGTTTTAACACGTAACTAAATAACAGTCAGTCAGACAACAGTGTTCACCGATGAAGAAGGTAGTTTTTTGAAATATATAATAATAACAGTAGTTTTGCAAATTTCAGTCCCCCTCCGAAACAACAACAAATCCCCGCCTCCTTCCATTGTGGGAGACAAAAAAGACGAGTCAACCGAACCACTTATCCCTGAACTAATGGCATAGAGAAATTTATCATTTTTATCTTTCTCTCTTTTTTGTATCTCTTTATTTCTTCTTTTCTTTCTCTCATAACAATATTCTGTATATTTCCTTCTTAAACTTATCGCGAAATACACAGTGTGGAGCTATGAAATTTTGTTTGGTAGATTTACTAACGTCTTAACCCCTAGCAAATGTACCAGAAGGGTTAGCGTCTTGGAAAATAGTAAATAGTGTGTTAACTTGAGAGACGCAGATTCGTGCATTTTTTTCATGATAACTAGTGTTCCACAATATATCTGATCTCCTTCTTTCACATATTTATATTATTACAGGTTTGTTTCTGGTTTCTCACACATATCCCCATTTTTGTTGTTTTTTAGTGAAAGAAAAGCGATTCAAACGATTTCAGTTGAACAAATTTGAGAGGTTTACGTGAAAAACGTGTAAATTTTCACTTGACACTACATAACTAACTTTATTTTTATCTTTCGAAATCGGCTGAATGACTTCTATTAATAATACTTTTCTGTGACGGGTAAATTTAAGTTCTATGAGAAGAACGATTTCGGTTGAGGTGTGGCTTAATGCGATTTTCAACTGAAACGATAGATGTGTTTATTTCTGCTGTGTTTATAGTTTTATCTCAAACACTTTTGTAGAAAAAGTCTCCTCTCAACTGTCATACACCTTTTTCTTAGTTTTCTTCATTTACAATTGTTTTTTTGTATTTTTTGTGAGATATTAATATTAATAGAGAAATGGATGAGTGTGTTGTGATGAACTAATGTGATCGGGTACTTTTTTTGAGCTTACTCATTTAATAACTTGTGTTGAAACATCTGGACTGTGCAATGAATCGTTTGTTTTGATGTTGTTTTCAATTAAAGTGTGAGTTAACGTTCTAGTATGAGAAATATGTCAATAATTTTGAAAGAAACTCTGACATCTGAAAAAGTTTCCGAAATCAGCGACTGGTGTCGACTGAGGATGAGGTAACAACCTATCCTTTAAGTGATAATTTGGCGAAATTCTAATTATACAATTGTGTAACAATTTATACCACGAGTTGCATTCTCAATCAGAGTTTGAAGGTAAATAACACCATTTCAGTGTTTCGTGACTTTGTTATAGCTCGAAATCTAATTTTAGAGTTGCTACACATGTTTATCTGTTTATTTATATAGAGTTATCCTTACCCTGAACTGAAATTTGGCTTATTGATTTTTATCAGCTTCCTTTATATAGGAGAACCGATGAAAAGCTTTCTTTGAAAAGCTTTCTTTCAGCTTTCGTATTCTGGAATTATGAACGCCAAATGACGTTCAATTACGGAAGTGCGAAGTTGACGTCAAAAATTTCTTGAAATGATAAAAATAGTTGGTCAGTGGATGATGTGTTCTGGGACTATGGTGGTGGACTGATTTCATTATTGAAATATGCAAAGGTAACGTCAAACATGCTTCCATCCAATTTTTAGTTGCGCAGGTCCAAATTTTAAGAGCAAATGTAGTTAGTTGTTTTGGGTTTCAATTGCAAATTTAGACATGCCTCCGGAATATCTACAAAAAGTGTAAAATTCATCAAAAAGTGGGAAACCAACAATTGTGTGATTTGTACGAGATACTCAAGAACGGCACAACTTCTAGGGACACTGCAACAAAAAGGGAAATTATAGAGAGTGATTATTTTAATGTGATGATGCCACAAAGAGTAAAAATTATTTTGCTAACTAGTTCACGGTAGATCACAAGTTACAGCTTTTCGATTGAGATACGGAATTTGAAAACAATGAGCGAGATTACTGTTGTTGACACAATTAATCAGCTGTGACTTGTGATCTACCGTGAACTAGTTAGCAAAATATTTTTCATTTTTTGTGGCATCATCACTTTAAAACAATCACTCTCTATATTTTTCCCTTTTTGTTGCAGTGTCCCTAGAAGTTATACCGTCGTTGAGTAGCTCGTACAAATCACACAATTGTTGGTTCCCCACTTTTTGATGAATTTATCATCAATTTTGACTCAATAAAAAACAAATTAGGGGAAACTTGAATAAAAACGACAGAGGAAGCGATCCTCATTCCAGAAATGATACTGAATATAGTATTCGAGGTAAATCTTATTCTTATATAAAAAAAACATTCCTTGAAGATAGACATTGTACATTTATCTTAGCATCTGACTACTACATATTAAAGAAGGACGATAATGTGGACCAATCTCGTGTCAACGGTGCTTTAAACTGCATAATAAAAAAAAAGTTCATTCGCATAGGTTAAACACAGTACAAATTATGAAAGTATCATGAAAATGATAACAGTACCTATGGCGAATACGGATCCCCAGGGGTTGCGTGTTGAAGACGCAGTCAACTTACAAGGTAGCGTTTAATGAAAAATCGCGGAAAAAAACGCGGAATGAAAAATCGCGGAAAAAATTGAAAATTGTTTTGCAGTTTAAAGGACTGAACCGTTGCGATTGGTTCACATAATCGTTCTGCTTTCACTGCAGACGGTTAACTATATATGTTCATAGCTTGGTGAAACCGAGTATATTCACGTTTTTCACGTCATTTTGAACGTTATCGAATGACGTTAAAGAAGGACGAATATGTGGTCCAATGCCGAGACATCGGTCCTTTAAACTGCAAATGAAAAATGTATTGCAGTTAAAAGGACTGAAGCGTTTTGATTGGACGACATAATTGTCTTTCTTTAATATACACACGACCCATATTTTCTACCCAATACTCACACCACCGCCCCAACACACATCAGGTGTGAGGATTTTTCTTCTTTAAAAACTTTTTTTATTCTAGTTGGTGGGATCTCCTGAAGATGCCTTAACCACTAACTAGAGTAAAGCATCGTCGAGATTGGGAGGCGAAACGATGCAATACAATAAACCCAGTATCTTTTTCTCATAATAAAATAGAACTTTTACAAAGTAAATAGTTAAGAGTAACTTTTTTTCTATTATACTAATATATTACGCATAACACAGTACTTCATATTTCCTTCTATTTAGAATTATATAGAAGCTGTCGCACATTCAAACGGGCTTAAGCTGGCGAGATACTGTAACGGATGTACGGAGCTCAAAAAGAGTACGTATATCTTCGGTTGTCCAAACATAGAAACCAACAGTTGTTTTTGATTCAATAATCAACATGTTTATTTCTAACTTTGAAAAACTTATACTCGTAAAAAGTTCAAGTTGAAGTTGAGTCTATAGGAAAATTGAATAGTCACGTGAAGTTGACACTCTAATGAGGAATTGTGCACTTTGTTATTGCACGTTTCTGAGTTCTGCTGTGTTTAAATTGTTTCACGTGACTGTGCAAGTGACTAACAGTATAACTGGTCTACTATGTTTATCTTCGGATTACGAATGCTAAACATCCTGGAATCTTGGTTTCCTTGACTTCTGCGTTTTTTGTTCTGTGCAATATTTCTGTCTCGATACTTGTCTTCAACAAATTCTTGTCGTAAATCGACATTTTATAGTGCGTTGTTTCACTATTGCTTTGTAAACGAATTACGACCATTAATTCCGGATTTTACACGCACTCGCCAGTTTCACTGGGTTTATAAAGGCTAACGGGTTCTATCGCTGTTGATTTCTCTGTCTTCGACGAATTACCAACAATAAAAATAAGGGGATTATTAGCGAATCGTAAATTATGATCAGATGTTTTCAAGACCTCCCAGCTTACAATTGGCTACTAATGCTTTTTCACCTACATTTTTAGGTAGGAAGTCACTGCATCTGTCTTTTTGAGTGTACGTCTTGAGTGTCCCAACAGGAATGCGTGTTCACAAGCAGCTCTCTTCCCCCTCCCTTAAGAAGTCTCGCATGTCACTGGATCAATGCCATCAGAGCATTCGAAAATCCACCATGAAGTATTCTATGAAGGAAAGGGACCAAGAACAACTCAGAAGAAGCTGCTACTTCAAATATCTGTGACATGTATGATGATCACCGCTTCGTAACGGAGCGACGTGAATGAATAAATATGTAAAAAATAGGTCTTGAGGTTTATTTTCAAACAGGCTTGCATGTTTCACCAATTGCATGTAGGGGCTAACATTTTCCGTAATGAATGATAGTCCGGACGACAATCCCAACTTGTGCGACAACCACTATACTAGAAGTAAATTGAATAGTCACGTAAAGTGCACACTGATCTCAATACTAACAATACCAGTGCGTTCATTGAAGGAGACATCAAAAAAATGTTTCTAATTCACTAAGAACGGAAAATTAATAATTGATTAATAGTAACATACAGTACGTGAGAACTAACTTCTCTCTCTCTCTCTCTCTCTCTCTTTCTCTCCCTCTCTTTCTCAATCTGTATGTTCTCTCATGAGTCAAGAGACTCATGATAAATTCCGCGAGAGAGAAGGTTATGAGAACTCCACCACGCACAGAAGTACGAATGAATGGATAAAAGAAGAAGAAAAGCGGAATCGTGCCCAGACAGGATCTTCAATGTTATAATTCTCTAGTAATAAATCGTGCTTCATACTTGCCTACCTTACTATTCAGATATCGTGAGCTTATTGACTTTTATCTCTGAATCGCCCGTTGAGTGAGAAATACATTCGAACGCGCCAACTCATATTCTCACTTCTTTTTTCATCTGGTCCGTTGTTCAAGTTAGGCAAACTTGTGATCTCTTAATGAGTTTTTAATACAAAGAACTAAATAAAAATGAGCTCAGGCTGAACAGTTTGGCCTACCAGCTGGTGTTACCTATTCACCTCCGGACATGCTACACATCCTACAATGCCTCTCACCTTGATTTCATTGATTTCTGCTTTATTCGCTCTGTGCACTACTACTGTCTTCAAATTTGCCTTCAATTCTTGTTTTGTATTTAAAGAATAGAATAGAATAGAATAGATTTATTCTACATGTGACTTTCCACATTTTGAAATGTGGCACTCCAATTGTTGGATAAAAGAAGAAAAAATAGATGGAAAGAATGGTATCCCTGTTACGCGCTTGTAGATATAGATGGATGCAATTAGCAGTGTAGTACGATTGAACGGTGATTGTACCTGTTTTTGTAGTGACGTAATTATTATGAAACACTTTCGGGAGTATCTATTTATATTATTGTAGAGATGATTTTTTGACGCTAGGTTTCATTGGGATTATATCAAAACCGGGATATAAATTGGAATTATCATGATAATATCATCAACAGACAGTTCTAAACACTTATGAGTCACGAATAAAAAATGTGCAATTCCAATAATTAATAAGCGACTGCAGGAAAACAAATTGTCGAGGATATGTGCAAGAACCCGTAACTGTCAAAGGGAAGGCTAGGCGTGGGAGACGAGAGTTGGCGAGGCTTCTCTTTGGACCGGGCAGCTGGAGCAGGCTGGAGGTGGACGGGTGGCATTGAAGTGACGAACGCAACTAACCGGCCGGGTATGGCCTGGCTGCAGAAGGTGCAACCACCAACCTCCCCCAATAAGTTACGAGCGCACGATGGTCGATGATCAGAAAGTCAGGATTTTCCAAATATGATGAAGAAGAGAGAGTACAGAGACATAATGAACTGATACGATCACGAATACAAGCATTATGGCAAGCTAAACACTCGTTTTTACTACTGTGAGTTACATGAAATCACTCAATTTATGTGAAACTACGTCTAGTATTCCCAAGGACGATTGTGTGGTCCAATCGCAACGCTTCAGTCCTTTAAACTGCAATACATTTTTAAATTACAGTTTAAAGGACCGTTGACACGGTATCGGTCCACATAATCGTCCCACTTTAAATCTAGTTTTTTTTCAATAGCATCCAATCCCAGGTGCTTGGAAAAATAACCTCTTAGAGCAACATTTGACCGCGCGTAGTTTTCTGTTTGGTTTGTGATAAGACGGTTGTTAATCCTGGAAGAAACTTTCAACCGCACTCGTCTGTTTCACCGAATCTATACAGGTTAACGGATACCAAGATATCTTCAATGATTAACATCTAGCATTAGTTGCAAGTGTCGTTGCCACATTTGACCGCGATATCTCGGAAAGACCGAAGCCTATTTTGCCTTTCATCCCCTTTACATCTTGAATTGTTGAACTTGATTCGAGCTAGTTCGTGTTATTTTAGAGTGGTTAACCAATTTCAAAAATCAATTCAATTCAATTCCAATTCCAACCAATCTCGAAAAATTCCGAAATTTCAATTCCAATGCTTTCAATGTTTCCAAAAACCAATTCAATTCAATTCCAATTTCGACCGATTCTTGAAAAATCAATCCCAATTTCAATTCTTAAGGCATTCCATTTTTTTCTGGCTGTCAAAAACCAATTCAGTTCAATTCCGATTTTCTTTTAACAAAACCAATTCAATTCAATTCAATTCTTAGGAATTGGTTCCACTCAAAAACCAATTCAATTCAATTCTTTGGAATTGGTTTCCAATTCTTTTCGATTCCAATTCCAATTCAATTCAATTTCTTAACCACCCTAAGTTCTTTGGAAGGATTTTCACAAATGAAGGTTGCTTACTACTTCTCTGACATTTCACATGTTTTTCTAGAAGCCATTTTCTGAAACCATTATGTTTTTCTGAAGGTATTATGTCCGCACTCACATGTTTCATCAAGTATGTATATGCTAACCGTTTTTATTGAAATTGATCTACTGGCCGCATTCGCTTCCCAACATAAACTTTTTCTAAAGTTGAAGAATACTGATATAAATTATTTTAATCAGTGGATTGTGAATTGCGATGAGATAATTTGAAAACCTTTCAGCCTACAACTGGCTATTGAAGCTATTTTACGGACAATTTTGAGTGAGACTACAATGTTCTGACGATATTATTCTCCATGCTATCATTTTATCACAATTTCTTAGGTCCTTCTATGTTAAGGTATTTCTTTGAATATTTTCCTCACCTATCTTGATTGTTCAATTGGACCTATATCACTTGCTTCCCTCCATTTAAAGTTGTTTTGTTAAGTTTATGGGAAAAAATTGTTTCAAGAAAATGTCATTTCAATCGTAAGACATTATCCCTATCTTCATGTATTTGCGTAGGCCTGAGAGCTGAGTCTTAGTTTTAACCAAGCTCACATGTTTCACCAATTGTATATAGGCTAACATCTCCTGTAATGAATGATTCGCAATTCTCCACAAAACTAACAATAACTATGACAACGTTGACTATGAAACTAGCCGATAATTGGGACAATAAACCTGAAAATCAAGAAACACAGCTAAAACTAATTTTAACCGTATAAGTGAATAGAATATTAACACAAATTCCAATGAAATATCATCGGCAGTTTTTTTCCAATTACACAACATAACCAATTTCCGTATTTATTCCCCGTAACAAAAGTAGTTTTACCTCATTCCCTTCACTAGTTTCAATATAAGAAGGATAGGGTAAGCTATCAATGTGAATAAGAATGTGATGTACCAGTTAATTGTCAACATCGAGCAATTACCTCCCCCCCCCCTCCCCCCTTCATCATTTATATGATGACTTCATTGGAACATTTCTATGGTTTATATATCGCAAAAACGGCTATCGGCATACATTGCTTTTTATTGTATCGCTCACTCCATATAGAAAGAAAAATCGTCATTTAATGATTTAAAACCACCAGAAACATGACTATATCCTCTATAGGGGAGAACTTTACTAATGCACTTGTTTGTCTTTTAATTTATATTTAGTTTTCACTCCTATAACTCAAGGAAGACTTGATCAATTGTTTCCTTGTTGATAGACCCTTTTAAATAGAAACTTTCATACATTTGAGCGCGCTTAGGCTCATGGATGGTTAATTTTTTGGCCCCTGTTCAGAAATGAAAACCAACTCCAATGTTTTTTGTTTCTTATCCTATCCAGAATGGTTATTTTAGCAGTTTGAGCCAGTGTAAGTTTTGGAAGGAGGAATAGTTGACAACTACAGGTACTGCCTGCTTCACTTCAACTTATTCCTTCTCTTTGCTCTATATTCTGCATATTTCGTACACTATTTCTGGCATTTTAATATTGCTTTCAATACATGTTATATTTAAATATGATTATGTATATGTTGGATGATTTATTTGAAGACACTAGCAAACATCTATTAGAAACCATAATTGGTTGGAGATATAAGCCATTGCAGCCACATTTGACCGCGTTCACTCGGGGTTTCGAATGATCACAATTGCAATCGCGCAATATTCATCGGTAAAGAAATAGAAGGTTTCGTTTTTTTTTCACAAGTGGGAAGCAATCCCGCTCCGTGAAAATCTAGAAGTTAAATTTTTGTACTTTTCTCACTATTTCATGACGTTTTTCACACTCTAAACATCATAAAATTGAACCGAATAAGAAAAACTACAAAACTTTATTAAAATAACATAATCTAATACTCGTCTAGTTGCGTTTCTTGCTTTTCGTGACCTTTTTCAGTGATTTTGCCCGTTTTCCGAACATTTTGCTGTGAATGAACTTGAGGGATCTCAGAAAGACTCTTACTATGAAGATTACTGTAGCTATGAGAATAGCCAGTAGGGAGAGAAGGAATGAAATAACGTCAACCAGGAAATATTGGAGGATATTCAGCTTATCCGCACCAGAACGAGCATGGGGAACCTACAAAACAACAGAATGAGAAACATACACTTTAAAGGTAGATAAATAGTAATTTTTCTGTGAAACGGTTCAAAATTAAGCGAATTTTCACAAAAAGAGCTTGAACAAATTAAGCTTGAAGTTTTAATGATAGTTTATTACATCGCCTAGAGAAGAGAACGAGGTCACAGAATCACTGCCTATTGTATAGCTTCATCTATATATAAGCCGTGACACATCAACAAGATACCAATACGTTAATCTCTCTTTTCCATTCCGTTTAACACTTTTGAAACAGTGATTGAGAACCACGTGTAACGTAGAAAATACACCGAAAGTGTACACTTTAGTAACTATTTCCATTTTTCAGTGCATTTAAGGTTAGTGCACTTGTTTAACACTCTTCACGTGAGCTTCCTTTTGTTTTCACCCCTTTTCGGTATACGCTGTAACACTTTCGAACCAATATGTTAACTTATCTATAAGCTGTCGCACATTCGAATGTGTTAGAGCCGCGCTGTACCATACATATCCTAATCAATCCAAAATCAGGCGAACGAAAATTAGTAATGCGATGTTCTAATAACTCGATTAACCTCACATACTTTCGATTGCTTGGTTTTGAAGAGAACACATTGATTTCTATTCTATCTCTCCCTTCATAAGGAAAAGTTCGCACATTCAGCCGCACTAAAGCTTTTACGTTGTTGATACTACGTAAACCCCGCTCCCAAACTTCATTTTTCGGGTTTTCGTGCGACCAACTGCTCTCTGAATCAGTGTTTCACTAATGTCGAGATCAAACTACAAATATCGATTATTTCCCTGACCTCCTGATGTCTGTCTATGAATTCGACCCAGAAGGCGGCGTGGGTCAATTCAGAATACGGCACGTCGCGCAGCATGTCTTGGAAGACCAGAATCTCCTCCTTGTACCTGAATCCAGGGTTCATATAGTCAATATCGTTTCTATGTGTAGTTTATGTTGTACAGACTCCCTGAAACCCAAAAAATGCCCAAAGTGAATAATTTCTGCGCTGTAAAATTCTCTATCCTGTTAGAAGCACACATCAGTTAACTTACAGTATGATATCTTCAAACGAAAAGTACGTCTGGATATCTAATCACTGAGCCTGCTTCCATTTACAATTCATATCAAAATAGGCATGTTTTGGTGCCCGTGATTTCGAACCAACCTCTCGGTTTTGACTCTGTCAAGACATACAGCAAAAGTTGTGTATACAGTATAATATAGTGTTTATGAATCTAATTTCGTTCACAATTGAGTTCAGAGAAATCAATTACATGACTGATATTTCGCTAACTTCCAACTAACTTCTTGGTTCTGATTTCTGTCAATGCGGTGGCTAGAGTATTCTCGTCCAACTCTGATTTTGGAAGAAGAATTCCAGCCCCTCGCGCACTAACTCGCAAAATGTTGTCGTGACCTGGAGTTTGAACGAATATAGTTATTTCTATGTGGAACTCAGATATTATAGCAGATCTTAGAGTCCATGACTTTCACTACATCCGATCTACCAGTATTTTCCATTCTGCGTAGTTTTGTTGTTCATTTGAAGGTATAATGGAAGTAATGGAAGAAAGTTTTCCATCATGGTCTAGTTCCTACTGGTTGGTAGACGGAGTCTCTCTTCGTTGCCCTGTTTCCAAGATCTCTACACTACGTGTCCATTCAGGTATCCCATCAGATTCCATCATGGTCTAGTTCCTACTGGTTGGTAGACGGAGTCTCTCTTCGTTGCCCTGTTTCCAAGATCTCCACACTACGTGTCCATTCAGGTATCCCATCAGTTTTCCATCATGGTCTAGTTCCTACTGGTTGGTAGACGGAGTCTCTCTTCGTTGCCCTGTTTCCAAGATCTCCACACTACGTGTCCATTCAGGTATCCCATCAGTTTTCCATCATGGTCTAGTTCCTACTGGTTGGTAGACGAAGTCTCTCTTCGTTGCCCTGTTTCCAAGATCTCCACACTACGTGTCCATTCAGGTATCCCATCAGATTCCATCATGGTCTAGTTCCTACTGGTTGGTAGACGGAGTCTCTCTTCGTTGCCCTGTTTCCAAGATCTCTACACTACGTGTCCATTCAGGTATCCCATCAGATTCCATCATGGTCTAGTTCCTACTGGTTGGTAGACGGAGTCTCTCTTCGTTGCCCTGTTTCCAAGATCTCCACACTACGTGTCCATTCAGGTATCCCATCAGATTCCATCATGGTCTAGTTCCTACTGGTTGGTAGACGGAGTCTCTCTTCGTTGCCCTGTTTCCAAGATCTCTACACTACGTGTCCAGTCAGGTATCCCATCAGATTCCATCATGGTCTAGTTCCTACTGGTTGGTAGACGGAGTCTCTCTTCGTTGCCCTGTTTCCAAGATCTCTACACTACGTGTCCATTCAGGTATCCCATCAGATTCCATCATGGTCTAGTTCCTACTGGTTGGTAGACGGAGTCTCTCTTCGTTGCCCTGTTTCCAAGATCTCCACACTACGTGTCCATTCAGGTATCCCATCAGTTTTCCATCATGGTCTAGTTCCTACTGGTTGGTAGACGGAGTCTCTCTTCGTTGCCCTGTTTCCAAGATCTCCACACTACGTGTCCATTCAGGTATCCCATCAGTTTTCCATCATGGTCTAGTTCCTACTGGTTGGTAGACGGAGTCTCTCTTCGTTGCCCTGTTTCCAAGATCTCCACACTACGTGTCCATTCAGGTATCCCATCAGTTTTCCATCATGGTCTAGTTCCTACTGGTTGGTAGACGGAGTCTCTCTTCGTTGCCCTGTTTCCAAGATCTCCACACTACGTGTCCATTCAGGTATCCCATCAGTTTTCCATCATGGTCTAGTTCCTACTGGTTGGTAGACGGAGTCTCTCTTCGTTGCCCTGTTTCCAAGATCTCCACACTACGTGTCCATTCAGGTATCCCATCAGTTTTCCATCATGGTCTAGTTCCTACTGGTTGGTAGACGGAGTCTCTCTTCGTTGCCCTGTTTCCAAGATCTCCACACTACGTGTCCATTCAGGTATCCCATCAGTTTTCCATCATGGTCTAGTTCCTACTGGTTGGTAGACGGAGTCTCTCTTCGTTGCCCTGTTTCCAAGATCTCTACACTACGTGTCCATTCAGGTATCCCATCAGTTTTCCATCATGGTCTAGTTCCTACTGGTTGGTAGACGGAGTCTCTCTTCGTTGCCCTGTTTCCAAGATCTCTACACTACGTGTCCATTCAGGTATCCCATCAGATTCCATCATGGTCTAGTTCCTACTGGTTGGTAGACGGAGTCTCTCTTCGTTGCCCTGTTTCCAAGATCTCCACACTACGTGTCCATTCAGGTATCCCATCAGTTTTCCATCATGGTCTAGTTCCTACTGGTTGGTAGACGGAGTCTCTCTTCGTTGCCCTGTTTCCAAGATCTCTACACTACGTGTCCATTCAGGTATCCCATCAGTTTTCCATCATGGTCTAGTTCCTACTGGTTGGTAGACGGAGTCTCTCTTCGTTGCCCTGTTTCCAAGATCTCTACACTACGTGTCCATTCAGGTATCCCATCAGATTCCATCATGGTCTAGTTCCTACTGGTTGGTAGACGGAGTCTCTCTTCGTTGCCCTGTTTCCAAGATCTCTACACTACGTGTCCATTCAGGTATCCCATCAGTTTTCCATCATGGTCTAGTTCCTACTGGTTGGTAGACGGAGTCTCTCTTCGTTGCCCTGTTTCCAAGATCTCCACACTACGTGTCCATTCAGGTATCCCATCAGTTTTCCATCATGGTCTAGTTCCTACTGGTTGGTAGACGGAGTCTCTCTTCGTTGCCCTGTTTCCAAGATCTCCACACTACGTGTCCATTCAGGTATCCCATCAGATTCCATCATGGTCTAGTTCCTACTGGTTGGTAGACGGAGTCTCTCTTCGTTGCCCTGTTTCCAAGATCTCTACACTACGTGTCCATTCAGGTATCCCATCAGATTCCATCATGGTCTAGTTCCTACTGGTTGGTAGACGGAGTCTCTCTTCGTTGCCCTGTTTCCAAGATCTCTACACTACGTGTCCATTCAGGTATCCCATCAGATTCCATCATGGTCTAGTTCCTACTGGTTGGTAGACGGAGTCTCTCTTCGTTGCCCTGTTTCCAAGATCTCCACACTACGTGTCCATTCAGGTATCCCATCAGATTCCATCATGGTCTAGTTCCTACTGGTTGGTAGACGGAGTCTCTCTTCGTTGCCCTGTTTCCAAGATCTCTACACTACGTGTCCATTCAGGTATCCCATCAGTTTTCCATCATGGTCTAGTTCCTACTGGTTGGTAGACGGAGTCTCTCTTCGTTGCCCTGTTTCCAAGATCTCTACACTACGTGTCCATTCAGGTATCCCATCAGATTCCATCATGGTCTAGTTCCTACTGGTTGGTAGACGGAGTCTCTCTTCGTTGCCCTGTTTCCAAGATCTCTACACTACGTGTCCATTCAGGTATCCCATCAGTTTTCCATCATGGTCTAGTTCCTACTGGTTGGTAGACGGAGTCTCTCTTCGTTGCCCTGTTTCCAAGATCTCTACACTACGTGTCCATTCAGGTATCCCATCAGATTCCATCATGGTCTAGTTCCTACTGGTTGGTAGACGGAGTCTCTCTTCGTTGCCCTGTTTCCAAGATCTCTACACTACGTGTCCATTCAGGTATCCCATCAGATTCCATCATGGTCTAGTTCCTACTGGTTGGTAGACGGAGTCTCTCTTCGTTGCCCTGTTTTCAAGATCTCCACACTACGTGTCCATTCAGGTATCCCATCAGTTTTCCATCATGGTCTAGTTCCTACTGGTTGGTAGACGGAGTCTCTCTTCGTTGCCCTGTTTCCAAGATCTCTACACTACGTGTCCATTCAGGTATCCCATCAGATTCCATCATGGTCTAGTTCCTACTGGTTGGTAGACGGAGTCTCTCTTCGTTGCCCTGTTTCCAAGATCTCTACACTACGTGTCCATTCAGGTATCCCATCAGTTTTCCATCATGGTCTAGTTCCTACTGGTTGGTAGACGGAGTCTCTCTTCGTTGCCCTGTTTCCAAGATCTCTACACTACGTGTCCATTCAGGTATCCCATCAGTTTTCCATCATGGTCTAGTTCCTACTGGTTGGTAGACGGAGTCTCTCTTCGTTGCCCTGTTTCCAAGATCTCCACACTACGTGTCCATTCAGGTATCCCATCAGTTTTCCATCATGGTCTAGTTCCTACTGGTTGGTAGACGGAGTCTCTCTTCGTTGCCCTGTTTCCAAGATCTCTACACTACGTGTCCATTCAGGTATCCCATCAGATTCCATCATGGTCTAGTTCCTACTGGTTGGTAGACGGAGTCTCTCTTCGTTGCCCTGTTTCCAAGATCTCCACACTACGTGTCCATTCAGGTATCCCATCAGTTTTCCATCATGGTCTAGTTCCTACTGGTTGGTAGACGGAGTCTCTCTTCGTTGCCCTGTTTCCAAGATCTCTACACTACGTGTCCATTCAGGTATCCGGGTTGATGGACGTGAAGGAAAACCCGGGCCACGCGCGGCTGGGAATCGCTGGTCCGTATTCCCAACAGGAATGCATGTTTCACAAGCAGTTCTCTCCCCCCTCCCTCCAAAAAGTTTCTCGCATGTCACTGGATCAATGCCATAAGAGCATTCGATAGTCCACCATGAAGTCTTCTATGAAGGAAAGGGACCAATACCTCAGAAGAAGCTGCTACTACAAAGATCTGTGATATGTATGATGATCACCGCCTCGAAACGAAGCGAAGTGAATGAATAAATATGTAAAAATATGTAAAACTGCGAACTGAGAAAGTGAGGAAAATATGAAAAACTGTTGATGATCACAGTTTTCTAAATTACTGTTTTTCTTGTTGGTAATTTTTTATGCAGTAAACGACTGTAATGCGTGATATGAACAGCGAAGTTCTACACTTTCTTACCGAACGGCTTGTTTCGGAAATACTCGGTTGTAGTGTGGTTTGGGAACAAATTGGCCTGACTATTAACTGCGTAATAATAGAATCTACCACCCTTAATCACCCTACTAAGGCCTAATATGCCTTAGACTCCCCCTCTTCCATATGCGACTCACCCTGTACCGTCAGTGGTACTCCCAGTAGTGGAACTCCATGCCAGACAGACTCAATGACACTGTTCAAACCGCCATGAGAGACATGTGCACGACACTTCTTGTGACCTACAAGTAACTTTATTGGGGTTCTGTCACATTTGAGTACGTAGAATGGAATATCCTGACTTCTAGGTGCAATTCTAGGTCTCTCACTTTACGCACTATTCAGTGAATGAAGCCTGTCTGGGTATCAGAACAAACACTTCCTGGGACTTACAAGTGTTTTTGTATGTTGTTTTCATTTTTGAGTAGATATGATGAAACATCCTGGCTTTTATACCGAAGCGTGCGTCTTCTCAAACATACAAGAAAAATAGAGCGCCAATCGAAAGGTGTAAGTTATCAGTGATTGCTATTCTTTAAATTTCACTCTATGTTGGTAAAAACTGTTTCGAACAAGAGTGATATCAGTTAATGGAAGTTGTATATATGTACACTTTCTGTCACACCTGACCGCCGTACAAAACGCAACTCTGCTGATATGCGTTTGACTTGTATTAGGGCATGGTATCAAGGCAGAAAGTTCTTAAGAATCGGAATAAATACAGATTATTTACTTTGAGAGCTAATCAAACCGAGATTAGCGACACAAAGGCTAAATTTTTCAAGTGAGTGTGAAAGCGCAGAAAATGTTGAAGAAAGAAAAATGTAAATTTAAGTATGAAAACGTCCACAGAACTCGTGTAGCCTTTCCAGTAGCTGTGACTACAAAGATTGTCGAAAATGTGAATTATTTAACATCATGTCTACACTTCAGTGAAAGAAATACTTTGTAGCTGCAACTGCAAGTTATTAATGATTGTCATTTTTACAACCTGCTAATGACTGCTGAAGCAACATGAAACAACATTTGAAGAAAAGCATATATATGTACAATGCCTGCCACATTTGACTGCGATTAATAATGCGAAAATACTTGAGACTTGTATAACCCTATTTAACCTCTAATTTTTATTTGATTTCCAGTTTTTTTAATCAACGCAGTAGAAAGACAACATTACCATTGAACCACAAAGTTATGTTTGTATCCCAATAGTAGTGCCTTAGTGTTTAGTGTCTCAGTGGTAAACGTACCTAAAAGATTCTGTAGCGGCAGCCATTTTTGTGTGAAGACGTTTTTGGGAAAATCGATAATCGGACCATCGTATTGCCATACAAAACGAGTGGAAGAATGAGCCTTCATCGCATTCACACACGCCGTCTGCAATCGATATCAATCAATGATCAATCGATATCAATCAATACCCAATAAGTGATGTTTATCAGTAATAAATATATTTCAGAAGTTGTTAGTAAGTTGGTCAAACAGTGTTTTGGCATATCCCCGAAGAGTTTAAATTGAATCGGAACTTGAACTTTGTAACCTGAGTATTAAGGATAAATATATATTTATCAACTTTATTTATTCCGATTCGAAATTCCTGTATGTTGTACAGATAAATTCAAATGAAACAAGATACATCATTCCAGTCTCCTTGAGCTCCGTGACCATTAAAGGTACTAAAAGTGGAGTCTCAAACAATTCAAATAATGGCCGTTTCAATGTTTCACGCATCACTCTATATAATAATGTTTTCCAACCTACCCTGACTGAAACCGGAGCCTTATTCCAATCAGCGGTGAATCCAGTGGAAATGACGACGAAACCATCGGATTCAGAAGCCGCGTCCACAAATAAACCAAGATTCTGGAGAAAAAGAGAGATTTAGGAGGGATTTTGACTGTTTTTTAATTATATTGCAAAAATTTGTGTGAACGAGAAGTAGATTCAATTATTTCTTCCAATATAATGTTCTTTTTGAGAAAGACGCTTTCTTCTCGATTTCTCTTATGTGACTTTTCCCCCGAATTTACAATTCTTGTTTCCAAAACGAACTGGTTGGATTTTAATTATGAAAGGAAACAACGAAAATATTATTATCCTATTCCTGTGGACCATTAATCTACAACCCATGAAGCACTGAAGTGCGTTCAAACTCTAGGAAAACTGTAGCGACCCTCGCTTTTGCGCAAATGAGCCAGGTTCGAGTCCGACCTGAGGCTTGCAATCGGGACCATTATCAAACTAATTGATGATGGTCAAATCTACTATTGAAGTTAACTTTTTATTTTTCTCCTCCAAAAGAAAGTGAAATTTTCTCATCGGGCCAAATAAGGAGTCTATGGTCGAATCGTTTTGAAAATTGTCATTAATTGTCATTTTTCAACAGAAAAGAAAAAGAAATGATGGTCTTATTATCGAACCACACTACACTACCCCATTTGAATAATAGAACCTCAGACTTATTTCATTGCCGAACATCAAAGAAAGCTATATCGTTTCCCATTTGTTTTGCCTTGCCATATATAGAGCATGAAAAACTGGAGTGCGTTATTTCACGAACTTTAAAACGGAAGATGTTGAGGGCGATAAAAGTGATTATTTTGGAGTTTTTTAAACTTCCCGTTCTAAACGTACATACATCGATTGCTCATCGATTACTTCTTCATGACCTACCCCTCCGATGGCTGTGGCATTGTGGCAGTGTAGTCCCCCGACAAAGTTCACTCTCGGCATAAAGGGACGGGCAAAGTCAAAGATCGGTGGGTTATTGACAAAATTGATGGAGGCGTTTCGTTCAATATCAAAAGCAGTAGCCACTCCCGGGTAGTACTTCTGGAAACATACGTATCGATTATTCAGGGAGCTTATACAGCCGTGTACACTGTTTACTGGTGAAGTTCTACAGATATACGTATTTACTATTCATGAGGTTCTGCACACATACCTACTGATTATTCATGTGACAAACATACATAATGATTAAAACTAACATGAAGTGTGTTAACTGTGCTCTACACTAGTTCAGCTACACATTTCAGTGAACCATCAATAACCTTTTGCGTTGCACTAGGTGATAGTCAGTTGGTCGTTTGCTGTATTCGTTGGTAAAAAGAGACTCAGCCTCTGAATCAGGGAGAAATGGTCCATCCCAACGTTTTCAAGATTGACTTCTTACTTATACAAAAATAATCTAACTTTATGTAGATCATAAAGTTCACCTGGAAAATCGCGTCAATTCTGTTGTGTACAACGTGTTGATGTATGTATAATGCACGTAGATAGGAGGCCAAGTTGAAGACTCGTTCTGTGAATGTCATGTCTTCTGTCAATCTGGAATATACCTTATAAGTAGTGTACGTGAAACACTCACGAGAAAGGGAGCGTAATGGGATTGTAACTGAGAGATGTCCGAGTAGAACACAAAGTTTGACTATGATCAAAAAAGGTTGTGGTTCTCCATTTGTTCTAACAACATCTCGAACCTTTGCGGAGATATTCCCAGTTTTTAACATGGGACAAGTTACTACCGTGATACTTTTTGTAGTGTTATACAAGAAAAGAACCCGGATGAACATCACATGAATGGTTCACGGCCAGAAAAAAAGATTGGCACAATATCGATATTTCAAAATACATTTCCTACTGTTTATACTCTCTCAAATAAAACAAACTTGGTGCCTGGCTTCTACATGTTATGTGGAGCACTGTCTTGATCTTCAACAGAATAAAAACGACTAAATTAGTTAGCATAACTTTCCCATAACTTTTATTATTTTCATACTTTTATCATCATCATTATTATTACTATTATTATTACTATAAAACTAACTTGGTGCCTGGTACGGGTAGATAACTGGGCGGCGACGGACTCTGATTTGCCCAGGCGGATTCCGTTCGGAGTGACGTCATCGACCAATAGATGAACACCGAACCTGACATCAAGTATCGATTAGTTCAAACTACAATTTCACATTATCGTATATTATAGATCTTTGCAGACTCAGCCGTGAAACGTCACTGGAGCCTCATGTCTGAAGGTTTGCTCCAACAAAAGAATATCGATTAGTTCAAACTACAACGTCAGAATTTACTACAATATGACCACTCTATGATCAAGAATGGAGATCAAGTTCTGAATTGGTGAGAGGTATTAGTATGCTAATTACAGCCTGACATGTTTAAACTGCTCGCTTTGAAAAGACAATGTCGATTTGTTATAACTACAATGCAAACTGTGAATTCATACAAAACAAGCTTGAAAACAAGTTATTAAGATGTACATGATGTACATACCTGAAACACATAATACCAAATGAAAACGCGCGATTCATTTGAGTTATTGCGTAATATATTGCAGAATTAATGCATGCTATACCATTAAGTAGAGATGATGTTAGATATAAGCTACTGCCGCGACATTTGACGGCGTGAATTTGCCGTTCACACCAATACCAGCAGGCACAATCTTATGTAGCCTCTTTTTCAAGCCTTCAGCATTGAACTTAAATAGACTAGTATTCATCTGCGCACATTTCTCAAATACACAAAAGTTGTTTAAAAATAGTGCAGCTTTCCAGCTGCCCCATTTTGTAAGCTCAAACCGCCAAATAGGCTTATCTAGCAAAAGTTTCAATATGCAGGTAAGTGTTTGATTTGAAGCGCATCACATTAACTAATACTGTGATACTCGGAATGCATGAATAAAAACAAATAGTTCAACAATTGGGTAAAATGAGCAGCATCGAACAGAGTTCTACTAGCTTTCTCTTCGTGTTTATTCCAGAACTAGTACCAAATTGCAATGATGAGCGTACTTCGCGCACTCGTATGTTTCAGTTGCACTATGGATACCACGCGTTCGAGGAACAAACAATACGTGATAAAACAACGACCGTTACGAAACAATTGAATTGAAAAGTCGGATGGTGTACTGTAGGAGTCTCGGTTGAAAAGAATGATGAATATATTATAGTCTTTTCCATTCCTACTGAGACTCCTACAGTAGGATTTCGAAACCTCCTAGCCGTTTTGCTGCTTTACTTTTGATCGGAGAAGTTGAGGATTTTCCTACCTCTTTCTCCTTATCAGGTAGAGTAAATATACGAGAGCATTTTCCATGAACTACAATCTCAGCTGCACAACAGCCTTCGGAAAATTTGTAAGGTTACTGTAGGAGTCTCAGTAGGAATGATGAATATAGTAATAGACTAACCTTTGAGACCAACTTGCAGCAGACCACATGGATTGTACAAATCGTCCACTATCACTGTGTCGAATCTACAAGAAAACTTTTTATAGTTTGTTCTTTGAAAGCAATCGATAAGTGGTCAAAAAGTCCAAGTTTGATCTTTGACATGAAAAAGTATATATTAAGCAATACCCGAGTCGAATACTAGTCATTGAGGGTAGCAGAATGAAGACGTAACCAACTTACTTACTCGTGTGATAAGTAAGAATACATTATAGGAGAGTAGAAAATCTTACAAAAATCGACTTCTAAAGAAAAATGCTTGGACCTACACACTCTCTCGCCATCAACAGACCATCCAGCTACAAAATTGAGTGAGGTTGAAATGTTTGTAAATGTTGCTAAAGGTGAGCTCAGTTATGAAATTCAATAGAGGTCCCTCCGAAAAAACAGGCTTACGGTATCTGTACCTTGTTTATTCTGTGTCTGTAGTTTGGACCTGGTGAAATAGTAGTAAAACAGAGAATTCTGCTGTGTTTCGATCAACAAAATTCAGTCCATAAACAAAAACCAACCTTCTCTGAACGATTTCCTCGAATTTTTCCTTGTGTTTTTGGAGTAGTTTATCGCATAGTCGAATGCTTCCCAACCAAGCGGTCGTCTGCTCATTTGGTAGGTCAAATCCTGGCTCCCAGATCTGAATGAAAACTTTCATTATATCGATTGTTGTGTGTTCGAACAGAAGAATTGAAGAAAACTTGTCCATCTGTGTGCATTTTCTGTTTTTTCTCTCTGTGTTCTCCTAAAATGTTCTCAGAAGAATGGTAACGGAGATGAACTCTTTTTACCGCCGCTTGTTCGCTTTTGTAAAAAAGCGAAAATAACCGATAATTCTGAGAAACGTTTATCCGCACTCGCATGTATCAGCAAGTGTAAAAAGGCTGGTGTATTTCACAGAAACCGATCCATTCTTGAGACAAAAATTATTTAAAACTATCAAAAAAATACATCTCGAAATGACCCACTCATGCTGCTTATATTTGTATACTTTCAAACCATGCTCTCAAACTTGTGAACTGCATATTATTATTCAACCAAATATTTACTCGCATTCGCATGTTTCACCAACTATATTAAGCCTAGTGTACATTTCGGAAAACTGTTCGTTGTTGTAATCAACTATCAACATCTGAAATATATGTGCCTCAGAGGGACCAAGATTGGAGAGGTTAACTGTGCTAAACTGCCCACATTTGCGTACTCTAAAACAACGCTTTCAAAAAGAGAATAGCAACTTTTTCTTCATTTTCAACGAAAAATTCACCAGTACTCGCATAATTTACTAAGTGGGTAACTCTCACAATTCTCATTGAGAATTTAGCAGCCTACCACAAGAACCAGTGAACCAGTACTACAAGAACCAGTGTCCAAGGCGAAGAGATATTGAGAATGTGCAGAGATAAAAATCTTTGGAAAACGATAAAGGAACACCATATTGCAACAATATGACGTGAATGAATAAATCTTGAAATCTTGAACCACAAAATACATGTAGGATCTAATAGATTGTACTAGTTATTTAAATATATAACCCAAAACGTCGATGATTAAGCACATCGCTCGTTCTTGAGTTCTGCCGTGTTTCACAAGTTCTCCGTGAGTATAAAAGCTGCTCATTTTTGAAATTTTGAAAGGCACCTCAGTTTCTCTGTTCTTGATTGAAATGAAAATTTTCAATACATTTTGTATCGTCAAACTTACAATTTTGTTACAGAAAAACAACTCTACATTCCCAGTGGCTGTTTTTTTTAATATATGACTGGACTACACAAAGAACTTACCAATTCGTGAGTGGCATGCGTCTTGTCGACGAAAATTTTCTGCAAAGTTTTGTCCTCGAATTGGACTGGCCAGAAGATTCTTTCCACCCTCTGCGAAAGCACCGTTTTGGTCTGTAACAAAGACAATTATTTTGAAATTATACAGCAAAACTACCTTGAAATATTTATGCGACACTTTATCGAAGTGGTTTAACTGCTCAATTTCAACTGGAAAATGTTTCACATACAAGTTTGTTTTTAAATAAATCGAAGTTCAATGAAAAATAAAGAGAATAGCACAACGTGTTCTCTTGAAGATTCAAACAGTTACTTTCTTTTAACTCTCATCATTTTCACATATTTTCAGGTAATTTACTAGGTTTTTAGGTTGTGGCCATGAGGATCACATAAAGAATGATAACACACAGGAAAAATTTAGGTGTGTATAGTTAAATGCACAGTCACGTGAAACATGGTAAAGACAGCAGAACTCAGAAACGTACAAAGACAAAGTGCACGATTTCTCAAAAGAATGTTAGTCCCACGTGACTATTCAATTTACTCCTAGTATAGCATTATTCTCACCTGTACTGGTCCGTATTCGATCCAGGTAACCTCGTGACCTCTACTGGCAAGTTCGTCGGCCAAATGTTTCATGGTGTACGCGTGTACCGGATAGAGGGTGGAGGGCATGAACAGCACCTTGGCGCCCCAGGTCGCCCCGGCACATAACAATAAGTACAGGGGGAGAAACATCTGGATAATACTTAAATTTTAAAGTTTGTAATGTTCATTTTATCACAAAATTGAGGTTAATTGGTATCCCCAATAACAAATAAAACATATAATAGGATTTAGCGATATTAAAAATCTACATGAATCATACAGCTATATTGATAATTTTACAATCTTAATAGTCTGGACAAAAATGCAGAAGATCAAAATAGATTCATAAACTCGAATTGAGAATTCGAAACAAACTTTAGAAAACACCAATGTTCCACTTTTTTATCTTTTAAACAATTTACACCCCTAAAAAGAAAACAGATAAATACATACATAAACATTGAGAGGTTACGTCCGCGGCTTAGTAAAGCAAAAGTTGACTATATGTGTATACCATCTTTTGGTTATCTAATCAAACAACTATTGATCAATGAGCTTCGATTAGATAAAAACAGAGTCGTGAGCTACAAGTTACCTGGTTTTTTGGTTAACCTTCTTTCACGTCCTGATTATGAGTATTTCCTCTGAATGCTGTCCAATGTATCACGCATCTCTCATAAGGACAACCGGAGCAACTATGTTTGATCATGTACCTTTTGACAACTAGTTAAACTGCTTTGTTATACATGTATACTTCTCACCATCTTTCAATGATTTATATCCTCTACAATAATATTAATCAAAAGATCTGGAATGGTGCATATATGTAGGCTATACTATTAGTCAATTGCACAGTCAAGCGAAACATGTTAAACACAGCAGATCTCAGAAACGTGCAATGCCAAAATGCACGATTCCTAATTAGAAAACTTTACGTGATTCTTCCGTTCACTTCTAGTATAATTCACATGGAATTCGCTATAATGCTATGTTTTAAAATAGCTGATAATACTATTTCCAACAAGGAGGATGGTAACATAACAAATGCACCAATGAAACTTATGATAGTCGCGTGAAACATGTGAGAGAGTTAGAGAATGCGCAATTGACATTACCGAAACTCTCGTATAACAATTTGAAGATGTAATAGTTTTCGTAAACAATATCCATTGATTTATATCTACATCATTCTATAATTAAATATTGCTATTTTATCTGTTTAATTGAGTCAGTGAATGCCCAGAAGACTAACGGGCCTGTTTTGGTTGTGCTTATAAAAGTCGCGTGAAACATTGGACAACATTTAGATGGAATACACACAATCATCTGTAGTTAGCCAAATGTATACTTCAGTTCCCCATCCAATAAATATTATTCTGGATTATAGAGATATATTCACTTGTTGTGCGGTCACGGGGGGGGGGGATAAGTAAAGTTCTGAGATTTCACGAAAGCCTCTTCACTCTTTTACTACACCCCCCCTCCCCCTATTGCGTCTTTCAACTATTGCGTGAAACATGGGAGATGTTTAAAACTGAAAATCTAAATTGATAACTGTACATGTTTTCATATATAGAAAATTTTCTTAGAAGAAAGGATATTTAATTACTTTTTGTGCGGTCACAGGGGGGGGGGGGGGGGTAGGAAAACTTCTGGGGTTTTACGAAAGCTTCCAGGAACAGAAAAAGGGAAGCTCAAATTCACTCTTTTACTTATTCCCCCCCCCCCCGCCTTCAGCTTTTTGAATAATTCCAAATAAGTTTATACGACTTCCGCCCAACAATGAATGAACGATATACCCTCTCAAGCCGTACATTTAACTATTGCGTGAAACATGGAAGATGTTTAAAACTGAAAATCTCAATTCATTACATTACATGTTTTCATATATCATTTCCATGACTCAAAACTTCCTAATAGATAGCTGGCTAGTCTCTAATCGAAATTTGGTCATTACTGATCTACCTAACGGTTTAAAAGAGCAATTAGCAGAACATTTAAGTACAGTTGAATGTAGCAGACAAGTGTTATCAATGATTCGATCGATAAAAATAACTGCACCCACAATTGAAGGTCAGTCACCAGTTATGGGGCTAGAGACATTCCGAGACGGTTTAGAGCTCGGAAAAACCATTCAGTGTATGAATACCTTCTCATTTATTTTTGTAACAGTGTAATAAATGATTAATTTGAGACTTTAATTAGAGATAGAGAGAAAAAGGGCGAGAGAGGCGAGATGGAAGAGAGAACAGGAGAATATGTGGAGAGAGAGAAAAACAGGGGGAGAAATAAAAGAAAAATGAACGAGAGGAATATAGAGAAAGAGAGAGAAAAAGATAGACGGTGCAAGATAAGAGAGAGAGAGAGAGAGAAAAGAGGAAGAGGGGGAAGTACGGGAGAATGTGTGTAGAGAACTAGAGAGAAAGACAGAAGGGTGAAAGAGAGAGGGAGAGATAGAGATAGAGCGAGTGGAATATAGAGAGAGATGGAAAGAGCGAGAAGAGAGAGAGAGAAGAGAGGAACAGTATGAGAGATATAGGGACAGAGAGAAAAAGGAAAGAGAGAGCGAGAAGAGAGAGAGAAGAGAGGGATAGACAGACAGAGAAATAATAAAATACATATATATTAGATTGATTCTCAAATTTTCCATAGTGGACTTTGTCACATGTTCAATCTATAAAGAGAGGGACTAGAGAAGAGAAGGAGAGAAAAAAGAAAGAAAGATGAAAAGAGGGAAATATTTAGAATAAAGTGGATGTGTTTTCATTTTATTGATTCTCAAAAGTCGAAAGGTCTACACTTCTATACGAACATCTATAGAAAGAGAGGTCAATTCCGTAATTACCCATCGCTGTATAACTTGCCCCATATTCGAGAGGTCAAGCAATTATTTGGGTTGCCTCTATTTCGATACTAGTTTCCGTTTTGTTTTTTAGGATTTTAAGTTTCATTATTCTTCTATTTTTTCACCTTACATCATTTTCTTTTCCACAAACAGTTTTGGTCCAACAAACACAATTGGTAAGTAAAAGAATAAATGAACTAACAATAATATAAATACTGTCTATAATAACATAAATTTTATTGCATAGATCACAGAACAAAAAAGTAGTAAGAAAAGCAACTATGTAAGTTTTTGAAAGATTCTATGGCAAAACAAATCCCAAAGGATTTTATGAGCTGAAAACTTCGTTAATTTCAATTGAGTCCAAACTTACACCATTTCGTCCTCGGCTCAGCTTTGATACTGTTAGTCCGTTGCACGGTCACGTGCAACATGTTGAACACAGCAAAATTTAGAAACGTGCAATGACAAAGTGCACGATGCCTCATTAGAATGCTAACTTCACGTGACTATTCAATTTACTTCTAGTATATCCGAGAGTTCAAACAACTATTTGGGTTGCCTTCGCTTCAAAATCAATAGTAAGTTTAGAAACTGTTAAAACTGAAGAATCATGCTATTTAGTTGTACCATATTCTTGTCATTCTCACCTATACTCAATCAATTGGACCAATGTTCTAATAATAGTTCACGAGCAGTCAGCTCGGAAGTTACTATGTCGCTTAGATGTTGCAAAAGGTATAGATAACAGAATGCAGGAGTGCTCCGTGTTTTCCAAAGTGCTCTCAGAAAGTTCGTGCACAAACGCTTAGAAAAGCAAATATAGAACAAAATTTGTTTATGTAAACTAGGAAAACTTTACTGAACTCTGCCACCGTTACGCAACGCAGCAACTTACGTTACTTGACTCAAATGTTTCATTCGAAACGAAGCGTGAGAGAGTTTGTGTGTACTGTAGGAGTGCAGCTCTGAATGGCGAAAACAATGTTTTGTTCTGGGAAATGAAACGTTGAAAACACACGTTTTGACAGAATACACGATCAATTGTATTTGATCCTGTTTTAACTCTCGTTTTGTATGGGATTCTCTGCAATTTTGCAAAAATTCACTTTAAAAAATTTACCACCTCTAACTATCACTTTATTGTGTGAGATAAAAGAAAAAATACACGAAATGATTTGAAAACTTCCATACTTGAACACGTTCTGCAGGTCCTTTTTCTGATTCTGAGACACATTTTTCCAAAATACTATAAAACAAAACCATACTATTTCGAATTAGTTTAGTTTTACTAATTTATACTTTGAATCCGACCCTCTTCTCTTCTTTAAAGGTATCATTGATTTGATGAGATGTTCGAAAGATTTTCTGATTTATGAAAACATCATTTCCTTACCAATACTCGCATGTTTCACCCAGTGTATAGAACAGGTTCTGTTTTCCCTAGAGTGATACATAGAAAATTTCTTTTCACGAAATTCTAACGAAGGTGTAAACGTACAGAGATCTTGACGAATTTGTAACTGCGAACAAGCTTGAAGGTTTAAAATCGTGAAAATCGTAAACTCGTCCCCAGCTAAAAGATATACATTACAGAAAATATAGGTAGAGCGGAAACGTGGAAACTGCCGAAAATCGATAGTGCACTTTCATGTTGCACTCTCTCGAGTTTTGATGTGGTTCCCATATTTCACCGTGAGAACTCATTTCACCAAAAGTTCACATGTTTTATCTTCTTGAGCAACGATTGTGGATGTTTATGGAATCATTACCACGCCGGTTGTAGAATACCAGCATTAAACGTGAAAAGTTCAGCAAACGCTTTCTTCGCGTGTTCTTTCACGTGGAACACTTTGAAATTCAGATCAAATCTGAATTTCAAAGTGTTTTAGGTGAGCATGAATCGGACTAGCTGACTAGACTATGAGTCCCACTGAGAGAACGACAAACTTCCAACAAAAAGTGGTTTTGCACCACGGTAAAGTTTTCCAAAACAGTAAAAGTTTCTCTAGGCGGCAGTTAACCTTTGTTACTGTACGTGGTTTAAAAATTGTTCTCATTAATCTGGAATTTCTATTGAATATGATCATTCGAAGTTTAATTAGCACGCTGCCAAACTCTCAGTGGGAATGGATTGCTTCGCCGATGAAGTTTCCCAATCAGTTTCCATCACCTCAGTGTTTCGTGGGCTGTTTATATATTTCATTTTGAAACAAAAAATGATAATTCTTGGACCGCGTGTTTGAAAGATGTATTGACAGAGTAAGAAGTTTTATGAGAGTTGTAGTTGTAGATGGTGAAAGATTGCAAATCTCCCAGATAGAAACAAAAACTCAGTTTCTTTTTCGGCATTCATAACCAATCTACAATGTAGGAGTCCAGCTGGGAATGGTGACAGCTATATCTTTATAAAGTGAGTTCAAATGGGAAAAATATGAAAACATATATTGAATATTGTTCTCCTTCTGAGGAAAACAAACATATATGGTGTATGTTGTTGATCCCACTGATTTTCGACCATAAATAGGAAATGAATTGTACTTGAACTCGTTCTAAATCACATTTTTCTATAAGATTCTCGAACACTTTTTATCATTCTAGAAACAAAACGCGAACTTATAGTTTTTTTATCGAATTCTCTACTGTTTTATTCAATAATTGTATCATTGATTTAATAAGGATGAGATGTTCGTTAAATTATGAGGACATATCGTCTTTACCCATACTCGCATGTTTCACCCAGTGTATAGAAGAGGTTGTGTTTTTCTTCGAATGATAGTTGAGACGGATATTACAACGAAGGTGTAAACGTACAGAGATCTTGACGAATTTGTAACTGCAAACAAGCTTGAAGGTTTAAAATCTTGAAAATCTTAAACTCGTCCACAGCTAAAAGATGTACATTACGGAAAAAGTAAGTTGTGCAGAAACGTGGAAAATGCGGAAAGTCGATAGTGGACTTTCATGTTGAACTTTCTCGAGTTTTGATGTGTTTCCCATGTTTCACCGTGAGTACTCATTTCACCAGAAGTTCACATGTATCCTCTTCATGAGCGACGACCACACAATGAATGTCTATGGAATTACCACACCTGATTTGTAGGTTGATCAGCAGACAAATCAGGTTTATCAAAGAACAACTCGAACTGAATCCAACTTACAAATGTGGTTGTAAAACGAGAATAACGTATTCACTTTAAGTGATCTACTCGGATAGCATCTGCCGATGCCCAGCCGGGTCGACCCGGCTGAGCATCGGCAACGAACCGGCTCGGCATCGGCAGAGATGTTTCCCAGTACGCCGGTTGCAGGCCAATTCCACAAGGAACCGGGTATTTCGTTAACCCTATCACATAGGAACTTCTAGCCCACAGTTAAGACACTAGTAGAATGGTAGTAACAGTTAAACTGTGGTGATATGGTCGTAAACGTTCCGCGATTCAGTGGTAAACTAGTGGTAACGCTGAATCACGATTACTACCAGTAAATCGGTGATGTATCTCAAGTAATCTCAGAAATTAACTAATTATCTAATACCACACGAGATACCTATACTAGATACGGATGTCTGCGAGAGTTGTCTGCCGGCTTCTGGATGTTTTCGGTTTAATTACCCAAGTTTGAGGTACTTTTCACCTCTGAAGCGAACTTAGTATTTAGTACGTGAGGACTAGATACTAGAGGTGCCATGAAATGATAATTAAATTTTGTTTTATAAAAAAAATAATTTTTAAGTGTTTTATTTTCGATAATTCGAAATAATTTCACTGCGGTTTTACTGCAGTTGAACTACAGCTTTACTGGCGTTTTACTGCAGTAGCGACACTGTACTACTACCGTTTTACGACTGGTGATACTGCAGTAACACTACCAGTAAAACGGCAGTAGTACGGTGTCGCTACTGTAGTAGAACGCCGGTTTTATCTTTACAGTGCAGGTAACCTATTACGTTTCAGTTACTCTTATTATTTGCCGTTTTCAGTAATTTTTCTTAGCATTATCAGATCTCATGTCTAAATGTTGTGTTGATTTGTTTTCTTTTCCCCCTTTTCTTAAGTTCATGTAGTTAGGTCATTTTTGCTTGAAGTCGGTTCTCATGCATATGAACAATTGAATTATTGTTATTGTTATTATTATTAATTATTATAACACTAACCGGGTTACAGGGTTACCTGGTTAACCCTTTTGTTAACCTCTTTGTAACTCTTTTTACAATGTATTTTGGGGAAATTGGGGGTTACGAAGTGAACCAAGTAACCCGGTTAAATTGTGAACTGGTTGCAGCACCACTAAATGACAGAATAACACGTGAGAAGGTCAGCCCTTTCTTCACGTGTCCTTTCACGTGGAACCCTTTGAAATTCAGATCGAATTCTTGCCGCTTCAGATGATAGCAATCCACCTTCTCTCCGCTCTCCTTTGCCGATGAAGTTTCCAAATCTGTTTTCATCACCCAAGTGTTTCACGTGCTGTTTATAATTCCACTAAAAGCTAAAAATGACAATAGCTCATTATTCCACCCCGTTAAATAAACTCTTACAGTAGAATAAGAGCTTTATTAGAGTTGTAGAGTTGTAGATAGTAAAAGATTGTGGAACCTCCAGATAGAAACGAAAGTTCAGTTTATTTTTCCGAAGTCTGTACAAATCATTACTTTTTTCCCTTTCGTATTTTGCATGAACTCAGTATCAAAATCAGTACCAAGTTGACTTATCGATCACACGTGACCCTCTCTCTCCCTCTCTCTCTCTCTCTCTCTCTCTCTCTCTCTCTCTCTCTCTCTCTCTCTCTCTCTTTCTATCTCTCTTTGTTGCTTTTCGGAGAGAAAGCCCCCATGTGATTTGTCTGCAATGATAAGGAGGTGAGAGTCAGACTGGGAGAGTGGCGAGAGACGCAGACACATCAGGCGATCGCTCAATGAGTTCTCGCTACCTAGCGGATTCCACTTTGCATTGCCTTCAAAGAACACTCAATTTCTCGTTCACTTTTTGTTTACCCATTTCTGCAGTGTATTTAAATCAACATTAACATAATTAGAAAAGTTCCCAGTCGCTTTCAGAGCGAAATAGTGAAGAAAAACGGCGAAAATGAAGTTTTTAATGGGTTTTCCATGTCAAATGGGTGTTTTTTCTAGCGGGTTTGTTGGTTTTGTTCCAGGAAAACGTATTATTGTGGTTCCTGGGAGTTTTCATAGTTTGCTAGACACTTCACTTTAACTTTTCTCTTCTGAATTCATAATTTGACTCAATTTTGATTTTCGCGGAACGCAAATCGCAAGTTTCAGTCTTTTTCGTAAGCTAGCTTTGCTCCAACTGCCGAGTTGCACTTCAGAAGTAGGTATCACTAAGTAAACTAGCATTTACCGGTAGAGTTACTCCTACTAAAAAAAACGGAAAAAAGTTCGTTTTCATTGACGACCGTCTTTTCACGGTGTGTTAATATAATTTTTGGAAATTGGAATGTATGAAGAGTTTCAAAGTTATGTATTCTTTTCTATACCATGTATCTTCATTCCGGAATTGTATATCTTTTGATTCTAACCGTGTATTATGAAATTCCACATGTTTTCGTGGGGCGAACACGCTAGCAAAGCAATCAACAATTGTTGAGGTTCAATGTTCGAACAACGTTCATATATGTAACATTTAGTAGTACTACTACTATAGTACATTGTTTATTCACGTGAAATGTGAATAAACAGCAAGAGAAAAATGAAACCGTTTGTCAATTTGTAGTTTCTATATATCTGATGTCTATAATATTGAATTTTGAGTCAACGAAACAAATTCTCCAAATTCAGCCAAAGTCAACCAAATTCTCCAAATTTCAGCTGAAAACCGTCCGTTCTTCTATGTTTTTTTTGCGGCTATTTAGCCACGATTGTCAATTGATCAGTGTAGTACAATGAATGAACATAGCGTGTGAAATCTCATTTTAGCCCCACGAAATATATAGTAATGTATTACCAGCTCGTTGTCATGTTTTTGTTATTACCACCTTTTTGTGCAAATTCACCTTCTTCAATGTCATTGGCTGTTTTTTAGTGGTTCTCTCACGAAAGAAAGAAAACTGAAGATGCAACACGATGTGGAATTCGCCCCGCCAACTTCTTCAAAGAAAGCTGTTAAAGGTATCTGGAAATGTTTCTGGAAAGGCAGTTATTATAATAGTGATTATGTATTTAAATTCCATACAATTCTCACCGTTTTTCTCTTCATAAAATCGAGATTTGGATGTTAATGCAGTTGAATGTTTCACCACTATTTGATAGTTTGATTTCTCCGGCTGTCCAACAACGTTTGAAGAAGAACATAAATTCTAAAGCATTGAAGGTCATCGCGGAAAACAAGATGGGTGGCATGTTTCAGCTGCATTATAAGTAGCTGTGAAGATTGAGTGCACTAGTAGTACTGCGTTGTTGACTGTGTTTTCAATCTCGACTATATTTTTAGGAAATTACCTGATTTGTTCCCGATGTTATCTCACAAATTTATCTGAAACAAGGTTAAAAAGTGAAATTACATTTTGTAAAGTTTCCTGCTCATTATTGAATGGAAATCAGCTATGACTACATTCGAAAATTTGATTTAGTCTCACGTATTTAAGAGAAAACGAAAAATGTGTGATAGAAGTCGTGATAGTAGCCTAGTATGATCTATCTTTGTTATTTCTGATAGTTTCCTATATCTGAGGTTGTCTACAGTATTTAGTGTAAACTATGGCCTAGAAACTACTTTAATTTGTAAGTTTTGAGCTAATTTGAGCAATTTTTGAGCTGGGGACGAGTTGTCCGTAAACGATTGCGTCTTCACTTTTACAGATGATTCGCGTGAACAATAAAAATACACACAATAGACAGCAAATATAATGCTCTAATCAGAGAAGTTGCATCGGGATTTAGGCTTCCATCACGAAAAGAGCAATTTCACATTACACCGGGTTGCATGCAATCAAAATGCTACCAGGTTGCATGTGTACGAAACCCCTGCTTGCTTTCAATTGCAACCGGGTTGCATTTCCATATTTCCAATGCAACCAAAATCAGATAACATAACCAAAAAGGTAAAATTGGTTGCAATGGAAAGCATGCAATAGTTTTGTACACATGCAATCTGGTTGCATTTCGGTTGCTTGCAACCCGGTGTAATGTGTAAACTGCCTCACAAAAACCTTCGCGGGCGAGCCTCAATGGACAAATAAAATATGAACTAGGAAACAACAAACAAACAAATTAGTCGATTTCAGGTACCATCGGTACGTGTCTAATTTGCGGCGAACCATCTACAGGAAAACACTATGGAATTGTCGCCTGTTTGGGGTGCAAAACGTTTTTCAGGAGGTGAGAACCTTTTCTGAGAATTTTTGAGCATTGACGACCGTTTTCGTTTTTCAACACATTTTTCAGAAGGTAAGATTGCAATACTTGCAGAATCGCATCAAAAATCGACTGAAATACATTGAGACATTCAGCTCAATATTCTATTATGCAAGGTTTTGTAATGTAGGGATAGTAATATACAATTCGGAAAACTAGAATTCCTGCAATAAGATGTAGTTACCACTAAGTTAGGGTGATCGCTTATTGAGCATTGACAACCGTTCTCCTTCTTGTTAGAATACAGTGAAGTTATGAAATCTGAATTTGAGAAGACCACTTATGTAAATATAAACTACGTTAATTCATCAATAGCAATATAGAAGCTGAAAATCGAGGTCCTTTCCGGCGAAATCTGGGCGAATTTGCTGGATGTTCATCAAATTCGACGTATTCAATAGTCACATTAAAAAACCAGTAATTTATATGTAGAATAGTCACAATTTACTGGTGTGTTATAACATTAATATTATATTATAATAAATCTACCGCAAACCTACCCCAATAAAGTGGGAAATATAGCAGCAGGGGGCGTGGCCTCCCGTGTGTTATGTATTCGCACATAGCATTGGGTGGTCGTTCTATGAGTTCATGCTCTTGGCTTGAAACAGCTGGTTAATAGTCACATATCAGTAAGGTATCAGGTATGACCATTCATGTAGAGAGAGAGAGAGAGAGAGAGTTATTATGATTTCGTAACAATATATAGGGGTTTCCTGATATTGGCTGCGAAGCGAAAAGTGGGCATATCCCGACTATTCAACTTTACTCAACTTTCTTTCCTCAACTTTTCCTTTAAAGAAGGACGATTATGTGGAATGTGGATCAATACCGTGAAATCGGTCCTTTAAACTTTAACTGCAATTTAAAAATGTAGTCTGGTTCAAAGGACTGAAGCGTTTCGATTGCACCACGTAATCGTCATACTTTGAGCAATAGACAATTTACCCAGTGTTTTGTTTGTGTTTTACTCAAATTGCGGTATCACTTTTGAGGTGGTATTTTATGCGAAATCACTTGAGTTTCACATTGATATCAGTCATTCTCGGCTCGGCCAAACACCAGTAAGATGTGCCTATTCTACAAAAAATGTCTTTCTCTATTTTTGTACGTTAACCTTACGTTTTTGCATTAACATCAGATGATTTTACCTATATTGTCAAAAGAGTTCATTTTTCGTTCTGTTCTGACTATTAGGACAGCTACTAGAGTATTGTAATAGGTTACGCTTGTTCATGCAAGGCAGTATTTTCTCATAATAATTGAAATTTCCTATTTTTCCTATAATTTAATGATTTTGGCCTGCAACGAAGGTTTACGGCTGATCATTAGTTAAAAGTGCTTCACTGTTTCTTCACGATTGTTCACCATTTCAGGGCGGTGGTTCAAAGTCAGGACGTGGAGTGTAAAAAGGAGGTTCCGTGCGACATTTCGATGAACGCCCGAAAATCGTGTCGCGCCTGTAGATATCGAAGATGTCTTCAGGCGGGAATGAGCAAGGGAGGTTCGTTTTTTTTTCAAAATTATATTGGTTGATGTTGATAGAAAAAATTCTTTAAAAGTTTTGTAGACCTCAGAAAAAAGGTTAAAAAAGCGTTTTTAACCCCAAAATTGGAAATCTAAGCGGGAATGAGCAAGGGATGCGTTCGAATGAATTGTTATAATTTCTATCATTTTTTTGAATTATTTAAATATCTATTTTCAATGCTAAATGTGCAATGGAAGTGTGTTCAAATGTATTGTATTTCATTCCTGCTTAATTTTGATGGTCATTTAAATTAATCAGTTTTCATTCTTGAATTTGGGGTGGATTCGGTTGTTGGTTGATTTGAGGGTAGTAAATTCGCGAAACGACCTTTTTTGGGCAAAAAAAGGCTTCATTTTGGCTATTTTGTTGCAAAATCATGTTCAAAACATTTTAATAGCTCATATTTGAATCTGTTTCATCTCCTATGTTTCGTGTTGTTGCAGCCCTGCAACCGCGCCGCGACCTGATTGGCTGTCGTCGAATTCGGAAGAAAAATTTGGCTCCGCCCCCTTTTTCCGGTCAACCGGAAACGGATTCCCGGAAGGAACAGCTGTTGCTCATCATACAGAGACTGACGACTATGGACGAGAGAATACGGTAGGCATAACTTTTTGGGGAACATTGACACAGTAAAAGTAATTCATCTACCTTATTGGCGGATTACACAAGCAATCGGGTTGATATCAACCAAAAGTCAACCCGGTTGCTTTTGTAAAGAAAATTCGGTTGCTTTTCAAGGCAACCAAAAAGCAACCGAATTGCTTTTGAGAAGCAATATTACAAGAGCAACCTGATTGATAATAAAATCAAAAAGCTTATTACTTTACACAACATGGTTTTTGGGAAAGAAAACATTGTTGGTTGGGTTTTCGGACACCTCGGGAGAATTGGCTGAATGCTCAATCATCAATGAGTACTTTTTTCATGAAAAATACACGTTTTTTATCGGAAAACTAGTTTCTTTAATGAAGAATAGTCACGCTGTTAGAATATACTACTTTTATAATGTTAGAACGCGTTGAAAGTGTATTAATTGTTGACTCCATTCAACGAATTTGTTTTTCTAAACTAATTAATAAAACAGTTTACAGTGCGCGAAAGTTCGAATTGGTTCGTTCGAAGCAAGAAGCAATGAATCTATCGGACACCATCAAAGAAGGCAGTGGACCGGTCAGTTGCGGTTGAAACATTCAAGCGCGTTTTAAGACCAGCGACGTCAAAGATCTGTTTTCTTTGTTGCATTCTTGTAAAAAAACTGCAGATAGTCGAAATAGTCAAGATAAAAATTGAAGTGAAGTTTCATTCTGATTGGTGAAATTTTTCTGCAACCGAGCAGACATGTGTCAATATCAAGCCCCTTCCCACACTGCTGCCAGCTAAAAGGAAGCTGGTTTGATAATTTAATGATTTGGATTCACCCAAAAAGCGAAATATATCATCAATCTTTGACTTTTCCCGTTTTCCCTGTTGAAAACTTCTTCAATATTTCATCAAAATTTACTAAGTTAGCTCGGTTTTTTTTATTTTGGTGCAGTCTGTGGGCTATAAGTTCTGTAGAAGTATGCGTCTTGAATGTTCATTGATTTTTAGGTAGATCACAACTCGAAGTAGATTGATTATCGATTTCCAGGTAGATCACAACTCTAAGTTGATGATAATGCTGGCCAACGACATTTCTAACGTGACGCAGACTGATCTTTTGATGATGTTGGAATGGGTTCGAACTCTCCCATGCTATGCGGCCATCTCAATTGAAGACAAAATGACACTGATTAAGGTTTGTTATTAATTTGTTCGATTGTTTACATGCATGCATGTGATACTGATTAAGGTTAGTTGGAATAAAAGGTCTAGTTCAAAGTTAGTTTGAAGTGGTCATTTAGCCATAAGAATGCAACAAAAAGTAGTTTTTTAAGCAAAATCATGAAATTTGGCCTATTTCGATCCAAAAACGGGTTACTTTAAAGAAATAATCACTTGTGGTCTGGTTCGGTAATCGTGTTTTTGGAGCTCTACAAACCTTTGAGGATCCAAATTGTAGATAGATGTGCGCTGGAAAGATTTCGTTACATTTGACCTGTTTTCACCAAGTAACTATATACTTTTACTAGATTAATATAATACATATAATGTTTCGGAGTAGCTCTTGTTTTAGTTTGTAGTACAACTATCGAAAATTCATTGCAGTTGAGTGCAGAGGTGGCACGTTACCGGCACCGTTGTGAAACGTAAACGTTGGTTAGAGATTGTAACCGCACTTTAGTGTAGCAGGGTGTCTATATATCTTTATGAGCTATTTGGTGGCATCAATTGTGATTGTAATTGTGCAATGCCATATTATTTGAAAGTATTTTAATTTTACCTCAGGATTGTGAAATTGTGATTCATTAGCGGGGGTATTTCTAGTAGTATAAATATTTCGGGCACTACAGAGTACTGAAAAATTAATAGATAACTGACAGTACTTGATCTTGAAAAGGGGACATGAAGGAAAGTTCAAGTTAATATGAAAGGGCTGCTCAAGAGAAACTGATATATACCTTTTTTATTCGAACTTCAATCTCACTAGCCTAATTTGCATACGGTTTACATGTTTTAGTCTGTTTTGGCGGGCGCAACGTCATATTTAGGCAACCGTGTGTACCTAAACTAGCTTTCCATTCTACCCTCCTTTAATAGCTCCGTAATATTATTCAATATCTTTAGTATTTATTGTCAATAACAATGAACAATTTGTTATTATATTCTCTTCTCTCCGGTTCAAGAAGCTTGCGGTGCACTATGGTAGTATCGCACTTGAGTGTAGCAGGGTGTCTATATATCTCTATCAACAGTAAGCGTAGCTAATAGTTGGTTGATCACATCTAGACAGATGAAACATTCATTATAGGGTTGGTAAAGCCCGACTCAAAACTCGATTTCAAAAAACTCGAATACTTGAAATTTACCAAAACTCGATATTTCCACAAGTCGAGAATTGCCAAACTCTAAAACTCGAAATTTTGAACTGTATTAACAACCCTAATTCATCACCATTGAGGCAGTCAGTTGCAATAGTTGGCTTTTTTGTCTAGTTCACATTCACATTTTTTTGCCTGAGTGCTGAGTCGTGAACATACACCAGTGAGCTCCGACTACTCGACAAAAACAAGTGGTTTTTAATTTCAAACACGTGAAATTTTGTATTAAAAAACATTGTCTTGTTTTCGGCGAAAAAAGTAGCCAGTTTTCCGATTTTCTCTGGCTATTCGGACAACTCTACCGAGAAATGCGAAAATTACCCAATAGTAATTCGCCTAATAGGTTGCTGGTGCCTTCAAATGACGACCTAATTTTGAAAAGAGGCGATTCAAGTTCATCCGTTCAAAGGTAATTTTCTTTTTTTTGCTCTCTATACAAAGTGTTCGCCAACATATATATATATATATATATATATATATATATGTTGGCTTGGAGAGTGATAATAATGAGTATGGATCAATTCAAAGTCGTATTCACCTAAGCTTTTGCGGGATTCCAAATTCTCTCATTTCAGAAGTTTGCGGTGCACTATATGAATGGCGCACTTGAATGTAGCAGGGTGTCCATATATATTTGCCAGCATTTAGTAAATTTGGTCATACTAAATCCTCTTCATCACCAATCAGTTATCCTACTAATCGACAAACAGGAGTCCGCTTTTACATTAAACACGTTAAAATCAATGCGTTTGCATCAAAAATTGAAAATTCTCCCGTTTTTGGAGACAAAATACCTCGTTTTTTGATGTAATCATTCAAAAATATTTTGTCTAAGGTTTCCCATCATTCGCTGGTGTATTTCTAGTTAAAAAAAGTCTTTCAGTTTATTACATTGATACACACTATAGCGTTATTGATTTTTTCATGATTTTAGAGTACGTATCCTAGAACATCCCGGCCTTTTCATCCCAAAATGCGTCTCTCCTTTTAGCGCACTATTTCGCAAATCTCGTATCCCTGCGGGATGTTAGAGCAAAGAAATAGCGTATGTTTGAGGAGACGCAGGATGGGATGGAGGTGCTGGGAGATGTTTATTAATACGGCCACAGAAGTTTTCGGTGGCAGTTTTTGTTTTTGACTGGAACAGCAGATAATTTGTTTCATGATAGAATATGACACCGACAATATCACAATAGTTTGATATTCTCACCTTAGTCATTTTATTATTAGTATTATTAATATACTCTTTGGATTGCATTGCAGAAGTTTGCAGTGATAGAACACAGGTACTAGGTACTACTTGTCAGATAGACATTCTAATCGCATCTGAGTGTAGCAGGGCGTCTATATATCCGTGTCAACGTTTGTAGACACTAATAATGTAGTATAGAGCGATCGTTGAAAGTCATATTTTACTTATAGGTTTGAATATGGGATAATGGGGTTGAGGCGAAACGTACCACGCTCATTACTCTTCATTACTTTTTTACACTGTAACTATATCGAATTGAAGCTTTTGTTTTTATTCAGTCTGATTCTAGAAGTTAATTTTAAAAACAGGCAAACTTTTCTGACATTGTTACAAAAGGTTTTTTTTTCGATTTTGTCTCACTATTTGAACAATTCTATAGAAAAATGGAGTATGTAGACTTTGAGGCATTTACTTTTGTTGATCTCCCCGCTCCCGCTAGCTGAAATTCGCGGTAGGCAATTTATATACCGCGCTTAAATGTAGCGGGGTGTCTATATATAGCTAAAGTGTTATTCTGATTTGTTATCGCTATCAGAATTTCTTTACACCAATATATGGGATCAGCTAAGCTTAAAATTTATAATCACTGTAGCTATATCAAGTTAAAGTTTTCACTCCTGTTAAAAGTCTTATTCCAGTCGGCGTTGCACAATTTGAGTATTGCACTTGAGTGTAGCAGGGTGTCTATATAACTTCATTAGCATTTTCGCCCAGTTAATTAGCGCATAATCAGCGAGGGAGCGATTGTATGAGAAATAGAAGTTTTTGATTGATTGATTTATATACATGCAAGCATGTGAGATACATAGACAAACAGAACGTAAATGAAAACCAACTGAATTTGAGCAAAATGAAAACAATAAACAAAACCATGATGAACAGAAAAGTGGACATTGAACGAGCATATATATGACTACAGTACAACGATCGACACTTCAATGGGGTTTGAATAATAACATAGTAAGGTCAGTTACAAGTGCTTTTCCGAAAAATATTTCTTTGCCGCCGCAAGAGAACTAAGAATATTTTTGTTCTTGCTGTGTTTCAAGTATTCTGAACCGGTACGAATAGTGAAAAACTGTGCACGATGACTAGTTTTCGGTATTGGAAAGCTAATCGCTTTACGTAATGTGTACCATATTCCAGAGGTTCGCTCGCTGTGCACCACCTGAATACCGCACTTGTGTGTAACAGGGTGTCTATATATTATATTTGATAATCTGATTCGAGAATAGGGTTATTAAAGGCGAACTCGAAACTCGACTTGACTCAAAAAAACTCGAAATTGTTCGAGTTGAACTCGAAAACTCGATTTTTTCTGACATTCGAAATTTTGAACTCGATCAACAACCCCATCCCAGAAGTTCGCAGTGCACAATTTGAGTACCGCACTTGAGCGTAGCAGGGTGTCTATAAATTCTGATTCCAGAAGTTCGCAGTGCACCACCTCGTGTTGGAGCATGGCTACTACACGGCCGCAGCCAATGTTGACGACGTGTGGCTCATCTCAAACGGGACCTGCATGCCGAGGAATGTTGAGGAATTGCCCGAGGAGAGCCGGGTACGCTTTTGATACATATCGATTGATCACTGATTTGCATAGTTATTGATTGACTTAGTTCATGGCATTTTATTGGTATAGATCATATATGAAAGTGTTTCACATCAGATCGAGACAAGTGAGCATGAACTACACCAACATTTCGTTAACGGCTAACTGGCGCCGTTAACGAAAAACGCGGTTAAATAAACAAAAACTCGCCTCACAATGAGTATGTGTGACGGAAAATGCAAAAAAAAGTATTTTTATCACAGCTCACAATTCGCGACTCGAAAGTTGGTACCCCCCCCCCAAAAACTGGTCATTTATCTAGCTAAAAAACTGTTTTGCGCATTTCATGACCCCTGACCTCGTATTTTTCCAGGTTTCAATTTCGGCAGATCGAAAATGGAGACAGGAGAAGTTGTACAAACAAATGACAGACAGTTGTATCGATGAGGTGAGCATTTTTGTTACAAGACAAAGAGTATATGTTTTTTTAGTATCAGTATATCAATTGTTTTTGGTGCACTTCATTAGTTTTGAGAGAGAATAGATAATTTGAGCCGTATAGGGATGGCCTTTTTATACTTTTTCATCAATAATTGGCTATTTTCTCTTTTTTTTCAGTTTTGGTGGCTATTCGGACAACATTACTGGTACACGTTTATTATCACGTTGTTGATATATAATAAGGCTTATATTTATATTTCAAAGTAGGACGATTATGTGGACCCATCCCGTGTCCTTTAAACTGCAATTGAAAAATGTATTGCAGTTTAAAGGACCGAAGCGTTGCGATTGGACCATATCATCGTCCTTCTTTAATATAAAAGAAGGTGTATCTATGTAGGTTGCGACTCCCCTGCGACATCTCCAATTGACCCCCGAGGAGTTGGTTGTGCTCAAGATCATCATGCTATTCAACTGCGGTTCCGGGCATTCTGGTTGGTTTATCGATTTTTAAAAAAAAAATGTCAGTAGATTTTGTCATTAATGATGAACGCATTCAAATGTAAAACCAGAGTATGTTCATCCAAGTTTTGAGATAGAAAACTTTATAATAATTTATAATTTGATTTTACAGAGTATTCTGACGTTTCCGAAGCCACTCGCCACACAGTTTTGGCCTTTCGAGATCGAGTGATCAATGCTCTTTTCGCCCATTATGAACACATTGGATATCAGGACTATGCCGGTACGTTTGTTTACTTTGTTTTCATACTTTTACATTATGGCTATTCATAAGGAGATCGATAACCATACTGCAGCTGTCATTCTAAATTGAGAGTGGCAACGTGAGAAAGTATGAAAATGGAAAATAAGAGGAAAAAACAGCAGAAGTTTAAGGCCAATTTAACCGGGTTTTTCGGTAACCATTCCGGTTTTCAGTAACTCTTTTTCAGGTTACTTTGCAGATAACCGGTAGGTAACCTGGTTAACCGTACAAACTAATGGTAAGAACCAAATTTTTCATTCTAAAACATTTAGCCGGTTTTTCATTCTAGGAAAAAGGGGTTATCAAGAAGCGGTTAGGTTACCAACAAACCCAAGCAGCCAAACGGAGCATATAATTTTCATATCAGTCCCGTTTTATATATTTCATTTACCTTTCAGAGAGATTCGGGAATGTCATTCTGATGATTTCTGGTGTAATGTCCGCGGCCTCAGCAATGCTCGAAAGTTATCAGGTGAGATACTTGTTTACTTGTTTATTTGGTCTTTGTTTCGCACAGATGGATAAGTAAGCAAACAACTCACGAAATAAGTCCAATAATGAGTTGAAATTGGAAATCAGGTAACCTGTATCGTTAACGATAACGGTATATTTGGTGACTGTAGCGGTGTGAAAGTTTTACAAAAGTTTTGACTGGGATTATTGATTGTACTCTATTCACAAAATTGAATTGGAGTCCGTTTTTAGTGTTGTGTGTAATGTAGTAAATGTCTACTTTTCCAAGCGAAACCCAATAAATACTAGAATCTTCCTGTTTAAGGTGATGCGTCTATTCAAAATAGTGCCATTTGACCGAATTTCGCAAGAACTTCTCTTCAATGGATAAAAAGAGTGTACATATATATTTTCCTAAATTTCTATGTTTTCACTATTACATGTGCCTTCTCAAGGAACGGGTATTTTCATGTCAATTGCCTCATTTTATTTGCTCAATAAAACATTCGCTTGATTTTCTGTTTTGCCGGTGCTTTTCAATGTTTTTGATGAGGTTAATCGTAAGACGGTGTGGTTTTCAGCTATAGGCGGCTGCATTAATGTTGCAGATTTCGGTATTTTTGATTTACGTTGATTTCACGTTTTGCTGTGTGTTTTTGGCTGAGAGGATAATATATCGAGACAATTGTATCAAAATAGTATGATTTATATATACAATAGATATTTATTATTTCTATGTTTGAATATACCCTTTTTTGGTAACCCTTTTTAGATTACTTCGGTGGTAACCTGAAAGTAACCTAAAACCAAAAACAGGTTACCCGCAAGTTTTTACTGTTATGTTTGATGGTAACCCGATTTTGGTTTCAGGTTACTTACTCAAGTAACCCGAAAAAAGGGTTAGGTAACCTGAAAACCGGGTTAGTTGTATAGTCTGTTTCACCAATCGATGTACTCCTACAGTAATCCGTCAATTATTCGAGGGGGTGTTTTATAATGAAAAAGTCATTACTTTGGTTCCAAATTTTCAGAGTTAGTGGTAGTAAACATGCAGAAGACACTATGAACATTTTGAGGCGTTCTGAATACGCTAATATAGTAAGCTTTGACCTGGAAGTGTTAGCAGATTACTGTAGAGGGTTATAAGTGGGTGGAACAAACTATGGAATTGGCCAGTTTATTATGAGCTACATTCAATCTATTCTTATTTTTATTCAGATTAGATAGAACATGTTTTTCATCGTTGATGCTTTCTCGATCCGTAATGCTAATATTGTATTTTTATAATGACACGACTTCTTGTAGGCACCCTGAAACATTTGATCACATTATAGTGGAATCCCGCCCAAAAGATGGGAGGCTACTGTAGATCTCATTTATCGATGTGTAAACGGACCTGGTGTTGTGAAAAAGAGCTGTACACTTTGTGACGTTTGGCTTGGTAGTTCGAGAAATGACTATCTTCTTCAAATACTCAGTTTCTCGATTTTACGTGCGGCGCAATGTTGCACGGATTCTATTTAGCCTAGACGAATCTCAATTGTCAATTCGTATATCCTAACCGCTGCCTAAACGAATGTGCTACTCGAAGTGTCCATTTCGGGATAAAAATGCACAATCGCTCCTTTCTAATACAAAATCAATGTTCCCAGATATGCGTATCTTATGTTTCACTTTCCCTAGTTTATTGTGTTAACTGAGTTCATTTTTCTGCAGTCGCTTGGTTCACAAAAGTAAGACAACCTCGAATGTCTAGAAATGAAAAAAAAGGAATTTTGTTCATATTGTTTTCTTTCTAATATGTCATATGTGTATCCGCAATCACATGTTAGCATGTAGCAGCATCCAATTGTAAAAATATTGTGAATATTTGAAATCTGACGAGATACAAGTCAAAGATAAACAAAAGCATGAAACAATCAAAAATTGTTAGTATATACAGGATGATCGAAACATTGCACCGCTATTGATTGATATATGTTCAATTCAAAAAACTGAAATGTGAAAAAGTTCAGCAAAAATCACCAACAAACTGTAAATAGTGGAACTCATCAAAATGTGAATGTGAACGAGAGAGCATTGAAACATTGTACCGCTATTCAAAAATGAATACTGTAGATCCACGGAAGGAATGTCTCAAATTGAACTGAATTTGAACAATGAATATGTCAACGTATATTATTCAAACAAATGACAATAGTGGAAAGAACGGTATGTGACATTTCACCCACCTAAATAGTGATAGTGAAACATTGAGACAGCTCTGACACCGCTCGGAGATTTCGACGATGTGAACATCATATATTCCGGATTGGGTGGAGCTCGCGACCATATCAGTAAAACATATTCAAAGAGTGAGAGAGATGCCCGTTGTACTTAAATGTCGATACACGGAGAGGAAGCGGTCTCTCTTGCATTTACCTTTTACATTAACAGGTAGATTTGCAGACCGCAAATCCCGACAACATGTATCACGAGGGCAAAACATTTAGTTGCTTTAGTTACTCTGTTATTAGAATATCCCCTTACTAGTGCGGTAATCTATATTTCATCCTGTATTTCGTATTTTAACTTCCCTATCTGTGGCAGCTGGTGATAGAAACTATTGGCCACGAGCGACTGGGAAAAATATTCCCAAAAGGGGTTAACAAAAAGGTTAACCAAGTAGCCCGGTTAAGGTTAACTGATAGGGTTAACGAAATACCGGCTTTCCTGTGGGAATGGCCAGAAATTTCGGGTGTTTTAGCACTACAGTGCGGAATCATCTTCGAGTTTCATCAATAATTGATTATTACTTTATTACCCCACAATATTCAGTGTGTTCCTTCTGAATTTCTTCTTAAAATCAATTGCTGGGATATACATCAACACAGATAAGAGAAGTATCTCTCTTGACTGAGAGATATGTAAAAACAAAACATGAACAATGAGAGAGAGAAAGTTAATTTGTCCAAAAGGAGTATCAAAAGTCAAATACGGCAAAAGTAGCGAAAGGGTAGAAAGCATGGCCGGGTCCGGAACCTCTCTCTGCGTAATTATAATGCCGTTCTTATCTGAAAATCATCAATTAATAATATTACATATTTTAACAATGATAATGCCATATTCGGAAGCACGCGCAAATTTTCAATGACCACATAATATCAAGGATGCAGTTTATAAAAGAGAAACAAAATCCATATCGGACAAATCAAGATAGCTACCTTTCGTTTTTCATTTGTCCCCACTGTCTTCACGTGCACACGTGTAGTGTATAGGGACCCTTAAACACTTGTTCAAATAGTCAGGGTCCTCCCAATATAAGTTACTGTAGATCGTACTTATCGATGTGTAATACGTATGAACCACATTACTCTTACATTCCGAAATTATCATTGTACTTATTCGCACATTTTAATGACTGTTTTCAAATGCAAGCTTCAAGAATTCGGAAATAACTTTTGAACACTTTTTGTAATCGAAAGTCAGACATGAATGCGAAAGTTGTTATCCTTTCCTATATAATCTCCTGTTCAATGCTATTTCCGATATTTTTCACCCGTACCGTTGCACATTATGTGTATAAATAAATGAATAAAAATGAAAAAAATAATATTTACCCACTGAAAACAAATTCAATCTTTCCTAATGTAATGGTTTAAAGAATGAAAAACACTTTACAAGTGTATTTTCCTTCCTAGTTCCATAGTAATCATCAAATGAGCGTGGAAACTGCAGTACTATTACCGGGATAAACGTCATCACACAATACTCTCTCACATGGCAAGTATTCAAAAATATTCATCTTGAAACGAATGTGAGAACTACAGTACTCATTTGGGATCAGCGGATAACTTGTCTGTCTGCGTATCCTTGATCACACACTCTCTCAACCAGGCAAGTGATTAAACAGGACGATTCAAATTCTGATTGGTCAATCTATAGGTGAGGACAGTACTGGTGAATAATTAGTAAAATGGTTATTTTCCCCAAGTCATAAGTTACGCGCGGTGCAATGTTACACTGATTTTATATAAACTAGATTGAACTAAATTTTTTCGATACCACTAATCAATAATGAAAGAAATTAGCGTTGTTTAGGAAATAGGTTACATTCATTGAAGAATTTTTTCAAGTTGCAGTTTTTTGTAAATGTGGCTATACAGAAAACCAAACAACAAGGTGTTTTCATTTGAATTTTGAAGGTAGAGTTACCTTCATGTTACTTCGCTTAAAGGTTTCTAGTAACCTACATATATGAACAACAGGCACTTTTAGCTAGTTCTTGGAAGAATAGAAAGACGTTACATGAGCAGAAACTGAGAAATTTTGGGAAGAAAAATTGAGATTTTCCATAATAAAACAAGCCTGGGTTCTGCTCCTACTTTTGCGCGATTCCTGGTATTCGTATACGAAAAACGAATGTGGCAAAGGGAACAAGGGTCTGCAAAACAGACGAAACTTTACGAAACTATATAGAATCAACAATCGAAGTAATTCATATTAATGTGTCACATGAAACATACGAGCCCACGTGTGGGGACAGTGCTCACTTCGTCATGTTGTCTGTTGGAACCCATTTGAGTTTTGTAGATCAGTGGCTTGTGTTTTCTTCTTGCTCAGTTTCCGATTTTATTGTTGTGTCAACGATCATCATTCCGACATATATATCGTTACTGTGCTGTTGTTGTTGTGCTGTTCTCATTCCACACCTCACTTTATCACTCTGTTCTGTGTTTTATTTCTGTTTCCATCACCTTTTTCCACTTCTCATCTCATTTTTTCACGTATTAATATACGTAATAAACCTATCAATCAATGTTACATTACGTTCAAAACGTGTATCTCAATTTATACTAGGGATGGCTAGATACTAAATGACCCAGTAAACGTTTATGACAGTTTTTCAAAAAACAGGACGCAAGATGTGAATGTTTTCCGAATAAATCATTTCAGTGGAGTTTTGCTCCTCAAATTTTCTACCAGAAGAGTTTCCTTACAATTTTCTTCTTTATTTCAAATCTTCTTGTATTTAACCATCTTTAAGAAGAAATACTTTCAAGTACTGTCATTTATAGGCGATTTACCTGCATAGAAATTGAAGTATGGCTGACTCAATGATTTTTTTCTGTCCCAGAATTTATGTACAGTCACCAGTGTTTCAAATATTATCGAAAATGATATTACTTCTCAGCAACGTTATCGGCCATCTCATCGATTGTTTTGTCATTATTTTAGTGAAGTATTTGGACACTCAACATTTTGATTGTATACCCGTTTATTGATAACCGTCAATCAAATCAGCTAAGTGGGATACCGGTTCTTAAAGGGACCGTACCTCTATAATGTGCGATGTAAGTAATTTTTGAAAAATGGAAAAGTCATTTATTCAGTTTTGAGATGAAGGTTTTACACGTTACATACAAAAGGTGCAAAAAACCACACTATTACAAAGCAGAATAGAAGCCAAAAGAATTTGGGTAACTGTAATGCAGCGATCATTAATCTCTCACTGCTTTGTTGTTCGCATGATATCTACAAATTTTTCTTTACTGCTCTGATTGCGGTAATTTTGGTCATGTTTTGAATATGTTATTGTACTTTATAGACATTTTGAAAATTTTGTACGTAGGTGAACTCGGCGGTGTATGTAGTGGTCGCGCCGCATTTTTGAGAACACGGACAAGATAGGAAGTTGACACCTAGATCAATGATTGTGGTTTTTTAGTGTTAACAATATCGACTGATCAGCTCGAACCTCCAAATTAAAGAGGAACGGTCCCTTTAACCCAGAACTAAAACTGATCACCATTGTTGGTTCTGGAACTTCAATGGGTTATTTTAGCAAAAAAACCTGACTGCGCTTTGAATTGGTCGTTGTTCTTTATTTCAAAGCATCTGAATGTAGCTCAGCTAATATATATACAGTGCATAGCTTCACATTAATGTTTGTTTTTCTTATCTTTTGTTAAACACTAATACTACTACTTGAAACTTAAAACGCTCAACAACTCAATCAGAAGGTGAAACGCACAACTGCGTAAGTAACGAAAAACCGCAGTGCATACTATACAGATGATAATACGATCTGTATATCACATTTCGATTCGGGTTTGCCAGATGTTAGATGTGTGCTTTTACGCATACTTGTTGCAATAAACGTTTTATAGAGTTTCACAGTGTATTTTCAGTCCGTCCGGAGTAGAATACACAAGAATGGGCGGGAAAGTGGTTTCCAAGTTTTTCTTGTGGGAACATTAAAATTGCAGCGTCTTATATTGATATATCGATATTGTTCAGTCATATTTCGTTCCGGAAAAAAATGAAGAACTAACAGAACAAGATGAATACAAACGTGTTTTTAGAGTGTGAAATAGAAAAACTATTGACCTGGTTATAATGATTGTCATAACTCCGGATATCTCAGTAATAATAATACGGAACAGGCAATACATTCTTCAGGTTGAATTTAGTTCGAAGTCTATTGGTATAATAAGCCTAAGCGCTGCATCATTTTACATACGGAACAGAGATCAGATAGAAAGGAAAGAGATGGAAAGAAAACAAAGTCCTGATATCTCTAGTTAACGGTAAAGAACGGAGTATCACAAATGTTGTCGTTTCGAATCTCAAACTACGCATCAAACTACAAGAAAAATCTACAGGAACCCGAATGAGCCGATCGCCCTGCCGCAAAAGATGAACTTTTTACATGCATGGCTCAATGGCTCATACAGTGCTGATAGAATCAATCAGACACACAGGGGGGGGGGGGGCGAGACACTGTGGAGAATTAATGGAAATTCCGTGATATTTTAGAGAAACAATAAATATGAACAAAACAAGAAACGGAAATTTCACCAACCGTACAAAGCGTCCGTTTATTTTGAAGTATCATAAAATACCCAAAAAACGTACAGTCTTATTCTTAAGTTGTAGGAACCAAAAGTAAGAAGAAAATAGAAATTGAGACACGACATTGGAGAAAACAGTCACAGAATGAAATATGACCACAATGCAGTAACGAGTACAGTAACATGATTCAGCATTGTTCACAGAATTAGTTACATTCAATGAAGAACATTTTCTGGTTTTTTTTTCAAGTTCAAGTGCAGTTAGGTGGAAGGGTTCGCAAAAATGTGGCCATACAGAAAACCAAATTTTTCTGAACACGGTGTTTTTATTTAAAATTGTGAATTCTATGTGTCAACCTTTCTCCCTCCTTTATCTCCCTCTCTCTATATCTGTCTATCTCTCCCTCTCTCTTGCAATCTATCTCCCCCTTTTCTCAATTTATCTTGCGCACTGAAACAACTTAAAAGATGAAATACAAAGGCTAGCATTCTTCCATTTCTACGTTTCATGAGACTTTTCCAGAGTGATGTGCCAATTAAGTCATAAAAGATCAGAAAGCCAAGAAAGAATCAAGTCTTTTGAAACATCAAACTTGTATTTCTCGATGGAATTTCTATCCAAAAAAAGCTATATATCATCTTCATTGTGAAATGCTCACCAAAATCAGGTGTGCGGTTGCTCAAATAGTGATATGGAACATGGAAGCAAGTTCTAAACTTGTAAGCATCGTATATTCCAAATTAGGTTAAACTCGTGAGCATATCAGTGAAGTATCTGCAGTGGCTAATCGATTTCCGGGTGTTTTGTGATGTCGATAAAGGCTATAGATTACGATCGACAAAAAACTGGTTCAAACTACAAAACCTGCAAGATAGCACCCCGTACAGGGTTGCTTCGGAGAGATCGAACCCTAAAGAGGGTGAAAATTCGTGAAATCTATTTTTATCTCAATGTTTGATCCAGTTTTCGGAATACGGCCGAGTGGGTGAGTATGCCTCGATCAAACTCAAACACAGCCCTGTAGACATGTACAGTATCCCACACTTCCACCCCTGATTGAATGTTATATAACAATAACAGTAGTTGACAAAATGCACATATGAATGATATGTTGAGTTTCACTCACCTTAATAGTAGTACTGAAACATTTAGGCAAGTTTCACACTTGCTGGAAATTTCCAAAAGAGAGAATCATATATTCCTCGCAAGAAGTGTCATTCTGTTTCATGTTCCTTGTCGGTATTTTGACATAACATTATTTTCAAATTTATACAAATTTGTTAATTCAATAACTATGCATTTTTCAAACGTAAATTATGGGTTTTAGACGTTCTGCAATATTGTAAGTTGTATTTTTAGTAACTTTATTTTCTGTTTTTCGACCTCGTTGTGCATCAAATGAATAAATGAAAAACTTCATCAACCTGTTGTAACATAAATATACATAAACAATGCGATCATCCCCTTCTGTGTAGAAAATGCGCCAGTCTGGAAAGAAGAACACTGGTATACTCGAGCAATAAATACACAGATAGAATATTTACTGAACTTATTTTAAAATTTCTCAAAAGCTGTTAATAAAGAGAAAATTTTATACGGAATCCGTGGGAGAAATGTTTTTTTACACAATATTTATAATACACATCTTTGCTCTTTCCTAATGTCTTCTTCTAAATGGTAGCAAAGAATTTCCTCTCAATGTGTGAAGAACGGCATTGAATGAGTTTGTATTAGCTGGAGCATAGCAGTGAAACCCCTGTAATGAGAATATGCATAGTGATCAGATTTGTTTCACCTGAGAGATGAAAGTGCAAAAACAACTGAATATGATACACAATGTAGGCTTGCAAAACAAGACAATATATCTTTCTTCCTCAGAGTGTGAGGGGTAATTTATGGAATTCGACCACAATGGAACGAACTCCTTTTATCAAGTTAGTGTTTTCACTTTCCTAACTTCACGTTTACAGTTCAACAGTTCAATCTTCTTTGAAGTTTGTTCGAATTCGAATTCAGTTTCCCATTTCTTCTCTATTAAAATTCGTCTTTTCAAGTTCTCCTAATTTTCAGTCTATCTTTTTAACTTTTAACCCACATCAACACAGTCCAACGTACACGACGTATGTCTCTCGCGTATATGGCCGCATTGAAACTAGGGTTGTTAATCGAGTTCAAAATTTCGAGTTTTCGAGTTTTCGAGTTTTCGAGTTTTGGGAAATTTCGAGTTTTCGAGTTTTGAAAAATTTCGAGTTTTCGAGTTTTGAGAAATTTCGAGTTTTCGAGTTTTCGAGTTTTGGGAAATTTCGAGTTTTCGAGTTTCGAGTTCGACTCAACTCGAAAATTTTCGAGTTTTTTCGAGTCGAGTCGAGTTTCGAGTTCGACTTTAACAACCCTAATTGAAACAATCAAGTGATCGACTCGAAAATTCATATTCATGCAAATTTACAAATTTACAACATTGTTGATTGGTTTTCTGTATAGCCACATTTACAAAAAAAACCGCAACTTGAAAACTTTTTCAATGAATGTAACCTATCTCCTAAACAATGCAAAAAGTCGCCAGATTAATTCCTTAGTTCAGCCCAGCCTATATAAAGTCAGTGTAACATTGCACCGCGCGTAACTTATGACATAGAAAAAATTCACCAATTCACAAATTATTTGCCAGTGTTATAATAAACCAAAAGGGCGGAAAATAGGGTTGCGTTAGTGTTTCTCTTTCAACTGACAAACTTCCTGCATTGTGCCCGTTTCTCGAAATTTTTACGGGTTTTCACCATTTTCAATGTTGTTTCTCCTCCCTATGGTGAATGCCAAATGACTAAATTTCTGTCTCTCGCCGGAATCGAACCTACAAGCAAACTATTCGTAGCAGGGGCTAACCACTGCGCCGTCAGTGCCGGCACCTTCATCCCATACTGCGTCTCCTAAAACATACGCTATTTCACTGCTCTTGCATCCCGCCGGGATGTAAGAGACGAGAAATAGTGGGGCAAAGCGAGAGACGCAGGATGGGATGAATATGCCGGGATCTTCTAGCATGCGTATAGTTGGTTTCACGAAAAAATAGCCCTCCACAGTGAGATTGTTGGTTCTTGAGTAAACTCTCCATTTCTTTTAGGTATTAGAAAAAGTTCAAACTTCATTATTTCGTTTTCCATATTGGCTACCCCTCAAGTATAGAAATGCAATAGCAGAGAAATAGCGTATGTTTTAGGAGACGCAGGATGGGATGAAGATGCCGGCACTGTTAGCGCGTGGTTAGCCCCTGCTACGAATATTTTGCTCGTAGGTTCGATTCCGGCGAGAGACAGCAATTTATTAATTTGGCACCCTTTTAGTTTATTATAATACTGGTGAATAATTTGTAAAATGGTGAACTTTTTCTATGTCATAAGTTACGCGCGGTGCAATGTTACACTGACTTTATATAGGCTGGGCTGAATAAGAGATTAATCCGGGATCCTCCTTTTTTTTCCCTCACTAGTGAATAATATACCAATTTAGCATTGTTTCGGAGATAGGTTACATTCATTGAAGAATTTTCCAAGTTGCGGTTTTTTTGTAAATATGGCTATGAAGAAAACCAATCAACAATGTATTCATTCGAAACTGTGAAGATTCTGAGTCAACCTTTTTCCCTCTATCATATCTTTCTCTCTTTTGCACACTCTCTCTATATATTTCTCTCTTCGTCGGATAAAAAAAGTTCATAGTTAGATTCATAACTGGAAGAGAATATACAATACTCATAGCTGAAAAAAATCCAAGCTTGACAACTCTCTGAATATTAGAAATCCAAAAAAATTGAGGTTGAAGATATAGTCGTCGCCAACGTAAATTCAGAACAAGCGCCGTTGCAAAACAGTAAATTACTGTTTATACAGCGTGGCTGTCATGTATATTGATTTTCCCTCTCGTCATCTGACGTCTCTTCGGGAACATCTCTCTCTCCCTTCTTTCAGATCGAAAAACGGTACAAACCTCACGGAGAAAACTTCAATCGACGTTTTTTGGAAGCCCGCAGAACTGTTATCGAAAACTAATCTGCGTAGTGAACGAAATGTAGTATGTAGAAAACACCTAGAAAGAATGAAATTTTGAAAACCCTGACATGTTCCAAACATTTGAATCGTCAAAGAACACTAAAAACGAAAAGTAGTTTGGTTCTTTTGAGTGAAATTACTGCTCGAAACGTAGCATCTCGTACGGCAACTAGAATAGAGTTAAGAACAATTTAAACAAAGTCTATATTTCCATCTAACTCCTAGAACAACTTAGAAGGTATGGAATTCGCTTATATGTGCCATTTACCATTGCTGTTGTTGAACCTAAGAATGCCAATTGCCTAACTTTCTTGAATGTTTCACTCTCGTGTTGTACTCGCTGCAATATACATGACTCCACCAAATGCGACAAATATACCACTCTGTTGAAAATGTTGTGCAAAATGCACATCGGTTGTCATGCTCTTGAGTTTCGACTAGACTGCTAGTAGCGACTTGGTATTGATTTCTGTGAATAAGAAAGTATAGATTGTAATGAAATGTTCTACAAATTGGAAACAAGACATGCGAATGAGAATAGAGGCTAATTGAATATATGATGAAGCTAATTCCTGAACATTTACACGTTTGAAATGGAACAAAAACAGTCCATCGCCAATCCTAGTTTTTTTTCCCGGAAACTCTCAAGAGTTCTCAGAAAACGTATATACTACAAGTGAATTGAATAGTCACGCGCCGTTGTGATTCTAATGAGCCATCGTCCATGTTGTCGTTGCACGTTTCTGACTTCTGCTGTGTTTAACATGTTTCACGTGACTGTGCGATTGACTAACAGTATAGAACACCCTAATGCCAACTCGGAAAAAATTTCGATTCCAGCTTCCACACATTTATGTAAATTTTCGAATTCCGAAACCGTTCATTGCTTTTTTATTTCATCGAAGATGTCTGGGAATGAACGAATACGACAAATGCTATTAGCTATATAACCGCACTGAAACAATCAAGTGATCTGCAATCTGTCGAAAATACAAACTTGTGTCTCTCGAAATACAAAGGCTAGCATTCTTCCATTTCTACGTTTCATGAGACTTTTCCAGAGTGATGTGCCAATTAAGTCATAAAAGATCAGAAAGCCAAGAAAGAATCAAGTCTTTTGAAACATCAAACTTGTATTTCTCGATGGAATTTCTATCCAAAAAAAGCTATATATCATCTTCATTGTGAAATGCTCACCAAAATCAGGTGTGCGGTTGCTCAAATAGTGATATGGAACATGGAAGCAAGTTCTAAACTTGTAAGCATCGTATATTCCAAATTAGGTTAAACTCGTGAGCATATCAGTGAAGTATCTGCAGTGGCTAATCGATTTCCGGGTGTTTTGTGATGTCGATAAAGGCTATAGATTACGATCGACAAAAAACTGGTTCAAACTACAAAACCTGCAAGATAGCACCCCGTACAGGGTTGCTTCGGAGAGATCGAACCCTAAAGAGGGTGAAAATTCGTGAAATCTATTTTTATCTCAATGTTTGATCCAGTTTTCGGAATACGGCCGAGTGGGTGAGTATGCCTCGATCAAACTCAAACACAGCCCTGTAGACATGTACAGTATCCCACACTTCCACCCCTGATTGAATGTTATATAACAATAACAGTAGTTGACAAAATGCACATATGAATGATATGTTGAGTTTCACTCACCTTAATAGTAGTACTGAAACATTTAGGCAAGTTTCACACTTGCTGGAAATTTCCAAAAGAGAGAATCATATATTCCTCGCAAGAAGTGTCATTCTGTTTCATGTTCCTTGTCGGTATTTTGACATAACATTATTTTCAAATTTATACAAATTTGTTAATTCAATAACTATGCATTTTTCAAACGTAAATTATGGGTTTTAGACGTTCTGCAATATTGTAAGTTGTATTTTTAGTAACTTTATTTTCTGTTTTTCGACCTCGTTGTGCATCAAATGAATAAATGAAAAACTTCATCAACCTGTTGTAACATAAATATACATAAACAATGCGATCATCCCCTTCTGTGTAGAAAATGCGCCAGTCTGGAAAGAAGAACACTGGTATACTCGAGCAATAAATACACAGATAGAATATTTACTGAACTTATTTTAAAATTTCTCAAAAGCTGTTAATAAAGAGAAAATTTTATACGGAATCCGTGGGAGAAATGTTTTTTTACACAATATTTATAATACACATCTTTGCTCTTTCCTAATGTCTTCTTCTAAATGGTAGCAAAGAATTTCCTCTCAATGTGTGAAGAACGGCATTGAATGAGTTTGTATTAGCTGGAGCATAGCAGTGAAACCCCTGTAATGAGAATATGCATAGTGATCAGATTTGTTTCACCTGAGAGATGAAAGTGCAAAAACAACTGAATATGATACACAATGTAGGCTTGCAAAACAAGACAATATATCTTTCTTCCTCAGAGTGTGAGGGGTAATTTATGGAATTCGACCACAATGGAACGAACTCCTTTTATCAAGTTAGTGTTTTCACTTTCCTAACTTCACGTTTACAGTTCAACAGTTCAATCTTCTTTGAAGTTTGTTCGAATTCGAATTCAGTTTCCCATTTCTTCTCTATTAAAATTCGTCTTTTCAAGTTCTCCTAATTTTCAGTCCATCTTTTTAACTTTTAACCCACATCAACACAGCCCAACGTACACGACGTATGTCTCTCGCGTATATGGCCGCATTGAAACTAGGGTTGTTAATCGAGTTCAAAATTTCGAGTTTTCGAGTTTTCGAGTTTTCGAGTTTTGGGAAATTTCGAGTTTTCGAGTTTTGGGAAATTTCGAGTTTTCGAGTTTTGAAAAATTTCGAGTTTTCGAGTTTTGAGAAATTTCGAGTTTTCGAGTTTTCGAGTTTTGGGAAATTTCGAGTTTTCGAGTTTCGAGTTCGACTCAACTCGAAAATTTTCGAGTTTTTTCGAGTCGAGTCGAGTTTCGAGTTCGACTTTAACAACCCTAATTGAAACAATCAAGTGATCGACTCGAAAATTCATATTCATGCAAATTTACAAATTTACAACATTGTTGATTGGTTTTCTGTATAGCCACATTTACAAAAAAAACCGCAACTTGAAAACTTTTTCAATGAATGTAACCTATCTCCTAAACAATGCAAAAAGTCGCCAGATTAATTCCTTAGTTCAGCCCAGCCTATATAAAGTCAGTGTAACATTGCACCGCGCGTAACTTATGACATAGAAAAAATTCACCAATTCACAAATTATTTGCCAGTGTTATAATAAACCAAAAGGGCGGAAAATAGGGTTGCGTTAGTGTTTCTCTTTCAACTGACAAACTTCCTGCATTGTGCCCGTTTCTCGAAATTTTTACGGGTTTTCACCATTTTCAATGTTGTTTCTCCTCCCTATGGTGAATGCCAAATGACTAAATTTCTGTCTCTCGCCGGAATCGAACCTACAAGCAAACTATTCGTAGCAGGGGCTAACCACTGCGCCGTCAGTGCCGGCACCTTCATCCCATACTGCGTCTCCTAAAACATACGCTATTTCACTGCTCTTGCATCCCGCCGGGATGTAAGAGACGAGAAATAGTGGGGCAAAGCGAGAGACGCAGGATGGGATGAATATGCCGGGATCTTCTAGCATGCGTATAGTTGGTTTCACGAAAAAATAGCCCTCCACAGTGAGATTGTTGGTTCTTGAGTAAACTCTCCATTTCTTTTAGGTATTAGAAAAAGTTCAAACTTCATTATTTCGTTTTCCATATTGGCTACCCCTCAAGTATAGAAATGCAATAGCAGAGAAATAGCGTATGTTTTAGGAGACGCAGGATGGGATGAAGATGCCGGCACTGTTAGCGCGTGGTTAGCCCCTGCTACGAATATTTTGCTCGTAGGTTCGATTCCGGCGAGAGACAGCAATTTATTAATTTGGCACCCTTTTAGTTTATTATAATACTGGTGAATAATTTGTAAAATGGTGAACTTTTTCTATGTCATAAGTTACGCGCGGTGCAATGTTACACTGACTTTATATAGGCTGGGCTGAATAAGAGATTAATCCGGGATCCTCCTTTTTTTTCCCTCACTAGTGAATAATATACCAATTTAGCATTGTTTCGGAGATAGGTTACATTCATTGAAGAATTTTCCAAGTTGCGGTTTTTTTGTAAATATGGCTATGAAGAAAACCAATCAACAATGTATTCATTCGAAACTGTGAAGATTCTGAGTCAACCTTTTTCCCTCTATCATATCTTTCTCTCTTTTGCACACTCTCTCTATATATTTCTCTCTTCGTCGGATAAAAAAAGTTCATAGTTAGATTCATAACTGGAAGAGAATATACAATACTCATAGCTGAAAAAAATCCAAGCTTGACAACTCTCTGAATATTAGAAATCCAAAAAAATTGAGGTTGAAGATATAGTCGTCGCCAACGTAAATTCAGAACAAGCGCCGTTGCAAAACAGTAAATTACTGTTTATACAGCGTGGCTGTCATGTATATTGATTTTCCCTCTCGTCATCTGACGTCTCTTCGGGAACATCTCTCTCTCCCTTCTTTCAGATCGAAAAACGGTACAAACCTCACGGAGAAAACTTCAATCGACGTTTTTTGGAAGCCCGCAGAACTGTTATCGAAAACTAATCTGCGTAGTGAACGAAATGTAGTATGTAGAAAACACCTAGAAAGAATGAAATTTTGAAAACCCTGACATGTTCCAAACATTTGAATCGTCAAAGAACACTAAAAACGAAAAGTAGTTTGGTTCTTTTGAGTGAAATTACTGCTCGAAACGTAGCATCTCGTACGGCAACTAGAATAGAGTTAAGAACAATTTAAACAAAGTCTATATTTCCATCTAACTCCTAGAACAACTTAGAAGGTATGGAATTCGCTTATATGTGCCATTTACCATTGCTGTTGTTGAACCTAAGAATGCCAATTGCCTAACTTTCTTGAATGTTTCACTCTCGTGTTGTACTCGCTGCAATATACATGACTCCACCAAATGCGACAAATATACCACTCTGTTGAAAATGTTGTGCAAAATGCACATCGGTTGTCATGCTCTTGAGTTTCGACTAGACTGCTAGTAGCGACTTGGTATTGATTTCTGTGAATAAGAAAGTATAGATTGTAATGAAATGTTCTACAAATTGGAAACAAGACATGCGAATGAGAATAGAGGCTAATTGAATATATGATGAAGCTAATTCCTGAACATTTACACGTTTGAAATGGAACAAAAACAGTCCATCGCCAATCCTAGTTTTTTTCCCGGAAACTCTCAAGAGTTCTCAGAAAACGTATATACTACAAGTGAATTGAATAGTCACGCGCCGTTGTGATTCTAATGAGCCATCGTCCATGTTGTCGTTGCACGTTTCTGACTTCTGCTGTGTTTAACATGTTTCACGTGACTGTGCGATTGACTAACAGTATAGAACACCCTAATGCCAACTCGGAAAAAATTTCGATTCCAGCTTCCACACATTTATGTAAATTTTCGAATTCCGAAACCGTTCATTGCTTTTTTATTTCATCGAAGATGTCTGGGAATGAACGAATACGACAAATGCTATTAGCTATATAACCGCACTGAAACAATCAAGTGATCTGCAATCTGTCGAAAATACAAACTTGTGTCTCTCAATAGAATTTAAATTCAAACCAAACTCTTACATGCTATTTTGTCAATTGAAGTGTGGTACAAAACCCTTTGTACTATTTTCCGATTGAAAGACATATTCACAATCACACGCAAATTTTCAATATTTTTTCTACAGATACTCCTACAGTACACATTCTAATTTCCGATGACTGTTTTCAAATGTGAAATTGAAAATTGTCAAAAACATTTTTGAACACTCTTCGCCATAGGAAATCAAAATCAAGTGCGACAACTGTTAAAGGAGGGGGGGGGGGGGGGGGGGGGGCTGAAAGGAAAGCTAGTTCAGGTACCCCAGGGTACCTAAATATAACAATTCGTGGCAAAAACGTGTCGACCGTATGTAAACAAGCTCTTTCATATCAACGTTCCTTTCTGTCCCCCTTCAAGCTTTTCGATAACTATGATATAATTGTTATGGACTGAAATATTCGTAGTGCTACTGTAAGAGTCTTAGTAGGAAAGAATAAGACTATGAAGTAATCGTAAGTAGTGACATTCGTAACACTGTTCTATGTTGATGGACTCTTTGATGGAATTTGATTATGAAACGACTTGTACCTTTCTAATATTGTCGTTAATAAAAAACAGCTAGTTTATTTCTTTTTAGGGTATTTCTTGAAAAGCATTCATGTTGATAGATATGTTGAAGTTTTGAGCTGCGTATTATGAAACTTCAGGATCGGCCATATTCAAATATTCCAAGACTGAACATCAAACAAGCATAGAAACCATGTACGATAACCGCGCAGAATGGGGTCCAAATTCAACGGGACATTCTCGCCAACACGGTCGGACACGTGTATTTTCGCGTGTACACGTGTTTATTGTGTATGTCGAGCAAACCATAGTTTATGATGTAAACTTCGTTCTATGTTTGGAGTAGATCATGAATAACTAAGGGAGATTCTCTAGAATCTATCTTTGCACTAACAGGGTTCGAATGATTGAGTTCAATCAAACAGGTAAACCCCCGCCAATACATATAACGAAGAGGAAACATTGAGTTGCGTTCAGTGCTCTTCAACCTGGATATAGTCTATTTAGTTCCGAACTGGACTCCGTTTACTGTATGAAAATAGGGGCGGAGTTTATGACTTGGCAACTATTCAAACATTCTGGATAATGATTCTGTGTTTTCAAAATAACAGCAGCTTAGGGGATCGAACCTACGAGTATGGACAGTCACCTGGCCGGAACCAGCGCCTTAGACCACTCGGCCATTTGGACTCATTAGGAGCGGGAGGGGGAACGGCCCATATACGGCGATCTCGCAAATTTCAGTGTGTGCAAAATTTTATCGAATTTCTTAATGAAAATTCAAGTGAACTTGACATTTGGGATTAGCAAAGAATATAATCTCTCATACAATCTCGAAAAGATACCATAACTAAGGAATAATTGTATACGTAGGTTAAACTTTTATTTTGCTGTTGGAAAGATTATTGATTGTGGCCTGGTCTGGCAAAATGCCCAGCCGGCGCCCTGCACACGCAACGCGAGGGGTGCCAGGGATGCAACACTTTTGATGGATACGAGTCCAGTTGGGAACTAAACAGACTATATCTCCCTGCTAGTTTGTAGCACTGTGGTCGTTTCTTGAAAAGTGACACTGTACAGATTGAACCGAGAGGCGTAATCAGAGATGTTTTTACCTGTTTCTGAAAAACAAATGTGTCAACGTCTTCCTCTCATCTTACACTTATACATCAAAGGAAGATATCAGAACAACAGAAGTGATCTGGAGAAAAGTAAAAATAATATAGTAAAGTTAATGTGCTCAGTAGAAGATGTACTCAGAACCGTTCCGACCCTGATTCAAGACGGTTTCGGATTTTTTTCAGATGGGATATATTTTGTACAAATGATATGACCTGATACGAACAATATTCTTTTTGAATGATTTCAGTAGAACCAACGAGAGACAAAATTTCACCCACCTAAACAGTGACAGTGAAACATTGAAACGAAAGTTAGACGATGTGAGACTATCCGAATTAGGTGAAACGTCTTTAGTTAATTCTCGTTGTAATTTAACGCTATAGTTAACAAATTTACAGCGAAATAGGGTGACACCCTTTAGGTAGGCTTGCTTAGAACCCCAATAAGTGACAGTGTGTGAAATGTAGAACAACGGTGTAGTGTTATGCTACAGGATCTGGTCCTTAATGGGTCAGAGCCTGAACACACCTAGGGTCCACGCGGTGTAGCGGTTTTATTATTAGTTAGGTTGTAAAGCACCTTGGACCCAACCTCAATTTATATAGTACAAAAGGCAGGGGCTGAAACCCTGGAGTGCCCTTCCCTGAGCAATAACAGAAGACTACGTTACAGACTAATCCATATCAGGCAGGTTAAATAACATCAATACAATAGAAGGATTACACATTAACTACGGTTATAGTAGGATCCAGACCAAGATAGACTCCAAAGAGACGAACCTATCTTGGCTGGTACAGGGAAGGGGAACTGGCGGGTTGACCCCGCCTCTCGCACTGATAGGACGTATGGTCCCGAACAGAGCGAGAGGACAGACTCATGACAGTGTAGGACTACATGTATCCATCTTTTCTCCCGTAAGTGCACCCTATACAATCATATTTATTCAAAATGCTTTTGACCAAACGAACGATATGAGCTAATATGGATGAGCTAAATAGTGATACTGAAACAATGAGGTGAAATTATAAAATTATAAAATTCACATGTCGCTAATCTGTTAAAATCGAGTTTCGCGGATAGGTTTTCAAGTTCCTCTTCATTATTTAACAAGAAAGTTTGTTAATGAAATAAGTTTATAACCAAACTGATACAACATGAATACACATAAACAATGAGATCATCCCCTTCTGTTTAAGAAATGCGCCAGTCTGAAAAAGATCAAAAGATGCAAAAAATCAATCTTAGATGCAAATGCAATACTTACTACAGTCATTTCGAAAGTAGCACACAAAAAAATCGGTTTTCTCTACGTTAAATTCAGATTCTGATATATTTTAGTGTTACGCCGTTAGTCTTTGGCTGCAGTGAAACTTTCAGTTTATATTTAGGTCACTATCCCTGTGAATCTTCGGAAACAAAATATACTGCCCACACACAAAAAAAAACACGGAAAAAAAATAAAAGATGAATCTCCGCTTTGAACAGCACTCTTCGCGGAATCCACTAGGGTCGGAAACCTAAATTGAAGTGGAACATTTGCGTGAGTTATAAAAAAGCTAAATAAGTGGAGAGAGATTAGAAGCGGAAGAAAAAAGAGAGCAAATGAGATAAGAAGAAAAACAACGTGATGGAGAAAGCAAAAGAGGGAGAGCGGGGAAAAAAGGACATAGAAACAGTTCACAACAAGAAAAAAGAAAGGAGATAAAAAGAGAGAAAGGAAGAGGTGAAGGCAGAGAAATAGAGAGTGAGAGAGAGAATAGGGGAAGAGAGAAAGGGATATAAGGAGCGAGAGAAAGAGAGAGAGAGAGAGAGAGAGAGAGAGAGAGAGAGAGAGAGAGAGAGAGAGAGAGAAAGAGACATTTATATACCTTGGCACGGGCTGATTAGTGTTAGCCACCCGGAGTGAGCCTGTCCCATGGGAAGAAGGGACTATTCCCTGACTGACACTCCTGGAAAAACATGTCATAAACAGAGATCATCTGGATGATTCACAGAAAGACCGGGTCCGTATACTCTGTGTATATCTTTCTGCCTCAGAATGAGTGAGGGGTAATTCATGGAATTCGACCACAATGGAACGAACTCCTTTTATCAAGTTAGTGTTTTTACTTTCTTAACTTTAGGTTAACAGTTCAACAGTACAATCTTCTTTCAAGTTTGTTCGAATTCGAATTCAGTTTCCCACTTCTTCTTTATTAAAATTCGCCTTTTCGAGTTTTCCTAATTTTCAGTCTATCTTTTTAACTTTTGACCCACAAGAACAAACAGCCCAACGTACACGACGTTTCATTAGTTCAATAGAATTACGTTTAAATAAAATCAAATGATGCCAAGTTCCGTAATCAAAAACTTCACGAGAAAGATTGAAAGTTTTTTCAAACCTATTGTATGTATCGGGTATAGAGTCCATTATGCAACTAGATACGAATAGGATAGAGGAGAAAGAAGAGCGAGAAGAGAGAAAAGAAAGAGATTTATTTGCACTATGTCTCTCGCGTATATGGCCGCATCGAAACAATCAAGTGATCGATTTGAAGATTTCTATTCATGCAAATTTACAACGACCAGATGATACGGATAAAGAGGTTTATAGGGGAAGTTGAATGAATCGAGAAAGTTTAGAGAACAAAACGATGCAATTGAAACAAAACAAAACAAATAAGAACAAATTATAAGGTAAAATACATTCCTTCTCCTTTTGATCACATTTTTATGTTGTTATTCATTATAAGACAATGTTAAAGTTCCTAATCCATCAATCTAGAGTCTTGCATTTCAATTCCTGAAATTTTGTTTCTCACATGAGAGCAACACAATCGGATAGTGTCCCATGCTTTCCTTCATATTCGTCACGTGTCGTCACGTGCGATTCCGGTTGTATGTCCCGTGTACACTATTGTGTGTATCGTGCAAACTATGGTATCTATCTATACGTACAATTCGTTGTATGTTCGAAGTAGAGCCTGAATAACTGGGGGAAAGTTCTAATGATTCCCTCTCATATCAAGAGGAAAAGATTAGAAAAGATTGTTCTGATGTGTGAAGTTTCAACGTTTTTGATAAATATTCATTCACTTGTTCAGTAATTTGGATTTACAGTAATTTGAAATAAGAAGCTACCACGTTCACCATGGAACCAAAACATACCCATCGCCATTCGGACTTTTTCGGAATCGCGCGGAGCGCGAAGCGCTCTGCGTGAGTTGTCTTTGGTTTGGCCATTGCGGACTCGTTTTTTCCTTTCGATTGAGAAATAGCTTCAAATATAATCGTTTTTTGAAAACTAAAAAAAAAAGAGCTTTCGAGAATCACGAATTACAGATCTTGTGAAAGTTTCAGCCAAATCGGATGATTTTAACCCAAGTTATGGTTTCGTGTCGTTGTTGAAAAGTTCCGCCGTAATTCGTCTCTCCGCCCTCGTCCCTCACGGAATTCTGTCCGCATAGTATTGGAAAAACCACTGAGCCGATTTAGCTGAAATTCGAAACATGAGCTCTAATGCAAAAGTTAGCTCGTCGCGCCAAATATGAGATGTATAGCTCCTCATTGGCGCCGGGCGCGGGCGCCAATACGCGCCAAAAACGACTATTGAAAAAACTACGGAACCGATTTAGCTGAAATTTGAAAAATGAGTTCTAATGCGAAAGTTAGCCTGTCACGTCAAATATGAGATGTATAGCTGGCGCCAATAGGCGCCAAAAACGGCAAAACATTAGTTGTAGGCAATTAAGATACCTCAAACTGATAGAACATGAACAGTTTGGTGTAAAAAGAGTATTTTCTCATACGGAACTAAAACTTTTTCTCTGGTGCGCGGAGCAGGCGCCAAATAGCGCCAAAACTCCAAGACACGTCATTGTCAACGGAATCGTTTGAAATTTTATACAGTTAATAGTGATCACATGATTAGGGAAATTGATCTGTCAGAAACTGATAATTTCGCGTTGGCGCCAAGCGCTGGCGCCAAATGCTGCCAGAACACAGAAACGAGAAATTGTCAACATAAATGTTTGGAATTGTGTAATTTGGATGATGATCACAATACAACTACGTGAGTATCTGGAAAATTTCAAATTTATCAGTGGCGTTAGTCGCTTGCGCCAATTAGCGCCAACATTCTTCTTCTTGTACCATGGATAGTTGTAAGAGTACAACTAGCAAAAAGAGAACAATTAATAAAAAGTGGGGGAATCAACAAATGTGTGAGTTGTGTTTGGTTTGACCCCTATATCAGCAAAAAGTGAACGATACGAATTGCTGTGATACTGTAGCAGTAGTATTCTGCAAAAATAGAACAATACCAATGTTACACAGTGATTCACAACGCACGCATGTCATTGAGGTACACATGAAATACCCTTCGGCAATTTCTGAAATGTTATGCGGGCTTCGTGAACCACTGTGTAACATTGGTATTGTTCTATTTTTGCAGAATACTACTGCTACAGTATCACAGCAATTCGTATCGTTCACTTTTTGCTGATATAGGGGTCAAACCAAACACAACTCACACATTTGTTGGTTCCCCCACTTTTTACTAACCTCTTATGAGTTTTCAGAGAACGTAAATAATTTTTGATTCACAAAAATCAGTTCCAATTCCACCAATTCTTGAAAATCAGCGAATTCCGATTATTTCCATTCCTTTTTCATCTCATAAGGCAATATTTCGATTGATTGAGCGAATACGATGAACGGTTCTCACTATATAGCCGCACTGAAACAACCGAGTGATCTGAAGTCGTTCGAAATATCAAATTTGCAACTTTCTAACGTATTCTAATCCTAACCTAATTGCTGTTTTAACATGTAAATAGACTAGAACTGACTAAACAATAAGTTTGTAACCTCTTTGTGAATAGAATATAATATAATAGACAGTACGAATAATTCTGTAATCTCGTTTTACAATTGAAATACCTAATTCGCAATCACACGCCAATTTACAATGAGCGGATTACATTGATAATATGGAAAAGTAACAATATGTGTCGAGTAAATCAAGGGAGTTACACAATTTAACTGCGAAACGATGCAAATGAAACAGAAAAAATGGCTTCATAATTTGTTCTCCTTTTTTTCTCTAGGAGTTCATTACATTTGAATTTTGGTTTTCGTCTACATGAGAACTTCGCAATCGAGGATTGTCACATATTCTTCTCTATATTCGTCACGTGTCTTCACGTGCAAATGTGTAGTGTCACGTGTTATTCCTATCGTATGTCTCGTGTACGCGTGTAAAAATGTACATTGTGTACATCAAAGAAACCAGACTTATCGATTTATATATACAGTTTGTTCTATGTTTAAAGTAGATCATAAATTTCAAAAGTCGCAATCGGACATACGGTAAACTGTATATCTCATTTTTCGCTGTGTACGCACACATTTCACTTCTTTCTTCGGCTCTATATTTTTCCTGATTTGTTCTCTCAATAGCGCGATGGTCAGCGTCCTGCTGCGAACATTTTGCTCGCACGTTCGATTCCAGCGAGAGACGAAAGTTGATGAATTTGGCACCCACTATGTACTTGTCGATCATTTCATTTCAGACATATCAGGAAAGAAGAAAGAACTAGCACTAGATTGACATGAAACCCGACTCTCTAAGGTATGTTTGTGTGAAAACCAGGGAATTGGAAAATCGCATGAAAATTTTTCATTTTCTGTTTTCTGAAGAAAAAAACTTCGTCGACTAGTTGATAGTGTCGATCACTATTCACAATTTACACAATGAGAATAATAAAACTTCTGATACATTTTGTTGGGCGTACAGTGGCCGTATTCACTAACTCAAATAGCCGGGTAAGCGAATTCTACTTCAGGTTACGATTATTTTATTATTTTGTTTCTGGTATTTAGGCGCAGGCTTGCTAGTTTTACATATAAGCAAGATAAATATCAAAATGAGTGAGAGTAGTTTTTAGTACACTATTTGGATTTTGCTCAAGTAGCTTACCCGCTTATTTGAGCTTAGTGAATACGGTCACAGCTCCAAAGAAAAAAGTTTAAAAATTTTTTAAAATTTAAAGAGATATTGAGTTAAAAGCTTGGTTAAAGATTACCAGATTACTGAATAGAGAAAGAGTATTATCTAAAAGCTATGTCATAATACGTGAAACAATGGAGGGCAAGAAAAAGGAAAAAGGAGTACTTTCACGTTATCAGTGGTTTTTCTGCAAACTCAACTAAAAAGCATATTTCATGAATAATTGAGAGAACAATTTGTAAACAAGTATACCCCACTCAACCAACTCAGTTTCGCGTTCAGTGATGTTCATACGACAATTAATACGAAAACGGGAAAAAAAACCTAGAAATGGATAAAATCAAATTTCAAAGACTTTCATATGCTTATCAGAACTGGATTGCTCTAGATGTTCTCAACGCGGATCGAACGGGATCAATCTAACGATGTGTATATATAGAGGATGGTTGAAACATTGGACCATTTTTCGAAGAAGTAAACTGTGAGGCTGTACGATAAGAAGCAGTTCTACAAAAAATAACAAACTGTGAATAATAGGAATATCTACTCAGACACGGTGATATTTGTGATAATGTCAACACCTTTGGTCACTGTTCATTGATAAAAACTGCAAAAACGTACGGAATGAATATGTCAAATGAAACTAAATTTCAACATTTGAACATTTCGACATAACTATCACAATTTACTCTCTTTCCCAACCAAAATTCACCGATCCTGGAATTCAAAAAGCTAATATGAACACTGGACAGTATGAACCAATAACAGATGGTTGAAACATTGAACCATTCTTAACCTATTCCAGCTTATGGCTTGATAGGAAAAACTCTTGTGCAAATATCGGTTGCAGGTGAAAGTACAACAATGTATATAATGACACTATGCAAACACAACATGCAACACACAACACGTGTCGTCACGTGCGATTCCGGTTGTATGTCCCGTGTATACTATTGTGTGTATCGTGCAAACTATGGTATCTATCTATACGTACAATTCGTTTGTTCGGAGTAGAGCCTGAATAACTAGGGAAAGTTCTAATGATTCCCTCTCATATTAAAAGAAAAATATTAGAAAAGATTCTTCTGATGTGTGAAGTTTTAACGTTTTTGATAAAAACTCATTCACTTGTTCAGTAATTTGGATTTGAAGTAATTTGAAATAAGAAGCAACTACGTTCCCCATGGAACCAAAACATACCCATCGCCATTCGGAGTTTTTTGGAATCTCTTATGAGTTTTCAGAGAACGTTAATAATAAACATTTTTGATTCACAAAAATCAGTTCCAATTCAACCAATTCTTGAAAATCAACGAATTCCGATTATTTCCATTCCTTTTTCATCTCATAATGCACTGATTCGATTGACCAAGCGCATACGACAAACGGTTATCACTATATAGCCGCACTGAAACAATCAAGTGATCTGCAGTCGTTCGAAATATCAAATTTGCAACTTTCAAAAAATTTCGTTTGGTCGTTCGAAATATCAAATTTGCAACTTTCAAAAAATCAAATTTGCAACTTTTGTTGAAATATCTATTATCCAAGATTCCAAGTTTTTCGTAACTTAGGATCATATTTGGGTTGAACTTCTGATGATACATGTTTGATATTCCGAAAGAGTAAATATCCCTTGCTTGTTTCAGTGCGGCTATATATAGTGAGAAACATCCGTCTTTTTCGCTCTTTCCCCTTTTCCGATACGTAAATAACGAACGAAACGCATCGGAATTCGAAGATTTTTCAAGAATAGAGAGTTTAAACAAAATTGAATTCATTTTTTTTGCGTTATGATTGGTTATTTTTTTCCGAAATATTACTGGAATAACTTTTATTGATCGAAAAAGAGCAATAATAATTTGAACTGAATATAAACCGATGTCGATATTGATTGATAGTGAAACTTTACACATAACGTTTACATTACTTGAGGTTGGGAGCCTCAGGGTAGCAGAGTTTCTTTTTTTCAACTCTGAAAGCGTCTCAAGAAACGTAGAGAAGATTTCGATCCTGTGCACTTTAATATTTTCATTGTAGTTATTTTCATGTGCGAAGTCGTGAAAAACATTTATATTATTGAATTGGATAATGATAAGAACAGAAGCGATTCAAAAATAATTTAGAAGTAGCTTTGTTATATTCTATTGTTATATTATTTTATATTCTATTCTAGTTGCCGTACGAGATGCTACGTTTCGAGCAGTAATTTCACTCAAAAGAACCAAACTACTTTTCGTTTTTTAGTGTTCTTTGAAGATTCAAATGTTTGGAACATGTCAGGGTTTTCAAAATTTCATTCTTTCTAGGTGTTTTCTACATACTACATTTCGTTCACTACGCAGATTAGTTTTCGATCACAGTTCTGCGGGCTTCCAAAAAACGTCGATTGAAGTTTTCTCCGTGAGGTTTGTACCGTTTTTCGATCTAAAAGAAGGGAGAGAGAGATGTTCCCGAAGAGACGTCAGATGACGAGAGAACTTTTTGAACTTTTTTTATCCGACGAAGAGAGAAATATATAGAGAGAGTGTGCAAAAGAGAGAAAGATATGATAGAAGGAAAAAGGTTGACTCAGAACCTTCACAGTTTCGAGTGAATACATTGTTGATTGGTTTTCTTCATAGCCATATTTACAAAAAAACCGCAACTTGGAAAATTCTTCAATGAATGTAACCTATCTCCTAAACAATGCTAAATTGGTATATTATTCACTAGTGAGGGAAAAAAAGGAGGATCCCGGATTAATCCCTTATTCAGCCCAGCCTATATAAAGTCAGCACTGCGCGTAACTTATGACATAGAAAAAGTTCACCATTTTACAAATTATTCACCAGTATTATAATAAACTAAAAGGGTGCCAAATTAATAAATTGCTGTCTCTCGCCGGAATCGAACCTACGAGCAAAATATTCGTAGCAGGGGCTAACCACGCGCTAACAGTGCCGGCATCTTCATCCCATCCTGCGTCTCCTAAAACATACGCTATTTCTCTGCTATTGCATTTCTATACTTGAGGGGTAGCCAATATGGAAAACGAAATAATGAAGTTTGAACTTTTTCTAATACCTAAAAGAAATGGAGAGTTTACTCAAGAACCAACAATCTCACTGTGGAGGGCTATTTTTTCGTGAAACCAACTATACGCATGCTAGAAGATCCCGGCATATTCATCCCATCCTGCGTCTCTCGCTTTGCCCCACTATTTCTCGTTTCTTACATCCCGGCGGGATGCAAGAGCAGTGAAATAGCGTATGTTTTATGAGACGCAGTATGGGATGAAGGTGCCGGCACTGATGGCGCAGTGGTTAGCCCCTGCTACGAATGTTTTGCTTGTAGGTTCGATTCCGGCGAGAGACAGAAATTTAGTCATTTGGCATTCACCATAGGGAGGAGAAACAACATTGAAAATGGTGAAAACCCGCAAAAATTTCGAGAAACGGGCACAATGCAGGAAGTTTGTCAGTTGAAAGAGAAACACTAACGCAACCCTATTTTCCGCCCTTTTGGTTTATTAAAGAAACCTCTCTAATTTGAGTTTCACGAAAAATTTAAAAAGCTCAAAAAAGTTTCTTAATGTCTTCCCATTGACCATGAAAAAACTTTCTGATTGAAAATTTGTAAAATTTGCATAACGTCAAGCAATAAAGAATGGGGCATGAACATTTTCACGGTGACGCAATTTGACTTGGTTCATTTACATCCAGATTTATTTTGATTTTTCAGTTTCCCATTGTGTAGTCGCATGTGATAGAGTGTTTTAAAATCATTTTTGCACTTCTATAGGCTATTTTGAGCATACCTCGTACGCAACTCCCCTATCGGTGTCATTACGTAAGCCGCTTTTCTGAGAAAACGAAGCAAGATAAGGATATCAAAGTATATAATTTTGATAATGGTTTTCAATTTGCCATAGAGTCAGATTGTTAACTCAAAGGTCAAAATTAAAGCGGGACGGATTCTTTAAAATACTGGCAAATAATTTGTGAATTGGTGAATTTTTTCTATGTCATAAGTTACGCGCGGTGCAATGTTACACTGACTTTATATAGGCTGGGCTGAACTAAGGAATTAATCCGGCGACTTTTTGCATTGTTTAGGAGATAGGTTACATTCAGTGAAAAAATTTTCAAGTTGCGGTTTTTTTTGTAAATGTGGCTATACAGAAAACCAATCAACAATGTTTTCATTCGAAACTGTGAAGGTTCTGAGTATACCTTTTCCCCTCTATCATATCTTTCTCTCTTTTGCACACCCTCTCTATATATTTATATCTCTCCCTCTCTCTCTCTCTCTCTGTCTCTGTCTCTCTGTCTCTCTCTCTCTCTCTCTGTCTCTGTCTCTCTGTCTCTCTCTCTCTCTCTCTCTCTGTCTCTCCTTTCCCCGTTTTTTCTCTCTTTCTCTTTCCCTCTCTCCTTCTCCGCCTCCCCCTCTCTATTCTCTTTTCATAGGGGGTGGTCGCTGTGACAAAACACACGTGGTCAAGTGGATAAGAGGTCGGACTAAACGTGAAACATCAGAGTGCGGAAGACAACTCACGCAAAGTGAATCTTCGATGCAGTTTTTTTTCGAGTTTCGAACCTTTCATTAGTTTACAGCAATGTAGCTTATTAGCTGGGAATAATGTTAAGAATGTTGGGAATAATTAGGAAGTACAACACAACAACAAATAACACTCAAAACAACAACAACAAACGAACTATATACAACGCACTACTACTTTATCTTGCCATCTCGAGAGCAGAATTGCTTCAATCTTGTCCTGGACTGCAGCTCGCCTCGAACAGTCACACAAAAATACTTGGGTAGCTTCCTTAATCATTGATTAGCTCATAAATTCTTAGTTACGGTGGTTCTCGGAATGATTTTATACGCGTAGTTATTCGAACGTGGACTGAAACTGTAACATACTTTTGAATTCATTATGTTATCATGAAAAAAGCTAACCAGCCGTTCAGAGGTACTTGTACACTGCATTGGATGCCGAGTTTGGCTAACGGCGTTAGCCGAAAAGGCACTAGAGTCAGAGAAGTGCGCGCAATCAATATTCATTCACTCCAAATCATCCTCTGCGTCTCTGACAGTATGCAGGGAATACGTAAAATTTTGAGAACAGAGCTTCGAATTGGATATTTTAGTAAGAAAAGGACATATATTTTGTGCCGCGTAACCTCCTTTGATAAATATAATATAGGGTAGTTCAGTGGTGTAGGCTACACGGACAAGCAAGTACTCGATATTTGGAAGACTCACTCTAAGAAGGGAAGAGAAAGGGCAAAGCCGGTACAGAGCTAGTCTGTGTTGACTGTGTTATGCTACAGGATCTGGCCCCTATTGGGTCAGAGCCTGAACACACCTAGGGTCCACGCGGTGTAGCGGTATTTTATAGTTAATAGTTTTAAATATAGCCTGGACCCAACCTCGGATATTATAGGGCAAAAGGCAGGGGGTTAACCCTGGACTGCCCTTCCCTGAGCGATTAACAGAAGTCTTAGTTAAATACTAATTCATATAGGCAAGTTAAATAACATTAATACAATATATATAATACGTTATACCTGAGACTGCTAATAGGATCCAAGCCTTGATAGGTCCAAAGAGACGACCTCTCGCGGGTAGTACAGGGAAGGGTAGCTAATGTGTTGACCCCGCCTCTCGCATTGATGGGACGTATGGTCCTAACCAAAGCGAGAGGACAGGCTCATGACAACTGACCGAGGGAAAGGAAAACAGAGAGTTGACAGAGAGAACACGAGTCTACCATTTTGATAGACACCTTGTATTGGCCCTTGGATTTACAATAATGACCAAGTATTTTATGGCCTCCTTGTTTTGATAATAAGACAGGAAGAAGTTGAAAGTATAATTTTATCTCTTTAACGGAGATCTCAATTCACAACAACAAAGGGATCCGGAGATCAAAGGTATAACACACAAAACAAAATAGAAAAACAAGTTAACAGCAGAAGAGGTGTGGTGTTGGTTTAGTCGTTTCGTTGTATTGTTTTAACCGATACCCATGTCTCGATCGTCATATTCGCTCTGAAGTCGCTAATCGTTGAAATCGATCAAGAACTACTAATTGCTCCTCATCGAATATAAGCTTATGCAAATCGTTACTACTCGGTTAGGGGAAAAAGACAAGATCAAAGCCAGACAAATCGATCTAACCGTCAAAGCTCAGCGCAAAAGAGTGCAACTCTTTTAGGCCAGCGGTGTTTTGTAATATCGATTCTTGTCACGCACAATACACGCCCCATTACCGTAGTTCGTGTTATCGCTAGAGCATTTACCGTAGTTCTCAATCTAGCTGGAGCACATTTTCTATCTTGTCGACGCGACAAGGCTCCCAAGGCAGACAAAAAAGGAATCGCTCAAACTATCGTTATAATAACTCGTTATGGGTATAGTAAGAATTCGATTTGAAACTTGATCGTAAACCTACTTAACACAACACCACCCTGCTACTAAAACGGACGAATACCCGGAGACACAAACCAGCCTACTGGCGATCGTCCTCGTCCCGACGACGACGTTCCTCTTCGGCGGCACGGGGCTCCTTTCTGGCACGTCTCTGCCAAGATCCGCTTGTGGGCTGGGCTTCCGCATATAGCGGAATGGTGGCCCCCCTCGATTTTGCAGTGCTCGCAAACCCTCGGCTTTCGTTTGGGGCAGGTCGGCAAGGATACGGCAGGTGTAGATGAAGACACTTCGAACACGCATTCTTCGCTTCGACTATATCGAGTCGGGCTCCAAGCGTTCCCACCTCTTCACAGGAGTCGGAGAAATGTGCCCCTCCGCAAAAGAGGCAGCTCGGAGGCGGTGGACCGGCTCGGCGCGGCGGCTCGTGTCGATCGCTGGGACCAGTCGGGTGTCGGATCTCGTTCTCTCGCTGACCATGTCGGTTGTTGGATCGGTTCATGTTGACACCCTGAAATTGCTCTTGATCATACCGAACTCGTTTAGGTGGTGATTGATACATTGCAGCGGCTTTAGCTGCGTCAGCAAAAGTTCGTTTAGGCGATTGGCCATTTGATGAATGAATATTCGCATCGCTTCGCTTATTCGGAGTGAGAAAATGTCTGCGAGGTCGCATGCGTGAAGCATCCTCCCCCCCCCCCCCCTCGGAGAGTAATTTGATTTTCGCTCGCTATTAGTCGTGCGATTCACATTGTTGAATCTCTCACAATCGTTATCGCTCACCTGAGACTCGAAGATGTTGACAAGTCGAGCAACTGTTCCACCAGTTCGTCCCGTTGCCTCGGCCACTTGTCCCAGTTCGTTTCGCACAATCGAGAGGTCTTGTTCAATGCCATTGATGGTTTGATTGGTGTCGCTGATCTCGTTCAACACGTTGGTCGTCTCGTTTGTCACCGTTCGCTGGATCTTCTCCGACTCTTCCAGGACCATGGTGGTCAAACGCGTGACAGCTCCAAATCATCCTCTGCGTCTCTGACAGTAGGCAGGGAATACGTAAAAATTTTGAGAACAGAGCTTCGAATTGGACATTTTAGTAAGAACAGGACATATATCGAGTTGTCTTAGATCAATCTTTTATTTCAAAATTCACTGCAGCCCCCCTTTAAATTGAATATCTGCATGCATAGCTGAACCAACGAGAGGTGAAATTCCACTCAGCTAAATAGTGATCATGAAACATTGAGGCGAGTTCTGGAACTTGTGAACATTTAGACGATGTGAGAATCATATTATCCGAATTAGGCGAAACCCGCGAGCATATCAGGTATCTTTAGTGGGTGATCGAATTCCCGTTGTGATTTGATTTCGATACACGACATAGTTTATAAACTTCTACCGCGAACCAACTCGATCAAACTACAAAAACACGGGTGTAAAGCTACATTTACAACATCCATCACTTCTTTCCAGAGTGAACCCTACATAATTATATTTATAAAGGGGGGAATTCTAGAGAACCAACGAGATGTCCATTTTCACTGTCCTCAATAGTCATACTGAAACATTGAGGCGATTTCTGCATTTATCAGCAACTAAGAAGTTGTGTGAAGCATAAATTTCCAACTAGATAAACTCGCGAATATAGAAATGTTTCTGTTAATGATTTTCAGTTCCCTTTCAATATTTTGACAAAACATTATTTGAAAACACAATAAGTTTGTTTATGAAACAAATTTATGATAAAACGACTAAATAAACACAAACAGTGAGATCATCCCGTTCTGTGTAAGAAATGCGCCAGTCTGAAAAGAAGATCATTAATGAATTTTTCAAACATTGTTAGTATATAAAGGAGGGTTGCAACATTGAAACAATTTTGAGTAATACTGCAAAACTGTGAAGATATAATAGCTCAACACAAATTGAGAGTGAAATGAAACTAATAGGAGCTATAACATTATGCGATCTGGAGATATTGTGAAATTTCACAAGAGGTTCAAAACATTTGACCACTTTTTCTGCTTTCCAATCTTATTAGTATTGCATGACTAAATTACGAGAATCAAACACGAATCACTGACATGTAGAGTATTTAAAGAAGGTTGAAACATCGAACCATTCTTAACCCATTCCAAAGTGTAATGTACCATTTGACCGAATTTCGCAAGGATTAACGTAGGACGAATATGTTGACCAGTCCCACCGTATCGGTCCTTTGGACTAAAAAAATGTTTTGCAATTTGAAGGACTGAAGGACTGGCATTGGTCCACATAATCGTTCTTCTTCAATGATCTTTTAAGAACACCAGAATAAAAATGATAGAAATTTCTTGTGAGCATATCGACTGAATGTGAATTTATAGGGATGAATTTGATATTATGGGTATATATGGTTACATGTTCGTACCTGATTTTCTTCTCATATTTTTGAGCACCTAAAAATACCATTTAAAGTTGAAAAATGAATACTGTAAATGACCACTGATTGATTGAACAACGAAAACATTTAGAACAAAAACATTTGAATGTTTTATGGAACTCGTAAACTGGAGAGTATTAAGTCTGATGTAGCTTGGAGAGCACACTCTCTCAACCGGGAAAACTTTCAGAAAGCGCAATTTAGTTTCTGGTTGATCAATCTAAATATCAGGAAACTATTGGTGAATAAACAGTAAAATGGTAAGCTGTTCTTATGTCATAAGTTACGCGCGGTGCAATGTTACACTGATTCCATATAGGCTAGATTTAACAGAGTAATCAATGCACACTTTACTCCCGGGAGCCGTATGCATGAAACATCCCGACCTGAATTGGCTGGGAAGTAGCTGAAGTGAGCTCGGGATAGCATCCCAACCCAGCCCGGGATGTTTCATGCATACGGCCTCGGGTTCACCAATGAATAATGAATCATTGATGATAGTTTATTACGTAAATGAGAGCGTGAAAATGTGAAAATGAGAATGAAAAAGTAAGAAGAAAGTAGAAATTGAGACACGACAATGGAGAATATAGTTACAGAATGAAATATGAACACAATGCAGTAACGAGTACAGTAACATGATTCAGCATTGTTTACGAAATTAGTTACATTCAATGAAGAACATTTTCTGTTTTTTTTTTCAAGTTAAAGTGCAGTTAGTTGGGAGGGTTCGCAAAAATGTGGCCATACAGGCAACCAATTTGTTCTGAACACGGTGTTTTTATTTGAAATTGTTAATTCTCTGTGTCAATCTTTCTCCCTCCTCTATCTCCCTCTCTCTATATCTGTCTCTCTCTCCCTCTCTCTTGCAATCTCTCTCCCTCTTTTCTCTTTATCTTGCGCATTGAAACAATCAAGTGATCTGCAGTAGTTCGAAATAAGAAAAACTTCCTCTGAATAGAATCTCTCAATAGAATTAAAACCGAACCTAATCGTATATGCCATTTCAACATGTATACAGTTACGCATAACTTTGTCCCCACTGTTTACGATTGAAAATCTGTTTTTACATTCACACTCAATGACCAGATAATACTAAGAATGGTGTTTATTGAAAACAATCATAACATATATGGAGTGAACCAAGACATTGAGAACTACACAACCTGAGAATGTCACATGTTCTTCTTCTCATTTGTCACGTATCTTTACGGGCACACGTGTAGTGTCACGCACCATTTCACTTGTATTCTGTATGTACATTGTATACATCAAGCAGGTAAAGGTGATATATCCATACGCTCGCGTATAGATCGATTTATGGAGTAGATCGAAAAATAACTACTTCATCTCACATCTAATATTGTTGTCGCCAACGGAAAGGCGGGTACTGTATGTCTTACTTGCCGCTGAATGCAGACACTGATCTTCGATTTCAAAGCTTTCCTGAGTATACTCCGTTTCACCAAACGATGACTTTCTACAGTAATCTTGCAAATATTCAAGAGCATTTAACTAACCAATAAACAGGTTTTTAGGCTCAGTGTTTTCTATACTTGAGGGGTAGCCAATATGGAAAACGAAATTAAGAAGTTTGAACTATTTCTAATACCTAAAAGAAATGGAGAGATTACTTGAGAAACAACAATCTCACTGTGGAGGGCCATTGTTCCGTGAAACCAACTATACGCACGCTAGAAGATCCCGGCACCTTCATCCCATCCTGCGTCTCTCGCTTTGCCTCACTATTTCTCGTCTCTTACATCCCGGCGGGATGCAAAAGCAAAGAAATAGCGTATGTTTTAGGAGACGCAGGATGGGATAAAGGTGCCGGCACTGTTAGCGCAGTGGTTAGCCCCTGCTACGAATATTCTGTTTTTCGATTCCGGCGAGAGACAGAAATTTATTAATTTGGCACCCACTATAGGGAGGAGAAACAACATTGTAAATGGTGAAAACCCGCGAAAATTTCGAGAAACGGGCGCAATGCAGAAGGATTGTCACTTAAAAGAAAAACACTAACGCAACCCTACGTTCCGCCCTTTCGGTTTATTATAATACTGGTGAATAATTTGTAAAATGGTGAATTTTTTCTATGTCGTAAGTTACGCGCGGTGCAATGTTACACTGACTTTATATAGGCTGGGCTGAACTAAGGAATTAATCCGGGATCCTTTTCGACACCACTAGTGAATAATATACCAATTTAGCATTGTTCAGGAGATAGGTTACATTCATTGAAGATTTTTTTCAAGTTGCGTTTTTTTTGTAAATATGGCTATGAAGAAAACCAATCAACAATGTTTTCATTCGAAACTGTTAAGGTTCTGAGTCAACTTTTCTTTCCTATCATATCTTTCTCTCTTTTGCACACCCTCTCTATATATTTATATCTCTATATATATTTCTCTCTCTATATATATTTCTCTCTCTCTCTCTCTCCCTCTACACGTGAAACATCAGAGTGCGGAAGACAACTCACGCAAAGTGAATCGATGCAGTTTTTTTGCCGAGTTTCGAACCGTTCAGGTCCAAAAACACTCAAAACTCAACTCGACTTGAAAAAAAACTCGAAAATTTTCGAGTTCGAAACAATAAACATCGCAATCAAGGACCAGATAATATCAAGGATGTTGTTCATAGGAGAAAAGCAGAATATATATCGGGCCAGCAATGAGAGCTAGATGTTCTTTTTCCATTTGTCACTCCTCTCTTCAAGTGAACACGTGTAATGTCACGTGAACACGTGTTGTGTATAGGGAGCCTGGAACACTTGATCACATAGTCAGTATGTATACACGTACCAACACTTTCTCCACAAACAATGACCACACCAACAAAATTTAATAAGGAAGTGTGTGTAACAACAGTAGTGAAACTTACATTAAAGTTGAGGTTAATTCACTTTTTTCGTCAATTGAACGTGAAGTTTTGCTCTCGAACGTTTTTCAAAAAAAAAGGAGCGATGTTTTTTTGTTCAAGCGTTTCATACAATATAACAACACTGGCCATGTAGCAGAACGTATTTGAAAAAAAGAAAATAAAAAACTTTGATATTCAGTCTTTTTCCGATTTATTTGGAGAAGGTTTCACTATAATATGGTTTCATTTTCGAAAAACAGACCATTAGTTACAATTTCAAACAGCTCGCTCGAAAATACATTAGAACTTCTGTTCTAAAAGCTCTTGAAAATGAAAATGAACGAGATCCATCAAACATTGCGAGTATGTAAAGGATGATTGAAACGTCGAACCACTTTTGAGAAGCGGTGAACGATATTATAGAGTAGATAACATATTACGAATAGTATACATCATTTCATAACACTGTGAAAAATACTGTGCGTATTATGTGCGTATGCGTACAAACTATCATGAATGCTGGACAGTATCAATTATTAACAGATGGTTGAAACATCTAACCATTCTTAACCTATTCATGGTGCCATTATAGAAATTTCTTGTGAACATATATCGAACAAATGTGAGTTTATAGGGACGAACTTGATATAATGGGCATTGATCAATGATAAAACTTTCTCAAGCACTCAGTTTTTGATTACCTAATGCATTCTAGTACAAGATTCATCTACGACCTTAGAAGACAAGTGAAGTAACGATTCGTTGATTTGTTTGTGTGAACACCAGGAAATGTGAAATCTCATACAAATGTTTCAGTTGTTCAAGCTATAAAACAAGTTTGAGTCATTCAGTTATATTATATATTATATAACTGAATGACTCAAACTTGTTTTATAGCTTGAACAACTGAAACATTTAAAAAAAAATATATATATATATCGTTTAGTGTCTTATATTTTGGTGTTTTGAGTGCTTTCTACGGTTTTGTTAGTCTGAGTGTGATTGACACATTCAACATTGGGTGCAGTAATAACAAATTTGCTAGGATCGTATGCAGTTTTTCCTGATCGTGAATGGACAATGGTGTTGTTTTTGCTCGAAGATGGTTCGTCTTCTACATTATTGTCATCCAGGATATCGGAGTCGAGTGTTGTGTCACGAAGTAGATCTTCAATGTCGTAATCCAGAATTTCGGACACTGGAAAGAAAATAGAGCATATTGAGCTACAGTTCAAACGAAATGACGAGTTAAGTGTGCGGTGTTTACGGAACGTGGCGGTCGAAGCCGTACTGTTGGAAAGATATGCGCGGGTGTTTCGCAATATTTTCTCAACTCGTTTCGTATTTCAATTTCAGTTTGTTGATCTTTTTCTTGAAACTATTGCTACTATTGTTTGGGGTAGACTCTATTGTGTGTTAAATTGAAATTTTGGTTGTTGTTTCAGGACAATGAGTCTAAGTGTGCCAATTCATAACTGTGGATCGCTAGAAATGTGTAATGGTGTGGGTGTGTGTATGAAGAACGATGATGGTTTCTTCTGTGCCTGTTTCGTCGAGGGCATGGACAATGTGTGCGGTAATCTGCTCGCTGCGACTGGAGCTGTTAGTGTGAGCTGGTGGATTTGGGCTATCCTTGGTGAGTTGTGTTAGTTATATATGTGATAAGAGATCTTGGTTACAAAACGATTGAGTTTTTTCTTTTCCGTTACTTTTCGTTTCTCCAGTTCAAAGCGAGTTTTCTGATTATCAAAAAATATGAAAGAAATAGTGGTGGAGAATTTTGTTGTTACTAATATGAATTGGGTTTGTTTATTAAAAGGTGAGTGGTTCATGACAGATGGTCGAATTCTTGTTTTTGGCAAGAAAGGAAAATTGAAGAAAACGATTGGGTTAGTGTGATGTGTGAGGGGACTTATTCTTTTCCAGTTCTCCTTTCCTGTCTTTGTTCGGTTTCGGAGTGCGAATAATCTACTCGCTCGTTAAGAAAGAGGAGCGTGTTTGGCCAAGCCCGTGTGCCGAGATGGTGGTGGCTTGCTGTGGTGTGCTTGGTAGTCTCTGTGGAAAGAAGGAGAAGAAGACTCAGGAGAAGGTGCAGTGTATTAAAAATCGCCGTCTTGGGGAGCCTTTGACTCGTAATAAGGAGTTGATCGGTGACCCGAGCCTTGTAAAATATATTACAGTAAATGTGGATTAGATCCATTTTGTTCAAAAAGTTGTTGTATAGAGAGTGGGAAACTTTTTTTAAAGAATTTGTTCTTGTTACTGGGGAGAGGTGTCCGTTAAGAGAAGGTTTCCTGAAAAAAATTTTTGTTGATGCCATGTTTAAAAGCTTCCTTCTTGTTGTGTTCAGTTGAAATGTAAGAAATTATAGATGTAATCGATCCGTATTTTGAACGGAGACTTTTGTTGATTCGAAACAAAGGAAGCTTCTCAATGTTCTTTTTTCAATTATCGCCAAATCTTACCGATACTCTGTTACTTATGGGTTTTCCCCAAAATTATGACTGATCTTCTTTGATTATGGGTTTACCATTTATTTTCTCACGAGTTGCTGTTCCCTTCAACCTTTTAATATGTGATACCGATGATGTTGCCTATTCGGTATATTGTACATAGATTTCTGTTGTTATAAATATATAACCTTTCTTCATTCCATATTCTATAACAACAATGTGTTGTTAGCAGAGTTTTATTTTTACTTGAAAAACATGTTGTTAAAAAAAAGAGAGAGAAGGATTATTAAATAATTACTGTGACGAAATCAGGCTTGGGCACGTATGGTTCCGTAGGGAGGTTAGGCTTTCTGAAAAAGAGACTAAAGTCTAAGCAATCATCCGAGAGGGGTGTGTTCATTGGTGTGGTGGTGTATGCCACTAAGCTTACTTTACTTTTCTCGAGTACTAGACGACGTAGACCACTATTGTCTTTAAAACCGGAGATGTGAGAGGTCAAAGAGCTGAAGTTGTCGAGTAAATAATTCGCAAGAGAGGGGGTATCATTGTGTTGTTCCCTTTCGATAGGATTCTCAGAGTATTTGTCTGAAATCTCATAGCTCTCAGGAGAGGAGAGATCTCCAGATTATCCTCTGGTCTTCCTTGGTGGAAGGGAACAACACAGTGAAAGCTGGAAGGACTCGAACGTATGTTGTTAGTGGGCAGGCTCAAGTAGAAAACATGGTCTGACGCAATCGGGAATTTGAGCTGGGGCCCGTTTGTAAATGATATTTTCAGCGTCACAAAATTGAATTCAATCGTTTCGATCTCGATTTCCTTGATCCGGTTGGAAGCGAGTAGTTTTTTCAATTCTCTGTAGACATGTTGAATCGGGACATATTGTACTTGACGCATCTGGATGCATAGTTCTCGAACATTGGCAAACTTGTCGTGGATCTCTTGTGTCTCCATCTAAATTATTTAAAAAAAGTTTCCTCAAATACTAGGTTTTCTGCTACAAATTTATTCGAAGCAGCATCAACAATTATTAGTGTTAGCATGTAAAAACAAATGACAATAAGTATATTTGGGCCAAAGCACATTTATATGAGCGTGGATATTTCGAAAGAGTTCACTGAGACATGTATGTGAAAAAATAGATAGCGTGATAGCGTTAAACAATGATACTTGTTACCAGATATTGCGAGCATACACCAGTAAAGTTGTCCGGATAGTCAGAAAATTAAAAAAAAAAACTACTTTTTGTCGAAAAGAAGAAATTCGGTCTACCTTTGGTGAAAAATCATACATTTTCCACGATTTGACATTGGGAAACGGACTACTTTTTTTGTAGCTCAGTCAGACTTTACTGGTATATGATTACGAGAGAATTCACTGAGTGCTCTAAACGATGGCGTTTCTGTTACCAGTTGTAGTGTACTCTGTGATACGGAATTGGGTAGTATGGGGAGAAGTCGACCGTCTCCCAGCTGAACACATCTTTAATTGATGTGTGTGTCACCTAGGAGCGCGACCTCTCCAGATACTCCGATGTCCAACTCTTCTCCGGGCCATCGATGAGGACCACGGAAGAATTAACACGTTCTAGGATAAACCGTACGATTGCTATGGGTAGCGAGCAACCTGAATAGTCACTTTCTACCAGCAGAAGTGGAGCCGAATACGAATTATTGAATATATTGGAAATTTGAAAGTGGTCGTAGTCGGATCCACTTCTGTATGGAATATTTTCCATATATTTTCATTCTAATGCCAAGATGTTTCCATTCAGAGTCCGGGTGTCCCTTTTTTTGCCAGAAACGGTATAACAAACTCAATGTCGTTTTCAGCAATAAATTTGAGTAATATATTTTCCTCTTTCCTTGAGGAGATGACGATCCTCTTCAGATTGAGTGTGGCGATTCGCTTCAGTGTCTTTTCTGGGTTCCTTGCATTCTCATTTTTGATCAGCTGGATTCCCTCTTGCTGGTTCATTTTTTGTTCTGATCACGGTGGTTGTTCGAGGGACCGTGGTTGTTGTCCTTGGCGCGGTCGCGGTTGGATAATCTGAACCTGAGTCGGTGCGACGGTGTACTGGTAGGCTGGGAAAGCTGTACGCTGTGGAGCTCGGTGGGCTCGAGAACTGTGGAGAACTGAATGTGAATTGTTATGCTGAAGCTGGGTTTTTTTTCATGGGTTCTAAAGATGGGAGGAGTTGATGAAAGAAGACAGGTCTGAATGAATCCTGTATGTGAGATAATTATCTCTCGTAGGTGAGGTCCGCCCCTTATTGACAGTGATTGACGAGAGTATTCAGATTGGGTTATGATATGTCTACCTAATTGCGCGGTAGCAAGTTTGATGCTAAGCGGTCATTATACAAAGTGGTATTGGTAATGCCATTGGGCAATCGGTGGTTTTGCTTTCTTACCCATCCTTCTTTGGTTGGCCGACCACCAGAATCGATCGAAGTTCCCATCCTTGATACCTGTTGGATTTGGTATCTTCTCGCGAAAGGAGGGAGAGTTGACATCTATTTGTTCATCTGGTTAAAGTAGAGTGCTGTAAGCATATGTGAAAACACGATGACTCAAAAGTGCATATCAGTAAACAAAGGTTATATAAGTAGTACATCATTTTTTGATTATAAATGCATTTTTGAAATGATGTTTTGGGATCCCCTAAAGCGCTTGCCTGTATTCGATGGTAAGTCTGTACTTGTTTAAAGAACTACGGTTGCGGAACCGGACTCCCATATCTTCCGTCTAAAAGCGTATTACTGTTTTTATAGTAGAACAACCTTGTGGTTGTTACAAAGTGTTTAAACAACTTCTTGGTTGCTATAAAAGTATTCATGGAGTTTCTCGACATGATTCCGATCTTCTGTCGGGTTCTAGTAGCTCGGCTTGTGCATAGTCTGTCAGCTAGATATAGGCTTTCTGTAATTCTGTAATTCCGGCTCCGATTCGGAGCATATAAACGGTTCCGCTAATATGAAAGGTATGTGTTTACATTACTTGACGGGAATGTATAAAATAAAATTACCAGTTTACTAGTGATACGAATCGGCTTTCCGAGGAAGGTTGTTTCTTTTCTCTTCCGTGGTGGCTTAACTATTAACCCTTTGCCATTATAAAGTATTGTCTATGTGCGTATCTACAGGTGCATCAGGCGCACCGCTCGATGTCGTAAATCACTTATTATCTTAGAGGAGAGATATTATGATAACGGATCTGAAACTGGCTCGTAAACGATATGAATAATGAATAATGAGAATGATGGAATGGATATGTGAAAATTATTGAATGCATACATATGATATATTTCAAAAAAAGAAAGTGTAGCGGTACTTAGACATCTGAAAGGACGTAAGTTCGAGCCGGAACCTCCATGTGATCTTTGTGGCGTGAACCAAGAAAGACTTGTTATAACAGTTTAAATGGTCTCGAGAGTGTATTTTTCTATCTACTTGAAAGTTGAAGTTTCTATTAAGTTACCATATGTATACACAATTTTGGTGGTTTTATTCAGGAAGGCATTTCAAGATAAGATTGTAAAGAACAAAGAGTTTATAAAAGTATTCATATCATTGTGCGAGGTGTAAATGAAACATATAAAAGGTGGTGTCAGTAAGTCGTCCCGGTGTCCCGTGTCTCTTCTTCCGTCGGTCCCGTCCTTTTATGTAAATATTCTTTCCTTGAGTTCGTCTCGGTTACGCGGCCGTTGCCTTTCTGGTCCGGGCAATGGCATGCCTGATGGAAGTTGTGATACCTAAATAAGGGATCATGACAGAACGATGTAATTAATTTCCATGTGTTGGTTGACTAACGAGAAGAGACCATCATTTGGCGGATATTATTTGGGGTGTTAATTCTTTGGAGGTGGCAATTGGTTCTTCAAGTTTTCCTACTCCTCAACTCACGCGCGGTGCAATGTTACACTGATTTCATATAAGCTAGATTGAACAGAGTAATCAATGCACAGTTTTCTTTCGGAAGCCGTATGCATGAAACATCCCGACCTAAATTGGCTGGGAAGTAGCTGAAATGAGCTCGGGATAGCATCCCGACCCAGCCCGGGATGTTTCATGCATACGGCCTCGGGTTCACCAATGAATAATGAATCATTGATGATAGTTTATTACGTGAATGAGAGAGAGAATGTGGAGATGAGAACGAAAAAGTAAGAAAAAAATAAATGAAAATCGAAAATGTGAGTTGTGCACCTGTAAGATATGAATTAGCTCTACTGAAAGAAAACTTCTAATTTTTTTAACTATATCTTTTGTTTATTGTAGGTCGCTTTTTATAAATGAATTCTGTAGAACGATAATATTTTGCAGCCCCCAGTGGGTCAAATCACAATATTATTTACAATCGTTTACAGTATGTTCCAATTGACAATTAGTAATTAGAACAAGCTAAATCAAAGCGTTGAATAACCACATCTGAGAGATTCTATGTTTATGATAGTTTGTTGAAAATATTGGTTGATTCTATGATTGGTTACTACAAGCATAGTAAACAGTGAATCTGAATTTATGTTTTTTTGGTTAGATAAATGCCATTGAATATTATAAAGATTACTGTAGAAAGTCATCGACTGGTGAAACGAACTATAATATTGATAGCAAATATCAACTACCTAACATTATCAGATGCGTACGCCTCTTTATAAATTGCGGGTGAAACATTCAGATATCTTGACAATGCTCAAAGACTTCCCACTTCTACACATGATCTTTTTTGACACCGTGAGAAAATTTTATACTCAGCGTCTAAAAACCAGATTGAGCAGAGATCACATTCAATTTGGCGAATCTAATAAAACTTTACTAATACTCAAATCAAAAAAGTATTTCACTCGAACTCAGACTACTCATATTTTTTGTAACGACCAACAATTTAATGTTCCGATAAATATCAGGGGTTTTTAAAGTTTAATTTTATTTCTTCAAGGGGTTTTTCCAAATTTCCATCATTGAACGATTAAATTTGTTGAAAAGGGGTAAAATGTGCTCTCTTTTCCAAAATTGTTGATTTTTGTAATAGAAGTTAAGAACAATTTAAACAAAGTCTATATTTCCATCTAACTCCTAGAACAACTTAGAAGGTATGGAATTCGCTTATATGTGCCATTTACCATTGCTGTTGTTGAACCTAAGAATGCCAATTGCCTAACTTTCTTGAATGTTTCACTCTCGTGTTGTACTCGCTGCAATATACATGACTCCACCAAATGCGACAAATATACCACTCTGTTGAAAATGTTGTGCAAAATGCACATCGGTTGTCATGCTATTGAGTTTCGACTAGACTGCTAGTAGCGACTTGGTATTGATTTCTGTGAATAAGAAAGTATAGATTGTAATGAAATGTTCTACAAATTGGAAACAAGACATGCGAATGAGAATAGAGGCTAATTGAGTATATGATGAAGCTAATTCCTGAACATTTACACGTTTGAAATGGAACAAAAACAGTCCATCGCCAATCCTAGTTTTTTTTCCCGGAAACTCTCAAGAGTTCTCAGAAAACGTATATACTACAAGTGAATTGAATAGTCACGCGCCGTTGTGATTCTAATGAGCCATCGTCCATGTTGTCGTTGCACGTTTCTGACTTCTGCTGTGTTTAACATGTTTCACGTGATTGTGCGATTGACTAACAGTATAGAACACCCTAATGCCAACTCGGAAAAAATTTCGATTCCAATTTCCACACATTTATGTAAATTTTCGAATTCCGAAACCGTTCATTGCTTTTTTATTTCATCGAAGATGTCTGGGAATGAACGAATACGACAAATGCTATTCGCTATATAACCGCACTGAAACAATCAAGTGATCTGCAATCTGTCGAAAATACAAACTTGTGTCTCTCAATAGAATTTAAATTAAAACCAAACTCTTACATGCTATTTTGTCAATTGAAGTGTGGTACAAAACCCTTTGTACTATTTTCCGATTGAAAGACATATTCACAATCACACGCAAATTTTCAATATTTTTTCTACAGATACTCCTACAGTACACATTCTAATTTCCGATGACTGTTTTCAAATGTGAAATTGAAAATTGTCAAAAACATTTTTGAACACTCTTCGCCATAGGAAATCAAAATCAAGTGCGACAACTGTTAAAGGAGGGGGGGGGGGGGCTGAAAGGAAAGCTAGTTCAGGTACCCCAGGGTACCTAAATATAACAATTCGTGCGCTAAAACTGGCAAAAACGTGTCGACCGTATGTAAACAAGCTCTTTCATACTAACGTTCCTTTCTGTCCCCCTTCAAGCTTTTCGATAACTATGATATAATTGTTATGGACTGAAATATTCGTAGTGCTACTGTAAGAGTCTTAGTAGGAAAGAATAAGACTATGAAGTAATCGTAAGTAGTGACATTCGTAACAATTTTCTATGTTGATGGACTTTTTGATGGAATTTGATTATGAAACGACGTGTACCTTTGTAATATTGTCGTTAATAAAAACAGCTGGTTTATTTCTTTTTAGGATATTTCTTAAAAAGCATTCATGTTGATAGGAATGTTGAAGTTTTGAGCTGCGTATTATGAAACTGCAGGATTGGCCATATTCAAATATTCCAAGACTGAACATCAAACAAGCATAGAAACCATGTACGATAACCGCACAGAATGGCGTCCAAATCAACGGGACATTCTCGCCAACACGGACACGTGTATTTTCGCGTGTACACGTGTTTATTGTGTATATCGAGCAAACCATAGTTTATGATGTAAACTTCGTTCTATGTTTGGAGTAGATCATGAATAACTAAGGGAGATTCTCTAGAATCTATCTTTACACTAACAGGATGATAATGATTGAGTTCAATCAAACAGGTAACCCCCGCCAATACACATAACGAGGACGAAACATTGAGTTGCGTTCGGTGCTCTTTAAACTGAATATTTCCCTGCTAGTTTGTAGTACTTTGGTCGTTTCTTGAAAAGTGACACTGTACAGATTGAACCGAGAGGCGTAATCAGAGATGTTTTTACCTGTTTCTGAAAAAACTTTTCTTTACATCTTACACTTATACTCCAAAGGAAGATATCCCAAGAACAGAAGTTTTCTTGAGAAAAGTATAATTTATATTCTTTCGAAAAGAGAACAGCTCAACTAACGAGAGATGAAATTTCACTCAGCTAAATGGTGATAGCGAAACATTGAGACAAGTTCTGAAACTTATCGGAAATGTAGACGATGTGAAAATCATAATCTATTCCAAATGAAGTGAAACTCATCAATTGATGAGTTAATTCCCGTTGTAGTTTGAATGGTCTCATTTCGATACACGCTTTAGTAGTGTGTGTGAAGCAACGTTTTCTTTCCATCTTACACTTATACCTCAAAGGAAGATATCTGAACAACAGAGGTGATAATAATGAAAGTAAAAATAATATAGTAAAGTTAATGTGCTCAGTAGAAGATGTACTCAGAACCGTTCCGACCCTGATTCAAGACGGTTTCGGGTTTTTTCAGATGGGATATATTTTGTTCGAATGATATGACCTGATACGAACAATATTCTTTTTGAATGATTTCAGTAGAACCAACGAGAGACAAAATTTCACCCACCTAAACAGTGACAGTGAAACATTGAAACGAAAGTTAGACGAGGTGAGACTATCTGAATTAAGTGAAACGTCTTTAGTTAATTCTCGTTGTAATTTGACGCTATAGTTATTTCTCCTCTCGTATATCACAAGCAATCACATGCTCACTCTCAATGACCAGATCTTACTAGTTTATTGAAAACAATCATAACGTTTATCGAGTGAACCAAGACATTGAGAACTACACAACCTGAGAATGTCACATGTTCTTCTTCTCATTTGTCACGTGTATTTACGTGCCCACGTATAGTGTCACGCACCATTTCACTTAAATTCTGTGTGTACATTGCATCAAGCGAAGCATAATAATATATCTATACGCTCATGTATAGATCGATTTATGCAGTAGATCAAAAAAATAACTAATCTCCTCACTTCATCTCACATCTGATATAGTTGTCGCAAACGGAAAGGCGGGTACTGTTTGTCTCACTTTCCGCTGAATGCAGACACTGATCTTCGATTTCAAAGCTTTCCTGAGTATACTCCGTTTCACCAAACGATGACTTTCTACAGTAATCTTGCAAATATTCAAGAGCATTTAATTAACCAATAAACAGGTTTTTAGATTCCGGGTTTTCTATACTTGAGGGGTAGCCAATATGGAAAACGAAATCATGGAGTTTGAACTATTTCTAATACCTAAAAGAAATGGAGAGTTTCCTTGAGAAATAACAATCTCGCTGTAGGGGGCTATTGCTTCGTGAAACCAACTATACGCATGCTGGAAGATTCCGGCACCTTCATCCCATCCTGCGTCTTTCGCTCTGCCACACTATTTCTCGTCTCTTACATCCCGGCAGGATGCAAGAGCAGAGAAATAGCGTATGTTTTAGGAGACGCAGAAAGGGATAAAGGTGCCGGCACTGTTCACTCACTACTCACTATAGGGAGGAGAAACAACATTGAAAATGGTGAAAACCCACAAAACTTTCGAGAAACGAGCACAATGCAGGGAGATAGTCAGTTAAAAGAGAAACACTAACGCAACCCTATGTTCCGCCCTTTTGGTTTATTATAATACTGGTGAATAATTTGTAAAACGGTGAATTTTTTCTATGTCATAAGTTACGCGTGGTGCAATGTTACACTGACTTTATATAGGTTGGGTTGAACTAAGGAATCAGTCCTTTCTTTCCTTCACTAGTGAATAATATATCAATTTAGCATTGTTTAGGAGATAGGTTATATTCATTGAAGAATTTTTCAAGTTGCGCTTTTTTTTGTAAAACTGGCTATACAGAAAACCAATCAACAATGTTTTCATTCGAAACTGTGAAGATTCTGAGTCAACCTTTTTCCCTCTATCATATCTTTCTCTTATTGGTACACTCTCTCTATATATTTCTCTCTCTCTCTCTCTCTCTCTCTGTCTCTGTCTCTCTCTCTCTCTCTCTCTCTCTCTCTCTCTCTCTCTCTCTCTCTCTCTCTCTCTGTCTGTCTCTCCTCTCCCCTCTTTTTATCTCTTTCTCTATCCCCCTCTCCTTCACCCCCCCCCCCTCTCTACCCTATTTTCATAGGGGACGGTTGCTGTAACAGAACACACGTGGTCAAGTGGATAAGAGGTCGACTACACGTGAAACATCAGAGTGCGGAAGACAACTCACGCACTGTGAAAACGCTTGCAACTTAAAATACCGGGAAAGATGCAGGCTAATTCGACACCAGTATTTAAGCCTGCATCTTCTCCGGTATTTTAAGCTGTACAGGCTGGCGCGCGCCGGGTGCCTGCTGTAACTTAAAATACCGGGGTCGTTGGCAAGTAAAAAAAATACCCGGGCAAACCAAAACCGAAAATCATCCTCTCTAAACTTGTTTCAGAATATAAAACAACACATTTTAGGAATAAATATTTATTCAATGTAATATTATAAAAAACACATCATAAAAACCGCAAAACTAATACTATACACCGGATAAAAATCAAAGATCTTCAAGCACAAATTCACAAAAGAGAAAGAAAAGACCTAGAACACGGTTAGCAAACGAGAACAACAAATGCGGCTAACTTTAATACCCGTTAAAATTCAATAATAACTGAAGAAAAAATACCCGTAGAGACGGTTGAGAACTTGGTTTTTGTTATATGACAGTAGTTTAAGATGAAGACAGTTGAGATTATTCTAGATCTTGAATCTAATGGATTATGATCCATAGCAAAGGCGATCAATTTATGAAAAAACACAGAAATTAGTAGAACACATGATGGATGACATCAATACCATACCGCGAAATGTTGTCGAGACTGCTTTTATGTCCACCCTGAAAAAGAAGAATGTACATAAAGTTTCGTAATCACTTTAACTTTGTTCTGAAGCTAAAAATTTTTAGCTTGAAAAATCCCAAGTTTTTCTTTTTTGATGAATAATTTCAGTATCGTACAAAGCCTTTAGAGGTGATAGTTTCAAGCGAGATCTGGCAATTATCTGGAAAGTGCAATGTGATTTTGCGTATTTGTAACTACAAGAGCGTGCAGTCATCAGTTTTACATTAGTTAAAAGTTGTACGCAAAGCCAGCAAGAAAATCCCGAAAACGGGCTGGCTTTCCGCTAATGTCATGAAAATTCGCCCATTTTGCACAGAAAATCACGGTTACATGTATGTTGTATGTGAACCATTCAATCATTGAAAGAGTTACTTTTGGCAAGCGGGCACGACTTACTGATGTTTACTACGTGTTTACTACAGGGTTTGCCAATAACTCGTATTGAAATCGATGAATTCCTTCCCGAACCGACTCTTCCCAAACCAAAACCAAACCGATTCTTCGCGAACCCGTTGGTTCGTTCTAGAAGCGAACCAATTTTGGGCCAACAAAGTTGGAACCGAACCAATTCATGTAATTAATGCTGAAATTGGTCGACTGTGTAGCGTTGGTTCGGTTTCAATACGCAAACGGTTCTGTTCTATACCGAACGAACTGGTTCGGGAAGAATCGGTTCCGTTTTGGTTCGGAAAGAGTCGGTTCGGAAAGAAATTTGCCAATGAAATCCAAGTTATCAGATGCAGACATATTCGGACAGTTATACTGTAGGCTATTCGCAACAACCACTTGATTTCTACTTCCTTCAAATCAAGAAAACGAAAGGAAAGAGAACAAACCTGAATCAGTTTCAGTTCTTCTGACTCGAACCAATATGTAAGTATAATTGCATCATGTACCACAAGTCTACGATTCGAAGGTTATAGCCAATCTAAATGAAATTCATAACGTTTTCAATCAAAATCGATCATTTCGAAGAAAATTTCATTGTAGTAATTTGTAAAAACCAAATCTGCAATCCAAAACATTTTTATAGAAAAGGTCTCAGTCACTATTTTCACGTAAATTTCTTCTTTCATTTCTAATAGCTCACACAAGTGAGTTCGACTGCCAAATTCGAAGAAATAATCTTTGAAAGACATCTGGTTGTCGAATTTAATGGACAAATCGATGTTTTTCTATCGAAAACAGAGACATACTTGGAAGTAGACCGAAAACGGAGCCCGTTTTTCTGCTTTTTCCTTTATTTTTGGAGAAATTAATGAGGGTTGTGCCAGAGCTCAACAATAGCAAGTTAATATACAAGTGTTTTTCGTCACTTAATGCTTTCAATAAGGACAAAGGAAGTGAAAAGAAAACAGTCTGGGTTCGGGCTGGGACGAAGACGAACCACCTGGTTCGGGCTAATTGGGTGCGCAAAGAAATTCACCGGAAGAAAGTAACTTCAAACCGAATGTTCGTGAACAGTAACAACATAATTCAAAGTTCTAGTAACATACCTGAACCTGAACTTCTTGAATCAAAAACGTCGATGTCCAACCACTCACAATATACACATCGTAGTAAACAGAATATAAGCAGAATATTCCGGACTGAAAAACATTTTGCATAACATAAAAACGCGCGAGGTGTGCTCATTATTACAAAACTAAACCCGTTCTTCCACTGAATTTGAACAAAATGTATGCATTAAAAATACAAAAAATCTCTCGATAAAGGCGAAAAGGGAGTCCGTTTTCAAAAAAAAGTACAGCTGAAAAGAGGGAAGAGCTTAAAACAGTTACGCGAATGTATTTTTGATCAAGAAAAGAGCTCCACATTGTAAATTATTCAAGTTTAAGTCATATCGGCTCTTAATTAAAAACTGGTATGGTCCTAAACAGTGATGGGGTCAAACTGAACTGTTTATTAATTTACCATGTCGAACTTGTTTGAGCCATAATACTAATCTGTGAAATATGAGCTAGAGTCCTTATTAAATGAAATGAACAACTTAACTGGTAAGCCTCATTACTTTGCTCCCAAAACCAACCCATAAGTATATACAGAAAAAAAAACATGAACCAACTTTTTTCAGAATGTCAAAACGAACTTTAGACTGGGTGTGAACTAATTTTTTGATAGGGTAAATAATTTAACTCACCTTCAAATATGTCGGAATAGATTTTCTGCAAATTTAAACTCAGCCAGGCACCACACATAAGCAAGAGGAGTATTTCCAAGCGAAATTCATCCAGCGAATATTAGAAAAACTGGAAACGTTTGATAAAAGTGAACATAAAGTTAACATAGCGCTCTTGAATAGAAAATTTTCGGACGAAAACACGTTTCAAAAATAAAAACCCGAATTCAAGACTTTAGAACATTGGGGTCAACGAAACTACCTTCTAGGCTGTTCAAAACAAATTTTTAATCATTTACATGAACTATATACAGATACAAAACAAATTTAAACAAAGAAAAATCTGAACACTTTGAAATATTTCGTTGAAATTCGCAACGGTGTCGATATTTGCGTCCATCTTTTCTGCTGGCGCATACTGCGTGCGCCAAGGCGTCTGGCTGACTCCGGTATTTTTAGTTACAAATCGAGCGAGCCCGGTATTTTAAGTTACAAAATTGGCGAGTCCGGTATTTTAAGTTGCAGGGGTTTTTCAGAGCAAAGCACTTCGCGCTCTCGCGTTATTCTCACCATATTGAATCTTCGATGCAGTTTTTTCTCGAGTTTCGAACCTTTTGGGTCCAAAAACACTCAAAACTCAACTCAAAAAGTTTCGAGTCGAGTCGAACTCGAAACTCGAAAACTCGAAACAATAAACATCGCAATCAATGACCAGATAATATCAAGGATGCTGTTCATAGGAGAAAAGCAAAATATATATCGGGCAAACAATGAGAGCTAGATGTTCTTTTTCCATTTGTCACTCCTCTCTTCAAGTGAACACGTGTAATGTAACGTGTACACGTGTTGTGTATAGGGAGCCTTGAACACTTGATCACATAGTCAGTATGTATACACGTACCAACCCTTTCTCCACAAACAATGACCACACCAACGAAGTTTAATAAGGAAGTGTGTGTACCAACAGTAGTGAAACTTACATTAGAGTTGAGGTTAATTCACTTTTTTCGTCAATTGAACGTGAAGTTTTGCTCTCGAACGTTTTTTCCAAAAAAAGGAGCGATGTTTTTTGTTCAAACGTTTCATACAGTACAACAACACTGACCATGTAGTAGAACGTATTTGAAAGAGAGAAAATGAAAACGAAAAAAAAACTTTGCAGCGATATCCAGTCTTTTTCCGATTTATTTGGAGAAGGTTTCACTATATGGTTTCATTTTCGAAAAACAGACCATTGGTTACAATTTCAAACAGCTCGCTCGAAAATACATTAGAACTTCTGTTCTAAAAGCTCATGAAAATGAAAATGAACGAGATCCATCAAACATTGCGAGTATGTAAAGGATGATTGAAACGTCGAACCCCTTTTGAGAAGCGGTGAACGATATTATAGAGTAGATAACATATTACGAATAGTATACATCATTTCATAACACTGTGAAAAATACTGTGCGTATTATGTGCGTATGCGTACAAACTATCATGAATGCTGGACAGTATCAATTATTAACAGATGGTTGAAACATCTAACCATTCTTAACCTATTCATGGTGCCATTATAGAAATTTCTTGTGAACATATATCGAACAAATGTGAGTTTATAGGGACGAACTTGATATAATGGGCATTGATCAATGATAAAACTTTCTCAAGTACTCAGTTTTTGATTACCTAATGCATTCTAGTACAAGATTCATCTACGACCTCAGAAGACAAGTGAAGTAACGATTCGTTGATTTGTTTGTGTGAACACCAGGAAATGTGAAATCTCATACAAATGTTTCAAGCTATAAAACAAGTTTGAGTCATTCAGTTATATTATATATTATATAACTGAATGACTCAAACTTGTTTTATAGCTTGAACAACTGAAACATTTAAAAAAAATATATATATATATCGTTTAGTGTCTTATATTTTGGTGTTTTGAGTGCTTTCTACGGTTTTGTTAGTCTGAGTGTGATTGACACATTCAACATTGGGTGCAGTAATAACAAATTTGCTAGGATCGTATGCAGTTTTTCCTGATCGTGAATGGACAATGGTGTTGTTTTTGCTCGGAGATGGTTCGTCTTCTACATTATTGTCATCCAGGATATCGGAGTCGAGTGTTGTGTCACGAAGTAGATCTTCAATGTCGTAATCCAGAATTTCGGACACTGGAAAGAAAATAGAGCATATTGAGCTACAGTTCAAACGAAATGACGAGTTAAGTGTGCGGTGTTTACGGAACGTGGCGGTCGAAGCCGTACTGTTGGAAAGATATGCGCGGGTGTTTCGCAATATTTTCTCAACTCGTTTCGTATTTAAATTTCAGTTTGTTGATCTTTTTCTTGAAACTATTGCTACTATTGTTTGGGGTAGACTCTATTGTGTGTTAAATTGAAATTTTTGCCGTTGTTTCAGGACAATGAGTCTAAGTGTGCCAATTCATAACTGTGGATCGCTAGAAATGTGTAATGGTGTGGGTGTGTGTATGAAGAACGATGATGGTTTCTTCTGTGCCTGTTTCGTCGAGGGCATGGACAATGTGTGCGGTAATCTGCTCGCTGCGACTGGAGCTGTTAGTGTGAGCTGGTGGATTTGGGTTATCCTTGGTGAGTTGTGTTAGTTATATATGTGATAAGAGAACTTGGTTACAAAACGATTGAGTTTTTTTCTTTTCCGTTACTTTTCGTTTCTCCAGTTCAAAGCGAGTTTTCTGATTATCAAAAAATATGAAAGGTGGAGAATTTTGTTGTTACTAGTATGAATTGGGTTTGTTTATTAAAAGGTGAGTGGTTCATGACAGATGGTCGAATTCTTGTTTTTGGCAAGAAAGGAAAATTAAAGAAAACGATTGGGTTAGTGTGATGCGTGAGGGGACTTATTCTTTCCCAGTTCTCCTTCTCCGGTCTTTGTTCGGTTTCGGAGTCCGAATCATCTACTCGCTCGTTAAGAAAGAGGAGCGTGTTTGGCCAAGCCCGTGTGCCAAGATGGTGATGGCTTGCTGTGGTGTGCTTGGTAGTCTCTGTGGAAAGAAGGAGAAGAAGACTCAGGAGAAGGTGCAGTGTATTAAAAATCGCCGTCTTGGGGAGCCTTTGACTCGTAATAAGGAGTTGATCGGTGAACCGAGCCTTGTAAAATATATTACAGTAAATGTGGATTAGATCCATTTTGTTCAAAAAGTTGTTGTATAGAGAGTGGGAAACTTTTTTTTAAAGAATTTGTTTTGTTACTGGGGAGAGGTGTCCGTTGAGAGAAGGTTTCCTGAAACAAATTTTGTTGATGCCATGTTTAAAAGCTTCCTTATGTTCAGTTGAAATGTAAGAAATTATAGATGTAATCTATCCGTATTTTGAACGGAGACTTTTGTTGATTCGAAACAAAGGAAGCTTCTCAATGTTCTTTTTTCAATTATCGCCAAATCTTACCGATACTCTGTTACTTATGGGTTTTCCCCAAAATTATGACTGATCTTCTTTGATTATGGGTTCACCATTTATTTTCTCACGAGTTGCTGTTCCCTTCAACCTTTTAATATGTGATACCGATGATGTTGCCTATTCGGTATCTTGTACATAGATTTCTCTTGTTATAAATATATAACCTTTCTTCATTCCATATTCTATAACAACAATGTGTTGTTAGCAGAGTTTTATTTTTACTTGAAAAACATGTTGTTAAAAAAAAGAGAGAGAGAGAAGGATTATTAAATAATTACTGTGACGAAATCAGGCTTGGGCACGTATGGTTCCGTAGGGAGGTTAGGCTTTCTGAAAAAGAGACTAAAGTCTAAGCAATCATCCGAGAGGGGTGTGTTCATTGGTGTGGTGGTGTATGCCACTAAGCTTACTTTACTTTTCTCGAGTACTAGACGACGTAGACCACTATTGTCTTTAAAACCGGAGATGTGAGTGGTCAAAGAGCTGAAGTTGTCGAGTAAATAACTCGCAAGAGAAGGGGGTATCATTGTGTTGTTCCCTTCCGATAGGATTCTCAGAGTATTTGTCTGGAATCTCATAGCTCTCAGGAGAGCAGAGATCTCCAGATTATCCTCTGGTCTTCCTTGGTGGAAGGGAACAACACAGTGAAAGCTGGAAGGACTCGAACGTATGTTGTTAGTGGGCAGGCTCAAGTAGAAAACATGGTCTGACGCAATCGGGAATTTGAGCTGGGGCCCGTTTGTAAATGATATTTTCAGCGTCACAAAATTGAATTCAATCGTTTCGATCTCGATTTCCTTGATCCGGTTGGAAGCGAGTAGTTTTTTCAATTCTCTGTAGACATGTTGAATCAAGACATATTGTCCTTGAGGCATCTGGATGCATAGTTCTCGAACATTGGCAAACTTGTCGTGGATCTCTTGTGTCTCCATCTAAATTATTTAAAAAAAGTTTCCTCAAATACTAGGTTTTCTGTTACAAATTTATTCGAAGCAGCATCAACAATTATTAGTGTTAGCATGTAAAAACAAATGACAATAAGTATATTTGGGCCAAAGCACATTTATATGAACGTGGATATTTCGAAAGAGTTCACTGAGACATGTATGTGAAAAAATACGAAAAAATACGCGTGATAGCGTTAAACAATGATACTTGTTACCAGATATTGCGAGCATACACCAGTAAAGTTGTCCGGATAGTCAGAAAATTAAAAAAAAAACTACGTTTTGTCGTAAAGAAGAAATTCGGTCTACCTTTGGTGAAAAATCATACATTTTCCACGATTTGACATTGGGAAACGGACTACTTTTTTTTGTAGCTCAGTCAGACTTTACTGGTATATGATTACGAGATAATTCACTGAGTGCTCTGAACGATGGCGTTTCTGTTACCAGTTGTAGTGTACTCTGTGATACGGAATTGGGTAGTATGGGGAGAAGTCGACCGTCTCCCAGCTGAACACATCATCTTTAATTGATGTGTGTATCACCTGGGAGCGCGACCTCTCCAGATACTCCGATGTCCAACTCTTCTCCGGGCCATCGATGAGGACCACGGAAGAATTAACACGTTCTAGGATAAACCGTACGATTGCTATGGGTAGCGAGCAACCTGAATAGTCACTTTCTACCAGCAGAAGTGGAGCCGAATACGAATTATTGAATGTATTGGAAATTTGAAAGTGGTCGTAGTCGGATCCACTTCTGTATGGAACATTTTCTATATATTTTCCTTCTAATGCCAAGATGTTTCCATTCAGAGTCCGGGTGTGCCTTTTTTTGCCAGAAACGGTATAACGAACTCAATGTCGTTTTCAGCAATAAATTTGAGTAATATATTTCTTTCTTTCCTCAAGGAGATGACGATCCTCTTCAGATTGAGTGTGGCGATTCGCTTCAGTGCCATTTCTGGGTTCCTTGCATTCTCATTTTCGATCAGCTGGATTTTCTCTTGCTGGTTCATTTTTTGTTCTGATCACGGTGGTTGTTCGAGGGACCGTGGTTGTTGTCCTTGGTGCGGTCGCGGTTGGATAACCTGAACCTGAGTCGGTGCGACGGTGTACTGGTAGGCTGGGAAAGCTGTACGCTGTGGAGCTCGGTGGGCTCGAAAACTGTGGAGAACGGAAGTTCTCTAATTATCCAAGTGAGAGGGGACTGAAATATGTATATGAGTAAAAGAACAAAACAATTTGGATAGGTATGGCGGACTTTGGCGAATGGTTAAGTTATGTAATGGCTAAATGGAAGAGTTTATAGAAATGATGGACTTTATGATATATATTCGATTGTGGCTACTCTCATAAAATATGGATTTACACTATCAACCCTATTGAAAAGGTATCCAAAACTTCAAAATTTACACTATTGACCCTAATGAAAAAGTATTTTGAGGTTATTATGAGAGAGGTAGTTGTGGAAGGAAAAGTAATGGAATAAGAGATGAAGTCGTCGTTGGTGACTAAATGTGAATTGTTATGCTGAAGCTGGGTATTTATGGGTTCTAAAGATGGGAGGAGATAATGAAAGAAGACAGGTTTGAATGAATCCTGTATGTGAGATAATTCTTTCTCGTAGGTGAGGTCCGCCCCTTATTGACAGTGATTGACGAGAGTGTTCAGATTGGGTTATGATATGTCTACCTAATTGCGCGGTAGCAAGTTTGATGCTAAGCGGTCATTATACAAAGTGGTATTGGTAATGCCAATGGGCAATCGGTGGTTTCACATGCTTTCTTACCCATCCTTCTTTGGTTGGCCGACCACCAGAATCGATCCAAGTTCCCATCCTTGATAACTGTTGGATTCGGTATCTTTTCGCGAAAGGAGGGAGAGTTGACATCTATTTGTTCATCTGGTTGAAGTAGAGTGTTGTAAGCATATGTGAAAACACGATGACTCAAAAGTGCATATCAGTAAACAAAGGTTATATAAGTAGTACATCATTTTTTGATTATATATGCATTTTTGAAATGATGTTTTAGGATCCCCTAAAGCGCTTGCCTGTATTCGATGGTAAGTCTGTACTTGTTCAAAGAACTACGGTTGCGGAACCGGACTCCCATATCTTCCGTCTAAAAGTGTATTACTATTTTTATAGTAGAACAACCTTGTGGTTGTTACAAAGTGTTTAAACAACTTCTTGGTTGCTATAAAAGTATTCATGGAGTTTCTCGACATGATTCCGATCTTCTGTCGGGTTCTAGTAGCTCGGCTTGTGCATAGTCTGTCAGCTAGATATAGGCTTTCTGTAATTCTGTAATTCCGGCTCCGATTCGGAGCATATAAACGGTTCCGCTAATATGAAAGGTATGTGTTTACATTACTTGACGGGAATGTATAAAAGAAAATTACCAGTTTACTAGTGATACGAATCGGCTTTCCGAGGAAGGTTGTTTCTTTTCTCTTCCGTGGTGGCTTAACTATTAACCCTTTGCCATTATAAAGTATTGTCTATGTGCGTATCTACAGGTGCATCAGGCGCACCGCTCGATGTCGTAAATCACCTATTATCTTAGAGGAGAGATATTATGATAACGGATCTGAAACTGGCTCGTAAACGATATGAATAATGAATAATGAGAATGATGGAATGGATATGTGAAAATTATTGAATGCATACATATGATATATTTCAAAAAAGAAAGTGTAGCGGTACTTAGACATCTGAAAGGACGTAAGTTCGAGCCGGAACCTCCATGTGATCTTTGTGGCGTGAACCAAGAAAGACTTGTTATAACAGTTTAAATGGTCTCGAGAGTGTATTTTTCTATCTACTTGAAAGTTGAAGTTTCTATTAAGTTACCATATGTATACACAATTTTGGTGGTTTTATTCAGGAAGGCACTTTAAGATAAGATTGTAAAGAACAAAGAGTTTATAAAAGTATTCATATCATTGTGCGAGGTGTAAATGAAACATATAAAAGGTGGTGTCAGTAAGTCGTCCCGGTGTTCCGTGTCTCTTCTTCCGTCGGTCCCGTCCTTTTATGTAAATATTCTTTCCTTGAGTTCGTCTCGGTTACGCGGCCGTTGCCTTTCTGGTCCGGGCAATGGCATGCCTGATGGAAGTTGTGATACCTAAATAAGGGATCATGACAGCACGATTTAATTAATTTCCATGTGTTGGTTGACTAACGAGAAGAGACCATCATTTGGCTGATATTCTTTGGGGTGTTAATTCTTTGGAGGTGGCAATTGGTTCTTCAAGTTTTCCTACTCCTCAACTCACGCGCGGTGCAATGTTACACTGATTTCATATAAGCTAGATTGAACAGAGTAATCAATGCACAGTTTTCTTTCGGAAGCCGTATGCATGAAACATCCCGACCTAAATTGGCTGGGAAGTAGCTGAAATGAGCTCGGGATAGCATCCCAACCCAGCCCGGGATGTTTCATGCATACGGCCTCGGGTTCACCAATGAATAATGAATCATTGATGATAGTTTATTATGTGAATGAGAGAGAGAGAATGTGGAGATGAGAATGAAAAAGTAAGAAAAAAATAAATGAAAATCGAAAATGTGAGTTGTGCACCTGTAAGATATGAATTAGCTCTACTGAAAGAAAACTTCTAATTTTTTTACCTATATCTTTTGTTTATTGTAGGTCGCTTTTTATAAATGAATTCTGTAGAACGATAATATTTTGCAGCCCCCAGTGGGTCAAATCACAATATTCGCGCGGAGCGCGAAGCGCTCTGCGTGAGTTGTCTTTGGTTTGGCCATTGCGGACTCGTTTTTTCCTTTTAATTGACAAAAATCTTCAAACATATTCTTTTTTTGAAAACTAAAAGAAGAGAACGTTAGAGAATCACAAATTGAACATTGTGTGAAAATTTCAGCCAAATCGGATTATTTTCGCCTGAGTTATGGTTTCGTGTCGTTGTTGAAAAGTTCCGCCGTAATTCGTCCCTCGTCCCTCCTCCCTCGTCCCTCGTCCCTCACGGAATTCTGTCCGCATCGTAGTGGAAAAACTACTGAACCAATTTGGCTGAAATTTGAAACATCTGTTCTATGGCAAAAGTTAGCTCGTCGCGCCAAGTACGAAATGTATATGTAATCTCTGGCGCCGGGCGCGGGCGCCAATAGGCGCCAAAAACGACTATTAGAAAAACTATTCAACCGATTTAGCTGAAATTTGAAACATGAGTTCTAATGCAAAACTTAGCCCATCGCGCCAAATATGAGATGTATAGCTCCTCATTGGCGCCGGGCGCGGGCGCCAATAGGCGCCAAAAACGACTATTGGAAAAACTATTTAACCGATTTAGCTGAAATTTGAAACATGAGTTCTAATGCAAAACTTAGCCCATCGCGCCAAATATGAGATGCATAGCTCCTCATTGGCGCCGGGCGCGTGCGCCAATAGGCGCCAAAAACGACTATTGGAAAAACTATTTAACCGATTTAGCTGAAATTTGAAACATGAGTTCTAATGCAAAACTTAGCCCATCGCGCCAAATATGAGATGTATAGCTCTTCATTGGCGCCGGGCGCGGGCGCCAATAGGCGCCAAAAACGACAATTGGAAAAACTATTTAACCGATTTAGCTGAAATTTGAAACATGAGTTCTAATGCAAAACTTAGCCCATCGCGCCAAATATGAGATGCATAGCTCCTCATTGGCGCCGGGCGCGGGCGCCAATAGGCGTCAAAAACGATTATTGGAAAAACTATTTAACCGATTTAGCTGAAATTTGAAACATGAGTTCTAATGCAAAACTTAGCCCATCGCGCCAAATATGAGATGCTTAGCTCCTCATTGGCGCCGGGCGCGGGCGCCAATAGGCGCCAAAAACCACTATTGGAAAAACTACCGAACCGATTTAGCTGAAATTTGAAACATGAGTTATAATGCAAAAGTTAGCCCGTCGCGCCAAATATGAGATGAATACATCATCATTGGCGCCCGGCGCTGGCGCCAATAGGCGCCAAAAACGGCAAAACACTATTTATCGTCAACTAAAATGTTGAACACTAATAGAAATTGAATAATTTGGTGAAAAGTGTGAAAGTCATTTTCCAAAACTGAAATTTTTCTTCTGGCGCTCGAACCAGGCGCCAGATATCGCCAAAACCCAAACTCACGACAGCGTCAATGGAATCGTCTGAAATTCGGTACACTAAATAACTATCACATGGCAAGTATGCTCAATCTGAAAATCAAAAAAGTTCTGTTGGCACTGTGCGCTGGCGCCAATTGGCGCCAAAGTTGGAAAAATATCAGTTATTGTCAATCAAACTGTTTCGAGTTAACAGATATTGAATATTCCAATGTGAAATAAAGATCCACAAATTCAAAATCGAACTTTATCGTCTGGCTCGGAACAGACGCCAAATGGCGCCAAAACAAAAACACACGAAACTGACAATCGAATAGTTTGAATATTGCTCCATTCAGTAATTGACACATGTAGTGTGTATTGGTAGCTGAAAACCCTAGAAAATTTCGTTTCGTTCTGGCGCCAGACTCGTGTGTCAATTGACGCAGGAATGAAAAAAAATTTCAACATAGGTTTTTGATGTGGTGTTGGAAATAATGGCTATATTGTAAGTGAGTTGGTGTCTCTAATTGTAGATTTGTCAATGGCGCCAATCCCCATCGCTTATCGCCGCTAAAAGCGGTGTACATGTCAATCGGAACGTTTAGCGTTTTTGTTCAGTTGTTGATAGTCATAGAGCCAGTAACCTGCGTTATATTACAACACCAGCAGTTTTATGGTCCGCATTCGGCTTCGTGCACACACAAAACTGAGATTTCCATAATAATATAATGAGTTCACAAGATCCACTCTGTGAATAGGCAACATATGAAGTTGTAGGAGTACAACTAGCAAAAAAAGGACAATTAGTAAAAAGTGGGGGAACCAACAAATGTGTGAGTTGTGTTTGGTTCGACCTCGATATCAGCAAAAAGTGAACGATACGAATTGATGTGATACTGTAGCAGAAGTATTCTGCAAAAATAGAACAATACAAATGTTGCACAATGGTTCACAACGCACGCATGTCGTCAAAGTACTCATGAAATACCCTTCGGCAATTTCTGAAATATCATGCGGGCTTCGTGAACCATTGTGCAACATTTGTATTGTTCTATTTTTGCAGAATACTTCTGCTACAGTATCACATCAATTCGTATCGTTCACTTTTTGCTGATATCGAGGTCGAACCAAACACAACTCACACATTTGTTGGTTCCCCCACTTTTTACTAATATTTACAATCGTTTACAGTATGTTCCAATTGACAATTAGTAATTAGAACAAGCTAAATCAAAGCGTTGAATAACCACATCTGAGAGATTCTATGTTTATGATAGTTTGTTAAAAATATAGATTAATTCTATGATTGGTTACTACAAGCATAGGAAACAGTGAATCTAAATTTATGTTTTTTTTGGTTAGATAAATGCCATTGAATATTAGAAAGATTACTGTAGAAAGTCTTCGACTGGTGAAACGAACTATAATATTGATAGCAAATATCAACTACCTAACATTATCAGATGCGTACGCCTCTTTATAAATTGCGAGTGAAACATTCAGATATCTTGACAATGCTCAAAGACTTCCCACTTCTACACATGATCTTTTTTGACACCGTGAGAAAATGTTATACACAGCGTCTAAAAACCAGATTGAGCAGAGATCACATTAAATTTGGCAAATCTAATAAAACTTTACTAATACTCAAATCAAAAAGTATTTCACTCAAACTCAGACTACTCATATTTTTCGTAACGACCAACAATTTAATGTTCCGAGAAATATCAGGGGTTTTTAAAGTTTAATTTTATTTCTTCAAGGGGTTTTTTCCATATTTTCATCATTGAACGAATTCAATCTGTTGAAAGGGGTAAAATGTGCTCTCTTTTCCAAAATTGTTGATTTTTGTAATAGAAGTTAAAAACAAATCAAACAAAGTCTATATTCCCATCTATATTCTAGAATAACTCATAAGGTATGGAATTCGCTTATATGTGCCATTTACCATTGCTGTTGTTGAACCTAAGAATGCCAATTGCCTAACTTTCTTGAATGTTTCACCCTCGTGTTATACTCACGGAGATATCGAACAATATGTTGTAGCCAATATATTCTCTAACCAAGTGTCGTTCAAAATACTGTTTATGCTGCAAAAGTGCCTGTATGAAACATGTGCTACGGAAGCATGGTAAAAAGAACTCCAACAAGTGCGAGAAAACTACAGTGGAAAAAATCCCGAAGCTCGAAGACATACCGCCACCACCCGAATAGACCAGCAAGGACCAACCCAAGACAGAGACAAAACCCGATACTGACCCAGATCAAAAAGGAGCTGGGCCACCAAAACAAGGCTGTATCACTTGCCTAATGTACTTATACTATTGAGAATAAAACAGTTTTTCACTAAAAATCTTCACCCTGCTGCCGCGGGCCAGGCAGCCGACCCGCAAACAGCCAGCTCTCCGCATCCGGTTCCCTTCACGGCGGGTACGCGGCCGGCTTCTCCACCGGCGGCTCCGGCGACTAAAACATAGCACTGGTCAACTACGAGAAAACTCAAAGTGTAATTATTTCATTCGTTAATTTTTATTTTAGCTCACCCTGGCGGAGTCCAGATTACCCTCATCCTCTTCCTTCTTCTCGTCCTGCTCCACGGCTGAGCCTCCATACCTCATGGCCGCCCACATGTTTGGAGGGGACTTAAAATAGACTTTTCTGTTCAACGACCTACTCAGTTATTTTCTAATACAAGTAAGACTGAAACATACCTCCTCCTCACGGACTTGAGCCACCGGTAGCGGCGGCGGCATCCCCGGTGCGAAAAAGAAGAGCTGTAATAAGAAGCAAGAGGTAACGCAAACGGGTGTTGATTGGCGGAAAAAAAGTATGCGAACTCGTAGAGTAGATAAAAATGAACGAAACCTACGTCATCCTCCTCCTCTTCTTCCTCCTCGACGACCGGACCGTCGAAGATCGGCGGCATGTTCGGGGGCTCCTGAAAATGCGGTACTATACTTGTCTGTGTATGTTCCTCTAGTGGTAAAATTATGGAACACTACTCACCGCCTCCTGTTCTCCACTCTCATGCTCGGGAGCCCTTTGCTCCTAAACCAAATGAGGGACGAACGGTCCCAGCGCCTCATCATCGCTTTGGCGTAAACGCCGCACAACATGGAATGCTCGTCACACTCCCTGAGCATGGCCTGGGCCAGCTCCATTTTCATTCTCAGAGTCCATTTCTTAAAGTATTTATTCATAGAACTTTGACATGTAGCTCAACATTAGTAATTCTCCAGTTAAAATTAAGCGGCTTACCGAATTCGGAAAGAATATCAATGGGCCGCGGTTGCGGCGATGAAGAGAACCGCAGCGTCTGGAAATGTTAATAATGTATGCATTACCGGCTGGATCAAACTCTGCGACCATCATCCTACCAGTACAGCTATTTTTTTATTCCTAATATAGAGTTCGCTAGTTTACACCCATGAGGTCTTAACTTCTACAGTACAGAGCATTTATAGTTGAATCACAGCAACAGGTAGCCCCCGTTTGTCTTTTTAACTCAGATTTTGTAATTCTAAGATATCAATGCGTAAAATAAAGTGGTCAACTAACCTGTGAACAGCCTAGCCTGGGCAACCTTTATTGAGGCCTTCTCGTCTCTGCAGTCCGGGCACCGGGTGCCGTTGGGGGACCTCAGCCTGGAAATAATACCGGTTATAGTGGACACCAGCCCTAGGAGTCTCTCACCGTATCACACTTCAGCTCCCAGCGACCACTTGCCGGTGCTTCGAAAACGTTTTTCACAAATATCGATAGTTGGCGGTCTGAATCGACCACAGAAATTATTGATGTTTCCGATACTTTTACACAGTACAGCCTAGACGCTTTGTATACCTACTGTCGATGTTTTTAGAAAGGAAAACGACTATACTATCAGTTGTTTAGTGTACTCAGTCATATCTTTCCAGCTTCTAGTGCAGGTTCACGTCTTTCCACGTGTTATAACACTTTTATGTATTTACCAGGAAAATAAAACATTGAAACTCACAGTCCCTCCCTGCACTCCTGATACATAGTGTGACCACACCGGGTCGTGATAGCCCGGCGGCTATCTGCAAGATTTATCAATAGACAATGGTGGTGTCATTATTTCACTTATTCCAACTGCAACGATAACCGTATACCGTACTCTCAGAACGCTAAACTATCCGGTTAGTAAATGTGCAAATGGTTGGTTGAATTAACGGAAAACTAGCCGAGGGATGTTTAGGCTAGAGTTTTCTGGTAACTACGATGGGTCCGCTGCGCTGGAAAAAACAAATTGATTTAATAACTGTTCATTACTCACCTGAAAACACACTCAAACAAATATGGCACTCGAGAGCTGAAGTGAGCGAAGCGTCCATAACTGAAAAACACATGTATGAACACATCAGGCACTGATCAGTAATTGAGCGAGTAAAAGAAACAGACATACAGAAAATACCGTGAAAAAAGATACAAACTATGTCCATATATTATGGAGACATCTATGGAAAAACACAATACACCGCTAGTTGGGCTGTGGAAGTAGAGTACTGATATGGAAAAACTCTCTCAGAGTTCACGAGCGCCCTGTAACCACGCCCCCTACAAGCTGTGACCTGAGAAGAGTGTTGTGACTCGGGGCAAATGAACCTGATGTGTACATAACCCAGTATGACGTGCGAACCTGGGAAGAGAAACAAAGAATGATGCGTAACAAAGAGTGTTATAGTCTCAGTATTGTATCCGCTCTGACCCATGAGTTGAATGTGTAATTATACGATTATACCCTGGCCATTTTACAAACAATTCCTTCACTCCTCTTCTTGTTCTTTCCTGTATCACTTTTTCCACTCTGTAGGTTCCTTCAGTATTAGTACACTTTGTCACGTCGAACTCGTAAAATATTCCATTTATCCCCTCATCATTGATATATTTCAATCGATAAACGGGTGGATCTCCTGGTACACATTCAAATAAACAAAACATTTCCTCGCTGTAGCCTGCCTCGTATCATTTCTGGAATGTTCTTCTTGCAGTCGAAATACGTACAAAATCACCAACATCCAGCTTGCACTTACGTGGAGTACCGTACTTTTCGAAAAAAACATTTTCCGTAACATCAATAGGCTTCATTTTAATAGAGCGGTTGTAGCTTGAGTTGATTCCCGCCACAACATCATCAAGAACGTTTACGTATTTACGTGTGTTTGGGTCATGTACTTTGCCACGCGCGTTTTCAAAGTTCGATTGACTCTCTTGACAAGTGCACGTTTGAGTGGGGAGTTGGCACTGTAGTGACTTATATAAAACTTTTTGAACAGCTGTGCCACGTTCTCGTTAAAAAACTCTTTTCTCTCATCAGTAACATAGGAAATCTGGGACTACAGGTAAACTCGTAGTAAACTAGTAGTAGGGGTATCCTGGTAGAAAACTAGTAGTAAATACGGACGTCAAATTAAAAAATGCATTTTGGCAGTCTGAAACTATTTTGTTTACGTTACATTATCTCCTCAGAATTTAAATCACAGTGAATTGTAGGCATTATAAGCACGTAGACAGTTAGTAGTAACTTGCTCGTAGGCTAGTAGTAAACCTGTAGTCCTCGTGAAAAGTAGGGGTCGCGAGCTGATAACTAACGATTTTGACAGAATCAGCTATAATTGTACGTAAATTAGTTGAATGTCGCCGTTTTGGAGGGTCGCAACACAAGAAAACACGGAGGGGTCGCGAGAGTGTTGAAGGAATAGGAGGCCCTTGGCGCTGTATGGATGATCTAGCTAAAGAAAACTGCATTTCATGACCCCTGATCTTGTATTTTTCCAGGTTTCAATTTCGGCAGATCGAAAATGGAGACAGGAGAAGTTGTACAAACAAACAAATGACAGACAGTTGTATCGATGAGGTGGGCATTTTTGATTTCCCGGACAGAAAGTATCTGTTTTTTTTGAATAGGTTAAGTAATTCAAGCGTTTTTGGATTTTGGTGCACTTCAGTAGTTTTGGTAAATAATGGAGAATTCCGGCCGTATATGATCTTTTCTATACTTTTTCATCAAGAATTGGCTAATTTCCACAGTAAAAGCAGAAAAGTGTTCTTTTTTTCAATTTTGATGGCTGTTCGGACAACATTACTGGTACACGTATTATCACGTTGTTGATATATGTTGAGGCTTATCACAGATATGACAGAACAGACAGACGTTGTTGATATGTATGATATGATATGGCAACAGGAATGCATATTGACAGTCAGTTCGTCGTCAGCTGGTTCTACGGTTGCCTCTGGCATGTCACTGGATCCATGTCTCAGAACATACGAATGTCCACCATGAGTCAGTTAGAAGAACAGAACTAACGCAACCCTATGTTCCGACCTTTTGGCTGATTGAAATATTATCAACGAAGCATATAGTGTGATAAGAGCGTTAGTGGCTCTTCTAACAGACAACCCTGATTCGTCGCTCAGCGGTCGTCTCTTAAAAAGTGACACTGTAGGTACAGAGGAAACCTAGTTTACAGTAGGTTTAGGTTTTAGATTGGGTTACTTAAATAAGACGATAGAAACGTTAGGATGATTACTGCAATTGGACTGTTTCAAAAGACGTATTACAAATCTACTTGGATGGACATGATTGAAATATCCTATAAGGGTGAATGGCCAGGCAAAAAATAGAATAGAACAATCTTCTTCTATCGTTACTTGATAACACATTTATTAGTTTGAAACAGGAACCAAATCTCCGTTGTAGTTCAATATACGCCATAATTACATTAAGTCATAATTATCATGATGCCAGAACTCAATGTAACAAGATGTTCAATTCTACTCACCTAAATAGTGATAGTGAAACATTGAAACGAGTTCTGAAACTTATCGGAAATGTAGACAATGTGAGAATCATAATATATTCCAAATGAAGTGAAACTCATCAATTGATGAGTTCATTTCCGTTGTAGTTTTATTGGTTTGATGTCGATACATTCTTTACTTCATGAACTTCTACCGTGAACCAACGTGATCAAATTACAAAAACAGCGAGATAGTGCGACATACACCGCATTGGATTGCTTTGAAAAAGGCGAACCCTGAAGAGGGTGACAAAATGTGAAATGTAGTAATCTCCTGTATGACCTAGTTTTTTGATTAAGGCTGAAATACGACGAAATCAAATTACAAAGACATCGGTGTAAAGCTTAATGTACAGTATTCATCCTTTCTCCCCTGAAGGGACGCCATATAATCATAATTGTTCAGGGGGGGGGGGGGGGAGATTTTAAAGTACGAACGAGATGTCATTTTCCACTTACCTAAATAGTCATACTGAAACATTGAGGTGATTTCCGCATTTATCAGAAACTAAGAAGTTGTGTGAAACATATATTTCCAACTATGAACTCGCGAATTTGTAAATGTTACTGTTGATGATTTCCAGTTCCCTTTCGATATTTTGACATAAACGTTATTTGAAAACACAATAAGTTTGTTTATGAAACAAATTTATGGTGAAACGACTAAATAAACAAAAACAATGAGATAATCCCCTTCTGTGTAAGAAATGCGTCATTCTGAAAGAAAGATCATTAATGAATATACGATGAAAATAATTACTGAACTCGCTATAGTTATATTCGAATAGGTGGTAAAAAATCAATAAATACGTAAAAGCTCTGTTCAGTTGTAACTCAGGCAATGTATGTTTGATGCGTGCACTAAACTGGTCATCTAAAATGAGTTTCTGCAAACAAATCAGCCAATCAATGTGAAACCTGTGAATGTGTGTGTGAATGTGAAGTTGTTTTGTTAGATTCGCGATGGAACAGTTTCAGATTCTAGACAATTTCTCAGATACCTTACTCGCTTAACTATGAAATTATTCTAAAACACTACAGATGCAAACTTTTCTCAATGTTTCAGCCTCGTGCTATAGTCAATCAAATGTTTGAATTATCAAATAGCAGGAAAAAATACGCTCTACATGGACAGGAAAACACTTAATTAGTTTTCAATATTGTCGTATAAGAAGGTTATTCTATATTAAAAGATGAAAGTCTGGTAGTTGGAAGGTGTCCCGATATCACTTGATTGTTTCACTGCAGCTATATAGCGAATAACATCCACAGTGTTCGTTCTTAGTTCGCCTATGCCAAGAAATAAAAAAAATAGAATTCGGAACAATTCAAAGAGTTGTATTGTTTAATGTCTACCTTCTCTGTAAACCATCATATATTCCGCGAACTACGAAGGTATGTTCTCCATACTTTCGTACTGTCAATAATCGTCGGCATATTGTTATATTCTTGATTTTATTGTTTGAACGAAACACGAGGGGCAAGATGTTTTTATGGATCTGAGGACGTTTGTCAACAAATTACCACAAACACAATACAGTCGCGCCGAGAAAACATAATTCGGAAACCTTTTTAAGTAGTACCGAAGACCAAACACTCAAAAATTCAATAAAACAAACACACTGACTCACTTTTTTTCTCACAAAGTGGTGGAGAAAAGAAGATTCAAAAAGAGGATTTGAGTGAGACTACTCATTTCATATCGGACAAGTACTAGTTCGGTATAATCCTCTTTTTTCAACCATTTCGTGTGATAAAGGTGAGTCAATACGTTTGTTTCATTGAATTTTTGAGTGTTTGGTCTTCGGTAGTACTTGAAGTGGTTTCCGAATTATGTTTCTCGGCGCGACTGTATTGTGTGTCTCAGACTCTACTTCCAAACTTCCATTTAACAACTTCACTTTTGTTGCATGTTGGCTATGCAGCGATAAATGGCAAAAAAGAGGAGTTCCAACAAACCCCTAAAACGTATAAAATAAATTTCGAATGTGTTTCAATACATCAATAAGTTAGTTTTTAAAACAAAACTGAAAAGCGGAGGATAGTTTGATTTTCTCCGATGGTATTTCTGCTCAAAACATAGTTCCTGGGAAACACGTACATCTTGTTTTTTCCAGTTGATTTTTCGTGTGCAAGGTTTTTGAATACACATGGTCAAAAGAGAAACCACTTTCGTGACAACCGATGTGTATTTTGCACTACATTTTCGAAATATGTGTGTATTTGTCGGATTTAGTGGGGTCATATATATTGCAGCGTCTTATATTTATAGATTGTGCGCAGCATTTGACTTCAGTATAGCCACAGATGGAAACGCGTGAATGAGCGAGTGATATGGGACCTTTTCGCACATGTACCAGTAATCACTCTCCAAAAATGTATCTTGTTCTTTCGATCACCCTTTTTAAATTACAGAAAAACAGTACGTGAGTGTGACATTATCGAAATTCACTATTAACTCACTAAGTTCGTATAATGAGTTATAATGATCTGTCGAAAATTGACCTTTATCCCAACCTAAACACTTTCGCTGACTATTTCACGCGAAATTCGCTTGGAACTATTTCCATAGAGAATGATGACAATATGTGACAGTTCCGCGTAATTCTGGACAGTTAGTCGAACAACTTTGCAGAGTCGTGCATATGACTCGAGTCAAATTTCTGTTATTTCAATTAATATTCATGAAATTCCTGAAATTGAACTTGAAATTGAAATGAAATTAACATCCTGTTTGTCTAGCGGTCGTCGTACAAGTGAAAAGAACAAAAAGAGTGTATTGTGTCCGGCCACTGACTTTTTTCTAGTTTTTGTCATTAAACACATACGAATGTTTCACGTCTTCTATGAGTATCGGCCATTAGTTCTAATAGTGGTATCTTGGTTAGATGAAATCCTTTCAGTACACTTAATTTGTTCCCTGTAGGGTGAAACAGAGTATAAGGACATGTGCAAAATCCAGGCGTGCTAGATCCGCCTTATGTTCGCAATTAGCGATTAAAGCAAAAACTCAAACACAGACAACGTGAATACGTTAAAATTTTAACAAGAAACCATAGTAGCACGTTTCGCCTCTACCCGCAAATGTGACCACAAACACTCCGCAGATTCTAGAATCCTTTATATTTCTTGAGCATGTAGTACCCAAAACTAATATTTTCTTTTCAACACTCGTTTTTCTACTAATTGAACTTCTTTTTCATAGTTACGGAGAAAATGTTATCGGAATAATAACCATGGAATAACAGCTCAGGAATCACAATAAAAATCATTCAAGTTTGAAATAGGTTGAAACAAGAAAATACTTCAGAACTACAGTAGCATATTATTACAAAAGTTCAATCAAGAAGAGAACATTAACGTTCGACACGGTTGAGTATTGAAAGATGATTGAAACATCGAAACAATCTTATAGTCGTCGCCAACGGAAAGGCGGGAGGGTACTGTATATCTCACTTTCCGCTGTGTACGCACACATATCTTCGATTCCAAAGCCTGTCGGTTCGTGCTCTAATAGCGCAGTGGTTAGCGCTCTGCTACAAAACTTTTGCTCGCAGGTTCGATTCCGGCAAGAGACAGAAATTTATAAATTTGGCACTCACTATAACATTTTCCAACTGTTGGTGCCACGATAGAAGAGAATTGTAAGCGTATATAAACTGATTGAGAGTATAAAGATAAATTTGATGTAATTATTTCTGAGGTGGTCAAGTTGAGGAAATTCAAACGGTATGATAATTTTAAGTTCAGCTTCTCAAGATATGTCAAAACGCTGTGCACTTGAGTATGTATCATGTTTGATGCAAACGATGTGATGGAGCTGATACATTTTTGTCAGGTTCTCAACCTCGGAGAAAAATGAAAACATTAAAGATAACACTTTAAGTGATTCAGTGATGTTTAAAACTGAACGTGTCAACAAGTGCAGATCAAAAACATAAGATTTAGCACATCAAAATATATACAACTAATGAGATGAAATACAAAGGCTAGCATTCTTCCATTTCTACGTTTCATGAGACTTTTCCAGAGTGATGTGCCAATTAAGTCAAGAAAGATCAGAAAGCCACAAATCAAGTCTTTTGAATCATCAAACTTGTATTTCTCAATGGAATTTCTATCCAAAAAAAGCTATATATCATATTCATTGTGAAATGCTCACCAAAATCAGATGTGCGGTTGCTCAAATAGTGATATGGAACATGGAAGCAAGTTCTAAACTTGTAAGCATCGTATATTCCAAATTAGGTTAAACTCGTGAGCATATCAGTGAAATATCTGCAGTGGCTAATCGATTTCCGGGTGTTTTGTGATGTCGATAAAGGCTATAGATTACGATCGACAAAAAACTGGTTCAAACTACAAAAACTGCAAGATACAGGGTTGCTTCGGAGAGATCAAACCCTAAAGAGGGTGAAAATTCGTGAAATCTGTTTTTATCTCAATGTTCGATCCAGTTTTCGGAATACGGCTGAGTTTGTCTCGATCAAACTCAAACACAGCCCTGTAGACATGTACAGTATCCCACACTTCCACCCCTGATGGAATCTTATATAACAATATGTAGTTGACAAAATGCACAGATGAATGATATGTTGAGTTTCACTCACCTTAATAGTAGTACTGAAACATTTAGGCAAGTTTCACACTTGCAGGAAATTTCCAAAAGAGAGAATCATATATTCCACGCAAGAAGTGTCATTCTGTTTCATGTTCCTTGTCGGTATTTTGACATAACATTATTTTCAAATTTATACAAATTTGTTAATTCAATAACTATGCATTTTTCAAACGTAAATTATGGGTTTTAGGCGTTCTGCAATATTGTTAGTTGTATTTTTAGTAACTTTATTTTCTGTTTTTCGACCTCGTTGTGCATCAAATGAATAAATGAAAAACTTTGATTTTTAACCGGTTGGTTGAGCATTTTTATAGTTTTAATATTGTAGTTTGAGAAGATGTGGTAGTTTGAGTTCTGTTTGTAAGAATATCATAGATGTTTTGCTAGCCTTAACCCCCCCCCCCCCCTTCTACCCTCCAAGAATATCAGTGCCTTTATCTGAATCTTTTAATATGTATTTTTTTCTCTCCTTTTTTTCTCTTCTCCTCTGTTTCCGATCTTCTCCGCTCCGCCCCGCAACGGTTGTGGGTGTAGCTGGTAGCTGCCATCTTGCTACCAGGGGCACCTCCGCACCAAGTCCGCAACTCCTCCGTTCAATCCCGCCCTCAGCCTCGCCCACTGAATGCACCCTACCACAGCGTTGGAGCCTTGAGCATTTCTTCTTTTTCTATAGTCATCGATCGATCTCTCTTTTGCAATTTGTCCCGTTGCACATTTTGTGTAGAATAAATAAAATACATAAAATCAACCTGTTGTAACATAAATATACATAAACAATGCGATCATCCCCTTCTGTGTAGGAAATGCGCCAGTCTGGAAAGAAGAACACTGGTATACTCGAGCAATGAATACACAGATAGAATATTTACTGAACTTATTTTAAAATTTCTCAAAAGCTGTTAATTAAGAGAAAATTTTATACGGAATCCGTGGGAGAAATGTTTTTTTACACAATATTTATAATACACATCTTTGCTCTTTCCTAATGTCTTCTTCTAAATGGTAGCAAAGAATTTCCTCTCAATGTGTGAAGAATGACATTGAATGATTTTGTATTAGCTGGAGCATGGCAGTGAAACATCTGTAATGAGAATATCCATAGTGATCGGATTTGTTTCACCTGGTTTAAGTTATGACCGAAAATCTGAGAAATCAAACTACAAAACCAACTGAATATGATACACAGTGTAGGCTTGCAAAACAAGACAATATATCTTTCTTCCTCAGAGTGTGAGGGGTGATTTATGGAATTCGACCACAATGGAACGAACTCCTTTTATCAAGTTAGTGTTTTTACTTTCTTAACTTTAGGTTAACAGTTCAACAGTACAATCTTCTTTGAAGTTTGTTCGAATTCGAATTCAGTTTCCCACTTCTCCTCTATTAAAATTCGCCTTTTCAAGTTCTCCCAATTTTCAGTCTATCTTTTTAACTTTTGACCCACATCAAAACAGCCCAACGTACACGACGTATGTCTCCCGCGTATATGGCCGCATTGAAACAATCAAGTGATCGATTCGAAGATTTCTATTCATGCAAATTTACAATGATCAGATGATACGGATAAACAGGTTTATAGGGGAAACTGAGTGAATCGCGAAAGTTTAAAGAACAAAACGATGCAATTGAAACAAAACAAAACAAATAAGAACAAATTATAAGGTGAAATACATTCCTTCTCCTTTTGATCACATTTTTATGTTTTTATTCATTATAAGACAATGTTAAATTTCCAAATCCATCAATAAGTCTTGCATTTCAATTCCTGAAATTTTGTTTCTCACATGAAAGCAACACAATCGGATATTCTGAAGCCTGAACGCTAGTAGATACGCGAGGAAAAAACCCAATATTGATATCAACTAGGGAATCTACTAGCGTTTCGGGTTACGGTAGCTGAAGTATTGACGCGGGCCACGGTTATGTTTTTTGGGGGAAGTTCGGCGTTAACAAGTGGTTAAAAAATAGTTCAACAAGTAACCCGGTTAATGGTTAACTGTTAGGGTCAACAAAATACCGAGTTAAATAAAGAATTCGCCGTTTTTGCCAACCTTAACCATTTATAACTTGGGACTCTTGACATGGAGCACATGAACATCAACAAATACCGTTCTTTCCGAATGATAAACCTAACATGTTCTGCCTCATAATGAACAACTTTAACCAAGAACGAGCTTTTGCGAGATCGGCAAGTTGAGAAATAGTAAACTTTAACTATAACTGACCGTTTCGACGATTAATACGTTCTTCTTTCCAGCGATGAGAAGACAGCAAGGCGAAAACTAGCCTGAAAACAAACAAATACTAAAAAATGTTGCCAATAGAAATTCTCTTAAATTAACCAAGATCTGAGCAGATACAATATAGAGCAAATGAGCGCGAGCTCAATTTTTTTCTTGATGTGTGACTGTCTATAAACGCGCACCTGTCTATAAAGTTGACACATCGAAAAATCGTTAACACAATAGTTTTTTTGAGTTCAATGGGAAAGTGTCGTATCGGCCAAAACACCAGCCAACATTTCAATAAACACGATGGAACTCCTCTTTGTGAACGCACTGATAATGATGTGCGCAGCCTACCTTTCCCAGAAGCTCATTGTTTTGAGCATAGAGCTTTTTCTTCATAGACACGAACACAGCAGTTCATCCAAAATTGACGGTAAATGATCTGAAAATGCTAAAGTACACAATCGGGTGTGACCACAGACTGCATGCCATGTGAATTTGTCTAAAGAGGGTGGTCGTATCCGCCCCCACAGAGACGAGCAATAGTTCAAAACCAGGCTCATGTTTGCAATTTTCGAACGATCTTTACGAAAAATTTCAAAATATTACATGTTTTTTTCCCGATAATATCCAATTTTTCGTCGTACTAACCTTGAAGTCGGGAAACATTGCGTTCAACCGGTATAAATGTGCACGAGCACACTTAGTGCGTAAGCAGATAGGTGATTGATTTGGGTAGAATCCACAATGGAGTAACAAGGGAATGATGACAATTATGTGAAACAACGGAAACTGAAGAATTAGAATATACGTGAATTTCCTATGATGAATTATCACCAACCCAATCACCTGTCTGCTTAAAGAAACCGTTCCGCTATAATTTGAGTTTCACGAAAAATTTATAAAGCTCAAAAAAGATTCTTAATGTCTTCCCATAGACCACGAAAAAACTTTTTGATTGAAAGTTCGTAAAATTTGCTTTACATCAAGCAATAAAGAAGGGGACATGAACATTTTCACTGTGACGCAACTTGACTTGGTTTATTTACATCCATATTTATTTTCATTTTTCAGTTTCTAATTGTGTATTCGTATGTGATTGGGTGTTTTGAAATCATTTTCGCACTTCTATAGGCTATTTTGAGCATACCCCGTACGCAACTCCCCTATCGGTGTCATTACGTAAGCCGCTTTCCTGAGAAAACGAAGGAAGATAGGGATATAAAATTATATATTTTTGATAATGGTTTTTCATTTGCCATAGGGTCAGTTTGTTAACTCAAAAGTCAAAATTAAAGCAGGACGGATTCTTTAAGCACAATGTTTTTAAAAACCACAAACTACAACTACTGCAAAAAGAGGTAGCCATACGCAAATAAAGTTGTCCGAATAGAAACGGACTGTTTTTGGTCAATGTCAAAAGAAATTTTCCATTTCTCAATAAAAATCAAGAACTTTTACGTATTTGAATGATAAATCCGGGTCCGTAAAGTAGGTTAATAGAAATAACATGTGGCCAACCTTCGTGCAATTATTGCTAGCAGAATACATATATTCTAGATGGGAACAGTGATAGTTCAAAATGAGAATTATTCCCTTAAATCAGGCATGTATTATGTTTACACGTACAACAATTAACCATCTATTTACACCTGCGATACACAACCAAATCAAGACGTGCACAAGAGTTCAAACGCAAGGTCTGCCAGCTGAAATCAATGTCAGGATTCAAGTTTTAGAAAACTCAGAACCTGATGAGAAGGGGAATGAAGCCATGATGTCTTTTTTAAGCTCAATCACTCTCCCAATTTTCAATTAAGTGCTGATTTGCGAACAAGTTTCATCCCTTCGTTCAAAAAACACATAACATTTTGTATGAACATTTCCTCACCTCGATAGAAAAACACCCATCGGATCAGAGAGGAGGGGGAGACAAGATCATCGGGTGACCTGAAAGTAAAGAGGATAGAAGGAAGTTCCAATTTAATACGTTGAAAGAAAACGGACGGCAGTTTTAGGCATAAATAGGACTTTGACAAGGAAAACTACAATTTAACTCGAGCGTTTCACAGAAATATGGGATGCATATACGTGAAACATCGATCGGAGGACTACGAACTAAAATATAACAAAAAAATATATATATAAAACAAATTATAATAAGAAAAAACTTATAAAATTGGTAAATTTTCTTGGTAAAGTTGAAGGACTAATCGGGTTTTAGCCGCCAAGCACATTATTCGCGGGTGGGCGCAGTTGACTGTAGAATCGCGGCCTTTTAGGGACTTTGAGGCCCCCACCCACTCGATTACCCGAAACCCCCCTTCTAGGGCCTTTTATTCCCTTGGCTTTTCACCTGAGTATGTTCTCCATACTTTCGTACTGTCAATAATCGTCGGCATATTGTTATATTCTTGATTTTATTGTTTGAACGAAACACGAGGGGCAAGATGTTTTTATGGATCTGAGGACGTTTGTCAACAAATTACCACAAACACAATACAGTCGCGCCGAGAAACATGATTCGAAAGACATCTCGCGTAGAACTGAAGACCAAACACTCGAAATTTCAATAAAACAAACACACTGACTCACCTTTTTTCTCACAAAGTGGTGGAGAAAAGAAGATTCAAAAAGAGGATTTGAGTGAGACTACTCATTTCATATCGGACAAGTACTAGTTCGGTATAATCCTCTTTTTTCAACCATTTCGTGTGATAAAGGTGAGTCAATACGTTTGTTTCATTGAATTTTTGAGTGTTTGGTCTTCGGTAGTACTTGAAGTGGTTTCCGAATTATGTTTCTCGGCGCGACTGTATTTTGTGTCTCAGACTCTACTTCCAAACTTCCATTTAACAACTTCATTTTTGTTGCATGTTGGCTATGCAGCGATAAATGGCAAAAAATAGGAGTTCCAACAAACCCCTAAAACGTATAAAATAAATTTCGAATGTGTTTCAATACATCAATAAGTTAGTTTTTAAAACAAAACTGAAAAGCGGAGGATAGTTTGATTTTCTCCGATGGTATTTCTGCTCAAAACATAGTTCCTGGGAAACACGTACATCCTGTTTTTTCCAGTTGATTTTTCGTTTGCAAGGTTTTTGAATACACATGGTCAAAAGAGAAACCACTTTCGTGACAACCGATGTGTATTTTGCACTACATTTTCGTGTGTGTATTTTTCGGATTTAGTGGGGTCATATATATTGCAGCGTCTTATATTTATAGATTGTGTGCAGCATTTGACTTCAGTATAGCCACAGATGGAAACGCGTGAATGAGCGAGTGATATGGGACCTTTTCGCACATGTACCAGTAATCACTCTCCAAAAATGTATCTTGTTCTTTCGATCAATCCTTTTTAAATTACAGAAAAACAGTACGTGAGTGTGACATTATCGAAATTCACTATTAACTCACTAAGTTCGTATAATGAGTTATAATGGTTTGTCGAAAATTGACCTTTATCCCAACCTAAACACTTTCGCTGACTATTTCACGCGAAATTCGCTTTGAACTATTTCCATAAAGAATGCTAACAATATGTGACAGTTCCGCGTAATTCTGGACAGAAAATTAGTCAAACAACTTTGCAGAGTCGTGCATATGACTCGAGTCAAATTTCTGTTATTTCAATTAATATTCATGAAATTCCTGAAATTGAATTTGAAATTGAAATGAAATTAACATCCTGTTTGTCTAGCGGTCGTCGTACAAGTGAAAAAAAAACAAAAAGAGTGTATTGTGTCCGGCCAAGGTGTGTGAAAATATAAGATACAATATTTGTTTGATGTCTCATGAACTACTCTATCGCGGTTTTTTTTCTAGTTTTTGTCATTAAACACATACGAATGTTTCACGTCTTCTATGAGTATCGGCCATTAGTTCTAATAGTGGTATCTTGGTTAGATGAAATCCTTTCAGTACACTTAATTTGTTCCCTGTAGGGTGAAACAGAGTATAAGGACATGTGCAAAATCCAGGCGTGCTAGATCCGCCTTATGTTCGCAATTAGCGATTAAAGCAAAAACTCAAATATAGACAACGTGAATACGTTAAAATTTTAACAAGAAACCATAGTAGCACGTTTCGCCTCTACCCGCAAATGTGACCACAAACACTCCGCAGATTCTAGAATCCTTTATATTTCTTGAGCATGTAGTACCCAAAACTAATATTTTCTTTTCAACACTCGTTTTTCTACTAATTGAACCTCTTTTTCATAGTTACGGAGAAAATGTTATCGGAATAATAACCATGGAATAACAGCTCAGGAACCACAATAAAAATCATTCAAGTTTGAAATAGGTTGAAACAAGAAAATACTTCAGAACTACAGTAGCATATTATTACAAAAGTTCAATCAAGAAGAACAAAATTCATCTTGTGATGTCAGTTTTTCTGTTTCAATTGCATCGTTTCGCATTTAAATTGTGTAACTCCCTCAGTTTATACATGTTGTTGTTTTTCTTACTGAACACCTTTATCATTGTAAATTTGCGTGTGATTTTTAATATAGATTTTCCATTGGAAAAAGAGGTTACAGAGTTAGCATTTGCGATTAGGTTTGAATTTGAATTCTACTGAGGAATGAAAGTTTGATATTTCGAAAGAGTGTAGATCACTTGATTTTCAACGTTCTATTCACCTTTATTTACTACTTTTAGACGAAAATTTTGTTCTTTGTTACAATGTGACCTTGTTAAATGTTTGCTCACGATTACGGCTGGCAGTGTTCATACTACATTCTCCTTCTTCAGTAATTTGAAATAAGAAGCTACTACGTTCACCATGGAACCAAAACATACCCATCGCCATTCGGAGTTTTTTGGAATCTCTTATGAGTTTTCGAGTTTTCAGAGAAGATAAATAATTTTTGTCCATTTATTTCCATCCCTTCGTCATCTCATAAGACAATTTTGGTGGACGCAACGAATACGACAAACGGTTCTCACTATATAGCCACACTGAAACAACCAAGTGATTTGCAGTCTTTTCAAATATCAAACGTGTATCTCACAGTAGAATTCCCATCCGAACCTGATCGTACATGCTATTTCAACATGTAAAACAGTTACGAATAACTTTGTACCTTCTTTTTCCAATTGTTGTACCAAATTCATATGAACTTAAGGACAACAATGATTTAAATGTTAACATAAAACTATTATAAATAGTGTGGATATTTGAAATCCAACAAAATTAAGTTTGACGATAATAACATGTTTACAATTATGTAATGGCTGAACAGAGATCGAAACAGATTAAACAAACGATGTAAGCATATGAAGGATGGTTGCAGCATTGAAACAGTTCTCAGTATAATATATGAAGATACAAACTAGCTTAACACAAATTAAGGGTTTAATGAAACTAATAGGAGTTATAACATTATGCGATCTGGAGATCTTGTGAAATTTCACAAGAGGTTCAAAACAATCCATCACTGTTCATAAAAACTACAAAGTCAAGCAAAATGAATATGTTAAACGGAATTAAATGTAAACCTTTGAACATTAAAAAAACTTAATGTTTATTGTTTTCAACATAATTACTATTGAAATACTTAAATTTCTGAGACGAACACGTATAATTGACATGTAGAGTATTTAAAGGTGGTTGAAACATCGAACCATTCTTAACTCATTCCAACTAATGATGCCATGATAGGCGAAACTTGTAAGCATAATTCATATCATTCGTATTCCATAGTTATTCTTTCACGTCGCTTCGTTACGAGGCGATGATCATCATACATGTCACAGATATTTGTAGTAGCAGTTTCTTCTGAGTTGATCTTGATCTCCCTCCCTCATTGAAGACATCATGATGAATGATCGAAAGCTCTAATGGCATTGATCCAGTGACATGCGAGAAACTTCTATTGAGGAAGGGAAATAGGACTACGTGTGAACATGCATGCCTTGATTGAATGGGAATACATCGGGATGAATTTGATGTTATGTATTGATCGATAATAGAAACTTCATGTACTGAGATTTTGCTTACTTCATGTATTCTGGGACAAGATTCATCTACGACCTCAGGAGACATGTAAAGTCTCGTAACTTCTTTGATTTGGGTGTGTGAACACCAGGAAATGTGAAATCTCATGAAAATATTTCAGTTGTTTGTGTGTTACAAATCATATATCCAACTCCCGCTTGGATATAACATGAGGGTGAAACATTCATGAAAGTTAGTTACTGAGTTACTGACAATACTGAGTATTTGATACCAAATGTGATTGACACAATGAGTGAATATTTGGAAAAAATGTTGTTCTAGATATTTGAACAAAACATGAACTTATTTTGACATGTTGTTTTTTCTTTCCAATACGTGATTCAATAATGTTGGAAAAGAGAGCACACTGCTAACCTTTTTAACAGCTACACTTGACCGTTTCAAGAGGCTCATACCACGATAAATGGAAAAAAAATGAAATTCTAGACACCCCCCGAAATAAATAAAATGAACTATGAAAACCCTGATATATTTTCAAACATTATATTGTTGGTTACTAAAAATATTTGAAAGGGAAAAGTTTGACTTTCTTCAGTGATATTGCTGCTCAAAACATTGCTCGGGCGACATGCGGACTAAAATGTAGGCCAATCTAATATAATAAAAATATAACAAATTATAAGAAAAAAGATATTTACAGATTTCGTCACATTAATTGAAAAACTTATTTACAAATCGAAGAAATTCACCCCTATCTGTTCTAAACAGCGTCTGATTTTGCAGAAAACTGATCGTTAGGCAAAGATAAACATAGAAGATATATAATGTTTTGATGTATAATGTGAACGTAATGTCGTAATTAAAAGAAAGCAGAAAAACATTTTTGATTTGTTTTGATTTGCAGAATACTGAGTTCCGGCCCGGAAAGTAGATGAATAATGAAAATTGCGATAATAAAAAAAAGTTCAATGCGATGTTACCTGCAGTACATATTGTCATTTAGTTGTATGTGCTATTACTCTATCATTTTTGTATACAAAAACGGTCCATCAATGAAACGATGATTGAATACTATAAATGTTTATCAAACAACGAAAAACCTAAAATGTAATATTTTGTTGAGGCAGTTGCAGACTAATGTAGTATAATGTTAAGGCTTTACGTGGTACCCGAGAACTAATATATTTTTAACGTTTGCCTAAATATAACATGTGGGTGAAACATTCAGGAAAGTTAGGCATGCTTCAATGTCCAAGAACAATTAAAATCACACATTATGCGAAATCTAAAAGTTTTTCTAGGATTCAAAACTAACACGATCTTTGTTAGTGTTGTTTTTCTTTCTAATAAAGGATTCAAACATAATAAAAAGCATCAAATCCCAAGTATACCCCACTTAACCTACTCAATTTTGCGTTCAATGATGCTCATACGACAATTAATACGTAATCGGGAAGAAACCTAGAAATGAATAAAATTGAATTTCCAAAAACTTTCATATGCTTATCAGAACTGAATTGTTCTGGATGTTCTCAACGCGGATCGAACGAGATCCATCTAACGATGTGTATATATGAATGATGGTTGAAACATTGGACCAAATTTCGAAGAAGTAAACTGTGAGGCTGTACGATAAGAAGTAGTTCTACAAAAAATAACAAACTGTGAATAATAGGAATATCTACTCAGACACGGTGATATTTGTGATAGTCTCAACACCTTTGGTCACTGTTCATTGATAAAAACTGCAAAAAACGTACGAAATAAATATTTCAAATAAAACTAAATTTCAACATTTGAACATTTCCACATAACTATCACAATTTTCTCTCTTTCCCAACCAAAATTCACCTATATTAGAATTTAAAAAGCTAACATGAACACTGGACAGTATGAATTATTAACAGATGGTTGAAACATCGAACCATTCTTAACCTATTCCAGCTAATGACTTGATAGGAAAAACTCTTGTGCAAATATCGGTTGCAGGTGAAAGTTCAACAATCCATATAATGAAACTATGCACTGTCTTCACGTGCACACGTGTAGTGTCACTTATACACGTGTATTGTATACGGGTTCTTAAACACTTGCTCTTATAGTCAGGGCTCTCCAAAAATATGAGGTTACTGTAGTTACCACTTATCAATGTGTAATACGTATGAACCCCATTACTCCTACATTTCAAAACCATTACTATACCCATTCGCACATTTTATTGACTGTTTTCTGATGCAAACTTCAAGTTTATCGAAAATATTTTTGAACCCTCTTCATAATCGAAAGTCAGACTTGCATGCGAAAGTTGTTAACCTTTCGATAACATTTACCCGCTGAAAACAAATTCGAACAAAACTAATGTAAAGGTCTAAATAAAAATGAAAACACTTGAAGAAGGACGATTATGTGGTCCAATCGCAACGGTTCAGTCCTATAAACTGCAATACATTTTTCAAATGCAGTTTAGAGGACCGTTGACACGAGATTGATCTACATTATCGTCCTACTTTAACAAGTGTATTTCCTTCCTAGTTCCATAGTCAAAACCAAATGAAAGTGGAAACTACAGTACCATTTCTGGGATAAACTTCATCACACAATACTCTCTCACATGACAAGTATTCAAAAATATTTATCTTGAACCGAAAGTGAGAACTACAGTACTGATTTGTGATCAACGGATAATATGTCTGTCTGCGTATCCTTGATCACACACTCTCTCAACCGGGTAAGTTGTCAAACAGGGCCATTCAAATTCTGGTTGATCGATCTATAAGTGAGAACACTACTTGTAAATAGATAGTAAAATGGCCAATTTTCCCTATGTCATAACTTACGCGCGGTGCTATGTTACACTGATTCCATATAAGCCAGATTGAACCAAGGATTTAATTAGTGATCGAAAGAACATCACGCTTGAATGTAAAGAAATATACACGCATTTTATGTAACTATGGTCATTGTGCACTTTAAAAAAAAACTCTCAGATATTACCAAGACATTGAGAACTACACAACCTGAGAATGTCATATGTTCTTCTTCTCATTTGTCACGTGTCTTTACGTGCACACGTGTAGTGTCACGCACTATTTCACTTGTATTCTGTGTGTACATTGTTTACATCAAGCGAAGCAAACTAATCTATCTATACACTCATGTATAGATCGATTTATGGTGTAGATCAAAAAATAACTAATCTGCTCACTTCATCTTACATCTGATATAGTTGTAGCCAACGGAAAGGCGGGTACTGTATGTCTTACTTTCCGCTGAATGCAGACATTGATCTCCGATTTCAAAGCTTTCCTGAGTATACTTCGTTTCCCCAAACGATGACTTTCTACAGTAATCTTGCAAATATTCAAGAGCATTTAACTAACCAATAAACAGGTTTTTAGATTCAGTGTTTTCTATACTTGAGGGGTAGCCAATGTGGAAAACGAAATCATGAAGTTTGAACTATTTCTAATACCTAAAATAAATGGAGAGTTTCCTTGAGAAATAACAATCTCACTGTAGAGGGCTATTGTTTCGTGAAATCAACTATACGCATGCTAGAGGATCCCGGCACCTTCATCCCATCCTGCGTCTCTCGCTTTGCCCCACTATTTCTCGTCTCCTACATCCCGGCAGGATGCAAGAGCAGAGAAATAGCGTGTGTTTTAGGAGACGCAGGATGGGATAAAGGTGCCGGCACTGCTAGCGCAGTGGTTAGCCCCTGCTACGAATATTTTGCTCGTAGGTTCGATTCCGGCTAGAGACAGAAATTTAATTATCTGGCACTCACTATAGGGAGGAGAAACAACATTGTAAATTGTGAGAACCCGCGAGAATTCCGAGAAACGGGCACAATGCAGGTAGATAGTCAGTTGAAAGAGAAACACTAACGCAACCCTATGTTCCGCCCTTTTGGTTTATTATAATACTGGTGAATAATTTGTAAAACAGTGAATTTTTTCTATGTCATAAGTTACGCGCGGTGCAATGTTACACTGACTTTATATAGGCTGGGCTGAACTAAGGAATTGATATATTGATCACTAGTGAATAATATACCAATTTAGCATTGTTTAGGAGATAGGTTACATTCATTGAAGAATTTTTCGAGTTGCGGTTTTTTTGTAAATATGACCATGAAAAAAACTAATCAACAATGTTTTCATTCGAAACTGAGAAGGTACTAAGTCAACCTTTCTCTCTCTCTCATATCTTTCTCTCTTTTGCATTCTCTCTATATATTTCTCTCTCTATATTTATTTCTCTCTCAATATATATTTCTCTCTCTCTCTTTCTCTCTCTCCTTTTCCCCACTTCTTCTCTCTTTCTCTTTCCCCCTCTCCTTCTCCGCCCCCCCCCCCCTTTCTATTCTCTTTTCATAGGGGACGGTCGCTGTAACAGAACACACGTGGTCAAGTGGATAAGCGGTCGGACTAAACTTGAAACATCAGAGTGCGGAAGACAACTCACGCAATATGAATCTTCGATTCAAGTTTTTTTTCCCGAGTTTCGAACCTTTCATTAGTTTACAGCAATGTAGCTTATTAGCTGGAAATAATGTTAAGAGTGTTGGGAATAATCAGGAAGTACAACACAACAACAAATAACACTCAAAACAATAACAACAAACGAACAATATACAACACACTACTACTTTATCTTGCCATCTCGAGAGCAGAATTGCTTCAATTTTGTCCTGGACTGCAGCTCGCCTCGAACAGTCACACAAAAATACTTGGGTAGCTTCCTTAATCATTGATTAGCTCATAAATTCTTAGTTACGGTGGTTCTCGGAATGATTTTATACGCGTAGTTATTCGAACGTGGACTGAAACTGTAACAGACTTTTGAATTCATTATGTTATCATGAAAAAAGCTAACCAGCCATTCAGAGGTACTTGTACACTGCATTGGATGCCGAGTTTGGCTAACGGCGTTAGCCGAAAAGGCACGAGAGTCAGAGAAGTGCGCACAATCAATATTATTTCACTCCAAATCATCCTCTGCGTCTCTGACAGTATGCAGGAAATACGTAAAATTTTGAGAACAGAGCTTCGAATTGGACATTTTAGTAAGAAAAGGACATATATCGAGTAGTCTTAAATCAAACTTTTATTTCAAAATTCACTGCAGCCCCCCTTTAAATTGAATATCTGCATGCAGAGCTGAACCAAGTAGAGGTGAAATTCCACTCAGCTAAATAGTGATCATGAAACATTGAGGCGAGTTCTGGAACTTGTGGACATTTAGACGATGTGAGAATCATATTATCCGAATCAGGCGAAACTCGCGAGCATATCAGGTATCTTTAGTGGGTGATCGAATTCCCGTTGTGATTTTATGTAATATTATGTGCGCGTAACAGGGTAACCATACCCTTTTTCTTTTCACTTCTCCTCTCCATTTACTCATTTGGAGTGCCACATACTATGTGGAAGTCACGTGTTAAATCACGAACAAATCTATTCTATTCTATTCTATTTGATTTCGATACACGCTATAGTTTATAAACTTCTACCGCGAACCAACTCGATCAAACTACAAAAACAGCGGTGTAAAGCTACATTTACAACATCCACCACTTCTTTCCAGAGTGAACCCTACATAATTATATTTATTCAGGGGGGAATTCTAGAGAACCAACGAGATGACCATTTTCACTGTCCTCAATAGTCATACTGAAACATTGAGGCGATTTCTGCATTTATCAGCAGCTAAGAAGTTGTGTGAAGCATAAATTTCCAACTAGGTGAACTCGCGAATATATAAATGTTTCTGTTGATGATTTTCAGTTCCCTTTCAATATTTTGACAAAACATTATTTGAAAACACAATAAGTTTGTTTATGAAACGAATTCATGATAAAACGACTAAATAAACAAAAACAATGCGATCATTCCTCTTCTGTGTAAAAAATGCGCCAGTCTAAGAGGACGATTATTAGTGAATATACAGAAAAATATACAAAATATTTTCTCAACTCGCTATAGATATTTCCAAAAGATGATAAAAAATCAATAAATACGTAAAAGCTCTGTTCAGTTGTAACTCAGGCAATGTATGTTTGACGCGTGCACTAAATTGGTCATCTAAAATGAGTTTCTGCAAACAAATCAGCCAATCAATGTGAAACCTGTGAATGTGTGTGTGAATGTGAAGTTGTTTTGTTAGATTCGCGATGGAACAGTTTCAGATTCTAGACAATTTCTCAGATACATTACTCGCTTAACTATGAAATTATTCTAAAACACTGAAGATGCAAACTCGTCTCAACGTTTCAGCCTCGTGCTGTCATGAGTCTGTCCTCTCGCTCTGTTCGGGACCATACGTCCTATCAGTGCGAGAGGCGGGGTCAACCCGCCAGTTCCCCTTCCCTGTACCAGCCAAGATAGGTTCGTCTCTTTGGAGTCTATCTTGGTCTGGATCCTACTATAACCGTAGTTAATGTGTAATCCTTCTATTGTATTAATGTTATTTAACATGCCTGATATGAATTAGTCTGTAACGTAGTCTTCTGTTATTGCTCAGGGAAGGGCACTCCAGGGTTTCAGCCCCTGCCTTTTGTACTATATAAATTGAGGTTGGGTCCAAGGTGCTTTACAACCTAACTAATAATAAAACCGCTACACCGCGTGGACCCTAGGTGTGTTCAGGCTCTGACCCATTAGGGACCAGAGCCTGTAGCATAACAGTGCTATAGTCAATCAGATGTTTGAATTATCAAATGACAGAAAAAAACACGGTCTACATGGACAGCAAAACACTTAATCAGTTTTCAATATTGTCGTATAAGAAGGTTATTCTATATTAAAAGATTAAAGTCTGGCAGTTGGAAGGTGTCCCGATATCACTTGATTGTTTCACTGCAGCTATATAGCGAATAACATCCACAGTGTTCGTTCTTAGTTCGCCTATGCCAAGAAATAAAAAAATAGAATTCGGAACAATTCAAAGAGTTGTATTGTTTAATGTCTACCTTCTCTGTAAACCATCATATGTTCCGCGAACTACGAAGGTATGTTCTCCATACTTTCGTACTGTCAATAATCGTCGGCATATTGTTATATTCTTGATTTTATTGTTTGAACGAAACACGAGGGGCAAGATGTTTTTATGGATCTGAGGACGTTTGTCAACAAATTACCACAAACACAATACAGTCGCGCCGAGAAACATGATTCGAAAGACATCTCGCGTAGTACTGAAGACCAAACACTCGAAATTTCAATAAAACAAACACACTAACTCACCTTTTTCTCACAAAGTGGTGGAGAAAAGAAGATTCAAAAAGAGGATTTGAGTGAGACTACTCATTTCATATCGGACAAGTACTAGTTCGGTATAATCCTCTTTTTTCAACCATTTCGTGTGATAAAGGTGAGTCAATACGTTTGTTTCATTGAATTTTTGAGTGTTTGGTCTTCGGTAGTACTTGAAGTGGTTTCCGAATTACGTTTCTCGGCGCGACTGTATTGTGTGTCTCAGACTCTACTTCCAAACTTCCATTTAACAACTTCACTTTTGTTGCATGTTGGCTATGCAGCGATAAATGGCAAAAAACAGGAGTTCCAACAAACCCCTAAAACGTATAAAATAAATTCCGAATGTGTTTCAATACATCAATAAGTTAGTTTTTAAAACAAAACTGAAAAGCGGAGGATAGTTTGATTTTCTCCGATGGTATTTCTGCTCAAAACATAGTTCCTGGGAAACACGTACATCCTGTTTTTTCCAGTTGATTTTTCGTGTGCAAGGTTTTTGAATACACATGGTCAAAAGAGAAACCACTTTCGTGACAACCGATGTGTATTTTGCACTACATTTTCGAAATATGTGCGTATTTGCCGGATTTAGTGGGGTCATATATATTGCAGCGTCTTATATTTATAGATTGTGCGCAGCATTTGACTTCAGTATAGCCACAGATGGAAACGCGTGAATGAGCGAGTGATATGGGACCTTTTCGCACATGTGCCAGTAATCACTCTCCAAAAATGTATCTTGTTCTTTCGATCAATCCTTTTTAAATTACAGAAAAACAGTACGTGAGTGTGACATTATCGAAATTCACTATTAACTCACTAAGTTCGTATAATGAGTTATAATGGTCTGTCGAAAATTGACCTTTATCCCAACCTAAACACTTTCGCTGACTATTTCACGCGAAATTCGCTTTGAACTATTTTCATAAAGAATGCTAACAGTATGTGACAGTTCCGCGTAATTCTGGACAGAAAATTAGTCAAACAACTACGCAGAGTCGTGCATATGACTCGAGTCAAATGTCTGTTATTCCAATTAATATTCATGAAATTCCTGAAATTGAATTCGAAATTGAAATGAAATTGAAATGAAATTAACATCCTGTTTGTCTAGCGGTCGTCGTACAAGTGAAAAGAACAAAAAGAGTGTATTGTGTCCGGCCAGTGTGTGAAAATATAGGATACAATATTTGTTTGATGTCTCATGAACTACTCTATCGCTGACTTTTTTCTAGTTTTTGTCATTAAACACATACGAATGTTTCACGTCTTCTATGAGTATCGGCCATTAGTTCTAATAGTGGTATCTTGGTTAGATGAAATCCTTTCAGTACACTTAATTTGTTCCCTGTAGGGTAAAACAGAGTATAAGGACATGTGCAAAATCCAGGCGTGCTAGATTTGCCTTATGTTCGCAATTAGCGATTAAAGCAAAAACTCAAACATAGACAACGTGAATACGTTAAAATTTTAACATTAAACCATAGAAGCACTTTTCGCCTCTACCCGCAAATGTGACCACAACAACTTCGCAGATTCTAGAGTCCTTTATATTTCTTGAGCATGTAGTACCCAAAACTAATATTTTCTTTTCAACATTCGTTTTTCTACTAATTGAACTTCTTTTTCATAGTTACGGAGGAAATGTTATCGGAATAACAAGCATGGAATAACAGCTCAGGAACCACAATGAACATCATTCAAGTTTGAAATAGGTTGAAACAAGAAAATACTTTAGAACTACAGTAGCATATTATTACAAAAGCTCAATCAAGAAGAGAACATTAACGCTCGACAAGATTGAGTATTGAAAGATGATTGAAACATCGAAACATTCTTTACATTTTCCAACTGTTGGTGCCACGATAGGAGAGAATTGTAAGCATATATCGATTGATTAAGAGTATAAAGAGAATATTGATGTAACCATGAAGCAATGTCAAATTCTGAGGTGCTCAAGTTGAGGAAATTTTAACGGTATGATACTTTCAAGTTCAGCTTCTTAAGATATGTCAAAACACTGTGCACTTGAGTATGTATTATATTTGATGCAAACGATGTGATGAAGCTGATACATTTTTATTAAGTTCTCAACCTCAAAGAAAAGTGAAAGCAGAACATAAACCACACAGTCAAACTCCTGTAACTTCTAAGCATTAATAACTCGTGAACGTTATATGAGACATGTTGAAGTTTTATCGATCAAAGTGACTTGTAGTTTGCTGCTTTGAGTGTTTGATTTTGGTAAACTTTCATTTTTAGTGTCATCCCAGGCACGGGGGTAAATAGTTCCAACACCAAATGTCCAGAATTTTCAAATAATAAACCGTTCGCGCACATAATAGTGATTGGTTTGGTGCTGGAATGGTTTGCCTAAAGGTGTTGGAACAGTTCACTAGAATTCTGGCGCCAAACCGTCCTTGTTGACACCCTGAGGAGATGCAGGATTCCCCCATGATTCCTTTTCGCTATTTTGCGTGAATAATTTTCGATGTCTCAAACTATATGTTTTGTTCATCTTGCGGCGGCGTACAAAGAATCGACACCGTTAGCAAATGCTCAGTTATGAAAGATGGTTAAAACATTGAAGCACACTTATCATAATCAAACTTGTATAGAAGTTTGTGAGAATATCTCGCTTGATTGTGAAAGTAAAAAGACGCATTTGATGTATTTATGGGCAATGAGCAATGCTAAAAAAAACAATGAGTCCTTATTTCTGAACGACCTCGTGTGGAAAAGTTGTGTCAATGTGTTTGTTTTATTGAACTTTTACGTGTCTGGTCTTCGGTACTACTTGAGATGCTTTTCGAATCATGTTTCCCGGCGCGACTGTATTGAGTTTGTGGTTATATGTGAAATGTAGTTTTGCCTGCAGAAACGACCTTCTGATAACGGCTGAACTATCATACTATAATACTCGAATTTAGTCAAATTAACACGAGGACGTAACTACGCTTGTTTATAAATTGAGGGTGAAACATTCAGATCTGCTTGCGATCTTCAAACGCCCATGATCATTCCCACATGGAAAATTAACATAAACTACAATGGTAAAACAAAACGTTAATGCGAAGGTTAATATTTGGTTTAAAGTATGGAATAGAAATTGTCTTATCCTCAAGCAGTTAATCGTTATTAGTAGGTAGTGTGGATATTCAATAGACATCTAACACATCTGAGTTGTTCACATTTTACCATATAATAGAATTGAGACCTAAAGAAGTTAAATAAAACTGAATAGAGTTGAAAACGTTATGAGGTTAGAATACAGAGCTTATACTTAGATGGATGTTCAAAAGAATTAACGAATACGATGATTGTTTCTCACTATGTAGCCGCACTGAAACAATCAAGTGATCTGCAGTTTTTCGAAACATCAAATTTGCATTTTTCAATAAAATTCGAATCCAAATTTAATCGCACACAATCGAAAAGTGTCACATGTTATTCTTCCAATTTATGTCTGTCACTTCTGTCCTCACGTGCATACGTACACTTTCACGTGCTATTCCAATAGTAATCTGTGTGTCTTAAAAAGTGACACTGTACAGATTGAACCAAGAGGCGTAATCAGAATTGTTATTACCTGTTTCTGGAAACAACTTTTATTTACATCTTACACTTATACTTCAAAGGAAGATATCAAAACAACAAAGGTGATCTTGAGAAAAGTATAAATAATTTTCTTTTGGAATGGTTATAGCTAAGCCATCGAGAGGTGAAATTTCCCTCAGTTAAATAATGATAGTGATACATTGAGGCAAGTTCTGAAACTTATCGAAAATGTAGACGATGTGAGAATCCCTCTCTATAATTCGCCTGCTTGGTATGTATGTATGTCTGAAACCTAAATCGTGCACTTTTTGCTGAGAAATAGAGAAGCAAATGAAGCAAATGCACTTTTTGCTGAAAACTGACAAAAGCCGTGAGCGCACGTGAGCTGGATGCATTTCATTTCTCATTGGCAGTAGTGTGGAGAGAGTGGATCATGATTTTCAGAGAAAACCCTAGCGTACAGTAGATATAACCTTTGCCTATATGTTAACGGAAACTCCCGCGCCCTAAGTTAAGGGGAACTTCCGCACCCTATGATAAAGGAAACTGCCGCGCCCTACAGTAAAGGAAACTCCCGCGCCCTATTTCAGCGAAACGCGCTCTATGTTAAGGGAAACTCCCGCGCTCTATGTTAAGGGAAACTCCCGAGCCCGTAGTTCGGGGGAACTTCCGCGCCCTATGGTAAAGGTAAAGGAAACTCCCGCGCCCTATTTAGGCGAGACGCGCTCTATGTTAGGGAGAAGTTTTGCGCTCTATGGTAAGGAAGAAATTCCGCGCTCTATGGTAGGGAGAAGTTTCGCGTTCTATGTTAGGGAGAAGTTTCGCGTTCTATGTTAGGGAGAAGTTTCGCGCTCTATGGTAAGGAAGAAATTCCGCCCTCTATGGTAGGGAGAAGTTTCGCGCTCTATGTTAGGGAGAAGTTTCGCGTTCTATGTTAGGGAGAAGTTTCGCGTTCTATGTTAGGGAGAAGTTTCGCGCTCTATGGTAAGGAAGAAATTCCGCCCTCTATGGTAGGGAGAAGTTTCGCGCTCTATGTTAGGGAGAATTTTCGCGCTCTTAAGGAGAAGTTTCGCGCTATATGTTAGGGAGAAGTTTCGCGTTCTATCGTAAGGAAGAAATTCCGCGCTCTATGTTGGGGAGAAGTTTCGCGCTCTGTGTTAGGGAGAATTTTCGCGCTCTTAAGGAGAAGTTTCGCGCTATATGTTAGGGAGAAGTTCGCGCTATATGTTAGGGAGATGTTTCGCGCTCTATGTTAGGGAGAAGTTTCGCGTTCTATGTTAGGGAGAAGTTTCGCGCTCTATGTTAGGGAGAAGTTTCGCGTTCTATGTTAGGGAGAAGTTTCGCGCTCTATGGTAAGGAAGAAGTTTCGCGCTCTATGGTAAGGAAGAAATTCCGCGCTCTATGTTAGGGAGAAGTTTCGAGCTCTGTGTTAGGGAGAATTTTCGCGCTCTTAAGGAGAAGTTTCGCGCTATATGTTAGGGAGAAGTTTCGCGCTCTATGGTAAGGAGGAAATTCCGCGCTCTATGTTCGGGAGAAGTTTCGCGCTCTATGTTAGGAAGAAATTTCACGCTCTATGGTAAGAAGAGATTTCGCGCTCTATGTTAGGGAGAAGTTTCGCGTTCTATGTTAGGGAGAAGTTTCGCGCTCTATGGTAAGGAAGAAATTCCGCGCTCTATGTTAGGGAGAAGTTTCGCGCTCTATGGTAAGAAGAGATTTCGCGTTCTATGTTAGGGAGAAGTTTCGCGCTCTATGGTAAGGAAGAAATTTCGCGCTCTATGTTAGGGAGAAGTTTCGCGCTTTATGATAAGGAGAGGTTTCGCGCCCTATGTTAGGGAGAAGTTTCGCGTTCTATGTTAGGGAGAAGTTTCGCGCTCTATGGTAAGGAAGAAATTCCGCGCTCTATGTTAGGGAGAAATTTCGCGCTCTATGGTAAGGAAGAAATTTCGCGCTCTATGTTAGGGAGAAGTTTCGCGCTCTAAAGGAGAAGTTTCGCGCTCTATGTTAGAGAGAGGTCTTGCGCTCTATGTAAGGGAAAAGTCTCGCGCTAATGTTAAAGAGACGACACTGTTAAGGAGAGCTTTCGCGGTTCATTTTCAGAACAGGACCAGGAAGCTCTCGCCAGCGCGGAATAAAAACAAGGGAGGCGGAGGCGGCTTTAGCCGCCGGCGACCTTCCTTGTCATAATATATTCCAAATGAGGTAAAACTCATCACGCTTTAGTAGTGTGTGTGAAGCAAAACTTAAAAGTGTGTGAAGCTCGCCAACATACAAGTTTTGTTTTCATTGTTTGAAGTGTCTACTCGTTAATTTTCGAATACACACAAGTTTGTTCATGAAATAAGTTTATAACGAATCTGATACAACATAAATGAACATAAACAACGAGATCATCCCCTTCTGTGTAAGAAGTGCGACAGTCTGAAAAAATAATTTCGAGCTTTTTGAAATACAAACACTGTATTCACTGAAGGCTCCCATGTGTTATAGTTTTATCCGTCATCAGTGTTTGGTTGCGGTGAAACTTTCAGTTGATATTAATTTCGCCATTCAGTATGAATCTTCGGAAACACATACTACATACAAAAAAGACGATCCTTTAAACCCTTAGGACTTGTTGTTGATGTTGTTTGGAAAACCGAATACAGCCAAAGTATACGGTAGATCTACACGTATGAATGACATAGACTATAAAAACTCACGGTCGAGCTATTGGGAAAAGAGGGGCAGATTGAGATGAATCTCCACTTTGAATAGCACTCTTCGGAGAAGCCACCAGGGTCGGGAACCTGGATTGGAGTGAAACATTCGAGTGAGTTATGAAGAAGCTAGAGAAAGGGAAAAAGATGAAGAGGACCGAAAGAAAGCTAGAGCAAAGAAGATGTTAAGAAATACAACGAGCGAGCGAATTAAAGATAACGGAGAGAGAGTGAGAGAAGGTGAGAGAGATAGAGAGAAAAAGAGAGCGAGAAGACATGAAAGACGCAGAAACAGTTTACAACGAGAAACTAAAGAAAGGGAGAGGGAGAACGAGAGAGAGAGAGAGAGGTAAACGAGAGAAGGAGAAAAATAGAGAGAGAGAGAGAGAGAGAGAGAGAGAGAGAGAGAGAGAGAGAGAGAGATATGTGTACCTTGGCGAGGGCTGATTGGTGTTAGCCACGCGAAGTGAACCTGTCCCATGGGGAGAAGGGACTATTTCCTGACCAACACTTCTGGAAAAAAAATTATAAAACAAAGACCATCTGAATGTTTCACAGAAAGACCGGGTCTTTAAACTGTGTGAAATGTCGAGATGAAGCTGATACCAGAAAGCCACCAATGGATTTCTACGAGGCCTGCTGAAAATCCCCTATTGAGCTTTATGAAAAACCAAAATTAAAAGGTCCAAAATCATAATCGGGTCTTTAAAATATTCATCAAAGACAATGTTAAGCTGGTGATGCTTATCAGAACGCGATAGCGGATAAAGAATTTACCAAATTATCCGTTTTTGGTTTACGTGACTTCTTCAGTCATCTCTACGATACCGCAGATACGTGAATTAACATTTCTGATGGAGTTCATGAGGTTCGTTCAAAACGAAAACAGTAAACTGCTGTTTGTAGCTTATCTTGGTGCCTTTCAGTAAGGATGTGAGAATTGTGATGTTTGTAGGCATCAACCTACAGAACAAAGATCATCTGAATGTTTCACAGAAAGACCGGGTCAAAGTACTCTCTTAAAAATGAGATGAGGCTCGTGAAAAATTCGAGAGCTACCAACAGATTTCTGCGATGCTTGGTTGAAATTGACAATTAGGCAAAACCAAAATGGAACAGAAGATTTATGAAAACAAAATACGCAAAAAAAATACCAGAACAGGACTCAGAAATATCGAGTTTTGTATTACATCTGGAGTGGGCGACGATTCAGCTAAAACACTTCGGGCTTATGTCTCGTATAAAAAAGTATGAGTAATTTTTTTTCAAATTTGACCAATATTATTTTATCCATACATAGTATCTATTGTGAAGTTATAAACTATCAGTTGAAGTTATTACTTGAGTAATAGATAGTAGCTTAACGCATTTTAGCTGAATCGTCGCCCACTCACATCTGAACAGAAGCTAATATGCTCAACAGGTGCCAGCAATATAACCGAAGTGAAACATTGACTCGCGCGGAAAGAGAAAAATAGTTGAAGATTGTTCTATTTTCAACGGCACTCTTCCACACGTTCATATTTTATCTCTACAATTTCTTTCGAGCTGATTTCGGACATTGATTAACATTACTGATGCGTTTTATTCCTTTTTTTCTCTTTTTACAGCAAAGTCCAAACTGTCGCCCTTAATCTATCGTTAAGGAAAATAAAACATGTAAATAAATTTAGAAAAATAAAGAACTTCACCAGTAGGGATTTGTACATTTCCTTCGGCAAAAGTTGCGCATAAATGGAGCATTCTAGTTTTTTGCTCTGATATTCCTAAAAACAGTTTTATAAAATGAGAACGAAACTAATAACAATTGGTTTTTTTAGATTCAGCTATATGACTTAGTGCAGTGTATTCATTATGGAAGCACGTTTTATTCACTATTTGGGATACGTCATATTCATTTCGCTTGACATTTAGTGACGCATTTGATGTATTTTTCGGCATTGATCAATGCTTGAATGGAATTTTGCAAGTGTTCATGTAAGGATTTATCAATGAATTTTGTTGAAAATTTCATCTTTTGCAAGCCCCAGAGGAATCAAATCATAATATTATTTACAATCGTTTACAGTAAGTCCCAATTAACAAACAAAAATCAAATATAAATAAGTTCAATGGAAGAGTTTAATGAAAAATATTTGAAAGAAACTTCTCCGAAAACAAGTTTCTCTGATGACTTATGGAAAAGTGTACATTTATAGTAATCCCATGTGTTTTAGTGATTTAATAGAGAAATATGGGAATTAATCAAAGAATCAGTGGGAAAACCTTGACGTTTTAGTTTTCAAAAATCATATGATGAATCTGAGCTCGAAAGTTGAAAATGGACAGTTTATTGATCACATCTCGTTAACACATGATACTGTACAGTTTTTATCAAAACCAGAAATTGAATGAGAAGAAAAAATGAACGAATCATGTTTTTGAAAAAACGATTCTAAGTAAAAAAAAAATACGTTCTCACATTTTTGATCAAGTAATTTTCAGCAATTCAATTGGCTGTTCTTCTTTACCAATAATTCTGAACGAACTGCGCTACTAACGAAAACGAATTATATATTATCACCATATAGCCGCATTGAAACAATCAAGTGATATAAACTCTATCTTCGAATATTCACCACTTCTTGTATCTCCGAATATCCACTTCCTAACATTAGGAGGTATGTGTGCTTGTTTATAAATTGCAGGTGAAACATTTAGGCACGTTTGGGACCTTTGCGCAATAAATGCTCTGATTATGCGAGAACCTAACTTAGGAGTTCTTTTGTGTTGAGTTCTGCGATGGGTTTGAAACATTTGTCTGCTGTTCAAGAATAATGATCGGTACAAAATAAATACGTCGAACGAAATTATGTTTGAACACTGTAAATATTTCAACAGAAAATATCCTGAAGTTTACCTGTTTTTCAACTAACATTAACTATCAGTACGGATGCAAAGAAACAATCATAAACATTCGAAAATGTAGACTAATGAAAGATGGTTAAAACATCGAAGCGTTCTTAACATTTTCCAGCTTTTGGTGTCATGATAGGAAGACCTTAGAAAATCTTTACTTTGTAGGTTTACGGTTGAGCAGATCAAAAAATCGATTCTTTTCTACTCGAATTCCCAGTGGTTCTTGAAAATTTCCGCGTTCCAAAACCTTTCATTTCTGTTCATTTCAGACAATTCGGGAAAGAAGAAAGAACTAGCACTAGATTGACATGAAACCCGACTCTCTAAGGTATATTTGTGTGAAAACCAGGGAATTGGAAAATCGCATGAAAAAGTTTCATTTTCTGTTTTCTGAAGAAAAAAAATTCGTCGACTAGTTGATAGTGTCGATCACTATTCACAATTTACACAATGAGAATAATAAAACTTCTGATACATTTTGTTGGGCGTACAAAGGCCGTACTCACTAAGCTCAAATAGCCGGGTAAGCGAATTCTACTTCAGGTTACGATTATTTTATTATTTTTTTCCGGTAATTAGGCGCAGGCTTGCTAGTTTTACATATAAGCAAGATAAATATCAAAAGGAGTGAGAGTAGTTTTTAGTACACTATTTGAATTTCGCTCAAGTAGCTTACCCGCCTATTTGAGCTTAGTGAATACGGCCACAGCTCCAAAGAAAGAAGAGGTAAAAGTTGAAGAGATATTGAGTTAAAAGCTTGGTTAAAAAATACCGGATTACTGAATAGAGAAAGAGTATTATCATAAAGCTATGTCATAATACGTGAAACATTGGAGGGCAAGAAAAAGGAAAAAGGAGTACTTTCACGTTATCAGTGGGTTTTCTGCAAACTCAACTAAAAAGCATATTTCATGAATATATGAGAGAACAATTTGTAAACAAGTATACCTTACTCAACCAACTCAGTTTCGCGTGTGATGTTCATACGACAATTAATACGAAAACGGGAAAAAAACCTGGAAATGGATAAAATCAAATTTCAAAGACTTTCCTATGCTTATCAGAACTGGATTATTCTGGATGTTCTCAACGCGAACGAGATCAATCTAACGATGCGTATATATAAAGTATGGTTGGAACATTGGACCATTTTTCGAAGAAGTAAACTGTGAGGGTGTACGATAAGAAGAAGTAGTTCTACAAAAAATAACAAACTGTGAATAATAGGAATATCTACTCAGACACGGTGATATTTGTGATAGTGTCAACACCTTTGGTCACTGTTCATTGATAAAAACTGCAAAAACGTACGGAATGAATATGTCAAATGAAACTAAATTTCAACATTTGAACATTTCGACATAACTATCACAATTTACTCTCTTTCCCAACCAAAATTCACCGATCCTGGAATTCAAAAAACTAACATGAACACTGGACAGTATGAATTATTAACAGATGGTTGAAACATCGAACCATTCTTAACCTATTCCAGCTTATGGCTTGATAGGAAAAACTCTTGTGCAAATATAGGTTGCAGGTGAAAGTACAACAATGCATATAATGCCACTATGCACACGCAACATGCAACACAATATGCACTGTCTTCACGGGCACACGTGTAGTGGCACTTGTACACGTGTATTGTATACCGGGTCTTAAACACTTGATCATATAGTCGGGGCCCTGCAAAAATATGAGGTTACTGTAGTTCCCACTTATCAATGTGTAATACGTATGAACCCCATTACTCCTACATTTCAAAACCATTACTATACCCATTCGCACATTTCATTGACTGTTTTCTGATGCAAACTTCAAGTTTATCGAAAATATTTTTGAACCCTCCTCATAATCGAAAGTCAGACATGCATGCGAAAGTTGTTCACCTTTCGATAACATTTACCCGCTGAAAACAAATTCGAACTTAACTAATGTAAAGGTCTAAATAAGAATGGAAACACTTAAAGAAGGACGATAATGTGGTCCAATCGCAACGGTTCAGTCCTTTAAACTGCAATACATGTTCAAATGCAGCTTAGAGGACCGTTGACACGAGATTGATCTACATTATCGCCCTACTTTAACAAGTGTATTTTCCTTCCTAGTTCCATAATCAAAACCGAATGAAAGTGGAAACAACAGTTCTATTACCGGGATAAACTTCTTCACATAATACTCTCTCACATGGCAAATATTCAAACATGTTCATCTTCGAACAACCGTAAGAACTACAGGGAAAAAAAGTAACGCCCCCTTATTTAGTTGGGTCCCCACCGTAGCACTTCAACCCCCCACTCAAGCTAAAACCTGAAAAGCTAGCAGAGGGGGGGATCAAAAATCTACTTCGACATTTACTATTTACCCTGAATCGGCTGGGGGGGGGGGGGGGGGGTAGAACTTCAATTGTGGGGGGTCAAACTTCAACGAGTGGGGGGAGGGGCTAAACTTAAATACCGGAATTGTCTACTTTTTACCCCCAACCTCAAACTTTTGTATTGCATGTGATAAATTGAATTATCACCCCCCGGTGGAGGGGGGGGTCAAACCACATTTCCCCGAACGCAATACAATTTCCGATTATCCAATTTACTCATTCGTGATCAGCGGATGATATGTCTGTCTGCGTATCCTTGATCACACACTCTCTCAACCAGGCAAGTTTTCAAAAAGCGCAATCGGGCGCAGCGCGGAGCGCTGCGCAGATTAGTTTTTGTTCAGAGGTCTGCAGACATTACAAAACAGTTTATTACAATTTTATTCAAAGTACGTCGACCATTTCCCTAGATATTTGCATGAATTACTGAAGGGCAACACGTCTACAAGACATTAAGTTCATTTTCCAAGAAAAAATTTGTCGAGAGGAGTTAGAGGGCCCAACGTCTCGCAGAAATGGCTTCCGTGCGGGGCGGCGGCGGCGGCGGCGGCGACAAAAGTGTCCGCCTCCTCAAATCTGGGCATAGTTTTGCTCAAAATTAACTTATTCCAAAATTTCTTACACTGTTAAAAAGCTATAAAAAAGTTGAGGTATACGTATTTTTCAGGTGTGTCGGGAATTTGAATATTACGTGTGATACAGGCAAAAATGGTCTCGCAAAAAATCATGGATAGACCGGTTTCGTGAAAATAAAAATGAAAGAAGAGTTTTACGTGTAGTAGAAAGATGTTTCCCAATGAAGACCTCATGACAGGCGGGTACAGCTTGGTTTTCACTCCTATTCACATGTCTGAATGGCGGATTGGATAAACGCTCTATTCACGCTCGGCGAACGAAGGTTCGATTCCTGCCTGGAGCACAAAAGTTGCTCTCATTTGAACGAAGTTATAACTACGCCAATCGTTCTGAACTACGGCGCCGTAAAAACTCCAATAGAACATCATAACATTCCTCGTTTAGCTCATTGTCCATAAAATATCATTTTTATTAAAAGTGGCCGTTACTTCGTAACTATAGAAAAAGAGTTCAATTAGTATAAAAACCGGATGTAAAGAAAGTTAAGATTAGTTTTGGATGAAAAGTGTGCAAGAAATACGAAAGAAGTCCAATGAAAATTATTTGAGGAAAAGGCTAATCTCGCTTTTGTTGAAAAAAAAACAGGGTGTAAGCTAGATCATTGTGAGTAGCAGTCAGAAGTTTTCTTTTCGGTAACAAAACACTCGGTATTCATTTTTTCTGAAACTTTCAACCGAGCGAGATTAGCCTTTTCCTCAAATAATTTTCATTGGACTTCTTTCGTATTTCTTGCACACTTTTCATCCAAAACTAATCTTAACTTTCTTTACATCCGGTTTTTATACTAATTTAGTTTCTGGTTGATCAATCTCTAGGTGAGGACAGTACTGGTGAATAATTGATAAAATGGCAAGCTGTTTCTATGTCATGAGTTACGCGCGGTGCAATGTTACACTGATTCTATATAGGCTAGATTAAACAGAGTAATCAATGCTAGGTTTTTTTTTCCGGAAGCCGTATGCATGAAACATCCCGACCTGAATTGGCTGGGAAGTAGCTGAAATGAGCTCGGGATAGCATCCCAACCCAGCCCGGGATGTTTCATGCATACGGCCTCGGGTTCACCAATGAATAATGAATCATTGATGATGGTTTATTACGCAAATGAGAGAAAAATTGTGGAGATGAGAATGAAAAAGTAAGAAGAAAATAGATATTGAGACACGGCAATGGAGAATACAGTCACAGAATGAAATATGACCACAATGCAGTAACGAGTACAGTAACATGATTCAGCATTGTTCACAGAATTAGTTACATTCAATGAAGAACATTTTCTGGTTTTTTTTCAAGTTCAAGTGCAGTTAGTTGGGAGGGTTCGCAAAAATGTGGCATACAGAAAACCAATTTGTTCTGAACACGGTATGTTTATTTAAAATTGTGAATTTTTTGTGTCAATCTTTCTCCCTCCTTTGTCTCCCTCTCTCTGTATCTGTCTCTCTCTCCCTCTCTCTTGCAATCTCTCTCCCTCTTTTCTCTTTATCTTGCGCACTGAAACAATCGAGTGATCTGCAGTAGTTCGAAATAGAAAACTTCCTCTAAATAGAATCTCTTAATAGAATTAAAACCGAACCTAATCGTATATGCCATTTCAACAAGTATACAGTTACGCATAACTTTGTCCCCACTGTTTACGATTGAAAATCTGTTTTCACATTCACACTCAATGACCAGATAATACTAAGAATGGTGTTTATTGAAAACAATCATAACATATATCGAGTGAACCAAGACATTGAGAACTACACAACCTGAGAATGTCACATGTTCTTCTTCTCATTTGTCACGTGTCTTTACGTGTACACGTGTAGTGTCACGCACTATTTCACTTGTATTCTGTGTGTACATTGTTTACATCAAGCGAAGCAAACTAATCTATCTATACACTCATGTATAGATCGATTTATGGTGTAGATCAAAAAATAACTAATCTCCCCACTGTAACTCACATCTGATATAGTTGTCGCCAACGGAAGGGCGGGTACTGTATGTCTAACTTTCCGCTGAATGCAGACATTGATCTTCGATTTCAAAGCTTTCCTGAGTATACTTCGTTTCCCCAAACGATGACTTTCTACAGTAATCTTGCAAATATTGAAGAGCATTTAATTACCCATTAAACAGGTTTTTAGATTCAGTGTTTCTATACTTGAGGAGTAGCCAATATGGAAAACGAAATCATAAAGTTTGAACTATTTCTAATACCTAAAATAAATGGAGAGTTTCCTTGGGAAATAACAATCTCACTGTACAGGGCTATTGTTTCGTGAAATCAACTATACGTATGCTAGAAGATTCCGGCACCTTCATCCCATCCTGCGTCTCTCGCTCTGCCACACTATTTCTCGTCTCTTACATCCCGGCAGGATGCAAGAGCAGAGAAATAGCGTGTGTTTTAGAAGACGCAGGATGGGATAAAGGTGCCGGCACTGTTAGCGCAGTGGTTAGCCCCTGCTACGAATATTTTGCTCGTAGGTTCGATTCCGGCTAGAGACAGAAATTTAATTATCTGGCACTCACTATAGGGAGGAGAAACAACATTGTAAATTGTGAGAACCCGCGAGAATTCCGAGAAACGGGCACAATGCAGGTAGATAGTCAGTTAAAAGAGATAACTAACGCAACCCTATGTTCCGCCCTTTCGGTTTATTATAATACTGGTGAATAATTTGTAAATTGGTGAAATTTTTCTATGTCATAAGTTACGCGCGGTGCAATGTTACACTGATTTTATATAGGTTGGTCTGAACTAAGGAATTGATATATTGATCACTAGTGAATAATATACCAATTTAGCATTGTTTAGGAGATAGGTTACATACATTGAAGAATTTTTCAAGTTGCGGTTTTTTTTAGAAGTGGCTATACAGAAAACCAATCAACAATGTTTTCATTCGAAACTGTGAAGGTTCTGAGTCAACCTTTTTCCCTCTATCATATTTGTCTCTTATTTGTACACTCTCTCTATATATTTCTCTCTCTTTCTCTCTCTCTCTCTCTCTCTCTCTGTCTCTACTTTTCTTCTCTTTTTCTCTCTTTCTCTTTCCCCCTCTCCTTCTCCCCCCCCCCCCCCCCCCCTCTCTACCCTATTTTCATAGGGGACGGTCGCTGTAACAGAACACACGTGGTCAAGTGGATAAGAGGTCGGACTACACGTGAAACATCAGAGTGCGGAAGACAACTCACGAAAAGTGAATCTTCGATGCAGTTTTTTTCTCGAGTTTCGAACCGTTTAGGTCCAAAAACACTGAAAACTCAACTCGACTTAGAAAAAAACTCAAAAATTCATCGCAATCAATGACCAGATAATATCAAGGATGTTGTTCATAGGAGAAAAGCAAAATATATATCGGGCAAAGAATGAGAGCCAGATGTTCTCTTTCCATTTGTCACTCCTGTCTTCACGTGAACACGTGTAATGTCACGTGTATACGTGTTGTGTATAGAGAGCCTTGAACACTTGATCACATAGTCAGTATGTATACACGTACCAACACTTTCTCCACAAACAATGACCACACCAACGAAGTTTAATAAGGAAGTGTGTGTACCAACAGTAGTGAAACTTACACTAGAGTTAAGGTTAATTCATGAAAAAGTGGGGGCCCAACGAATGTAAGATTTGTCTTCTGCTGTGCGCCCCTTAGACAACTACTCTCAAATGGAACAGCTACTGCTACAAAAACCGAAATATACTAATATACTCAAGTATAACTCTTCATTACAAACATACAAAAGTCGTAAAATATTTTCTCAAACCTGTAAACTAGAAGCTACAAGTCACAGCTGCGAAAGAGAGAACAACTTTTGAATAATATGACAAACGTTATAGCACCTAGAATTGAAGTAATGACAAAAAATGCCAACCATTGTGTACAAAACCAGGAACTCTATAATTGAGTAGGTTGAGTTAACATCTGTGATTTGTAGATTCTAGTTTACAGGTTTGAGAAAATATTTTACGACTTTTGTATGTTTGTAATGAAGAGTTATACTTGAGTATATTAGTATTTTTCGGTTTTTGTAGCAGTAGCTGTTCCATTTGAGAGTAGTTGTCTAAGGGGCGCACAGCAGAAGACAAATCTTACATTCGTTGGGCCCCCACTTTTTCATGAATTTTTCTCTTTTTGTATACATGCCGTAGGTATGTGGTTTGATCTGTACGGTACAGATAAAATTGTTTTCTTGATGAACCACTTGTCAAGTATTACCATCATTCGGAAAAAAATATGACGTCAACATTGCAGTTCTAGAAACTTACTTCATCTGTCCTTCAGAATCCCAGAATACGTCATGTTTGAATGAATTGACCATTTTTAAGAAACTTCCAGCATTCGAAAACATATTTCACGTCAATTTTTTTAAAAGTTGACGTCATCTGGCCTTCTGAATTCCAGAATAAGTCATATTTAGATGAAGTTTTATCGTTAATATACCACTTTAAGATATTTTCAGCATTTGAAAATATATGTGACGTCAACTTTGCACTTTTCAAAAATGACGTCATCTGGTCTCCAGAATCCCAGAATACGTCACTCTTAGATTGAGTTTCACCGTTAATTGACCCTTTCTAAGACATTTTCATCATTTGAAAATATATGTGACGTCAACTTTGCACTTTTCGAAAATGACGTCATCTGGTCTCCAGAATCCCAGAATACGTCACTCTTAGATTGAGTTTCACCGTTAATTGACCCTTTCTAAGACATGTTCATCATTTGAAAATATATGTGACGTCAACTTTGCACTTTTCGAAAATGACGTCATCCGAGCTCCAGAATCCTCGATGACGTCATCAGTAGAAGACTTACATCTAAATCGATGTCAGTTCATGTCTTGGTATCATACTTCAAATTTTACTTGAATTGGTTAGGACTGAGCTGAGTTATAACGCGATTTGATTTACCCCGACAGAGAGGGCGAGAGAGTGCACGAAATGAAGAGACGCAGAGACATTTTCGAAGACCTATAACTTGATGAAAAATAATTTTTTTCAAAAAAAAGTTTGCGCCCCCAAGGTTTGAGTGGGATATCTATCGTGTCCGAAATTTTCAGTCAAATCGGTTCATACATAAAAATTTCCCAGGAGTGCGCACCTACACAGACACACACACACACACACACACGACGGAAGTTGGCGCTCTTGATGAAGCGAAAACGTCATAACTTTGCTCAAACTTGACCGATTTCGTTCAAATTTCGAACATAGCTTGTAAATGTGCCATAGAAAATCAGCAAATCATAAAAAGTTCTGATTTGCACAATTGGACCTTTTTGAGAGTGAACTAAAAAAATGAAAGCGCGCATTAGCCGGACCAAAGACAAATCTCGCACAGCGCTTCGCGCTGCGCGCGATTCTCTTTTTTCGTCAATTGAACGTGAAGTTTTGCTCTCGAACGTTTTTGGAAAAAAAGGAACGATTTTTTTTGTTCAAGCGTTTCATACAGTATAACAACACTGGCCATGTAGTAGAACGTATTTGAAAAAACGAAAAAAAAAACTCTGATATTCAGTCTTTTTCCGATTTATTTGGAGAAGGTTTCACTATATGGTTTCATTGTCAAAAAACAGACCAATAGTTACAATTTCACAGCTCGCTCGAAAACACATTAGAACTTCTGTTCTAAAAGCTCATGAAAATGAAAATGAACGAGATCCATCAAACGATGCGTATATATAAAGTATGATTGAAACATCGGACCACTTTTGAGAGAGGTAAACGGCGAGGCTGTTCGATATAGAGTAGATAACATATTATGAATAGTATACATCATTTCATAACACTGTGAAAAATACTGTGCGTATGCGATATGCGTACAAACTATCATGAATGCTGAACAGTATCAATTATTAACAGATGGTTGAAACATCTGACCATTCTTAACCTATTCCAATTCATGGTGCCATGATAGAAGATACTTGTAAGCATATATCGATTGAACGTGAGCTCAGTGGAACAAACTTGATATAATGGGCATTGATCAATGATAAAACTTTCTCAAGTACTCAGTTTTTGATTACCTAATGCATTCTGGGACAAGATTCATCTACGACCTCAGGAGACATGTAAAGTCTTCTACCTTCTTTGATTTGTTTGTGTGAACACCAGGAATTGTGAAATCTCATACAAATGTTTCAGTTGTTTAAGAAATAACACAAGTTTGAGTTGTTTAGTAATATATATTGTTTAGTTGTCTTAAACTTACCTTCATGATACACACGAATTCAAAGAGAAAAGAGAAGGTATGAGTGATCAAAACTTGAATATCGCTTGTTTATTGTTTTCTATTCTACGTTACCGGAGACAAGAAACTGCCAATTCCTATAATATGCACGTGAAACATCAGAGTGCGGAAGACAACTTGAATTCATAATCATATTGAATCATATTGAAGGTTCGAATCAGTTTTGTGCAACAAACGTATGTTATATATATAACCGAAGTGAAACATTGACTTGCGCGGAAGGGAACATAGTTAGATTATTTTTCCGATTTTTTTGTGTTCTACTTTCGAAATGACTGCAGTGAGTATTGCATTTGCATCTAAGATTGATTTTTTTCATCTTTTGGTCTTTTTCAGACTGTTTCTTAAACAGAAGGGGATGATCTCATTGTTTATGTGTATTCATGTTGTATCAGTTTGGTTATAAACTTATTTCATTAACAAACTTTCTTGTTAAATAATCAAGAGGAACTTGAAAACCTATCCGCAAAACTCGATTTTAACAGATTAGCGACATGTGCATTTTATAATTTTATAATTTCACCTCATTGTTTCAGTATCACTATTTAGCTCATCCATATTAGCTCATATCGTTCGTTTGGTCAAAAGCATTTTGAATAAATATGATTGTATAGGGTGCACTTACGGGAGAAAAGATGGATACATGTAGTTCTACACTGTCATGAGTCTGTCCTCTCGCTCTGTTCGGGACCATACGTCCTATCAGTGCGAGAGGCGGGGTCAACCCGCCAGTTCCCCTTCCCTGTACCAGCCAAGATAGGTTCGTCTCTTTGGAGTCTATCTTGGTCTGGATCCTACTATAACCGTAGTTAATGTGTAATCCTTCTATTGTATTAATGTTATTTAACATGCCTGATATGAATTAGTCTGTAACGTAGTCTTCTGTTATTGCTCAGGGAAGGGCACTCCAGGGTTTCAGCCCCTGCCTTTTGTACTATATAAATTGAGGTTGGGTCCAAGGTGCATTACAACCTAACTAATAATAAAACCGCTACACCGCGTGGACCCTAGGTGTGTTCAGGCTCTGACCCATTAGGGACCAGATCATGTAGCATAACACTACACCGTTGTTCTACATTTCACATACTGTCACTTATTGGGGTTCTAAGCAAGCCTACCTAAAGGGTGTCACCCTATTTCGCTGTAAATTTGTTAACTATATCGTCAAATTACAACGAGAATTAACTAAAGACGTTTCACCTAATTCGGATAGTCTCACATCGTCTAACTTTCGTTTCAATGTCTCACTGTCACTGTTTAGGTGGGTGAAATTTTGTCTCTCGTTGGTTCTTCTGAAATCATTCAAAAAGAATATTGTTCGTATCAGGTCATATCATTTGTACAAAATATATCCCATCTGAAAAAAATCCGAAACCGTCTTGAATCAGGGTCGGAACGGTTCTGAGTACATCTTCTACTGAGCACATTAACTTTACTATATTATTTTTACGTTTCTCCAGATCACTTCTGTTGTTCTGATATCTTCCTTTGATGTATAAGTGTAAGATGAGAGGAAGACGTTGACACATTTGTTTTTCAGAAACAGGTAAAAACATATCTGATTACGCCTCTCGGTTCAATCTGTACAGTGTCACTTTTCAAGAAACGACCACAGTGCTACAAACTAGCAGGGAGATATCCAGGTTGAAGAGCACTGAACGCAACTCAATGTTTCGTCTTCGTTATATATATTGGCGGGGGTTTACCTGTTTGATCGAACTCAATCATTCTAACCCTGTTAGTGTAAAGATAGATTCTAGAGAATCTCCCTTAGTGATTCATGATCTACTCCAAACATAGAACGAAGTGTAGATCATAAGCTATGGTTTGCTAGATGTACACAATTAACACGTGCACACGCGAAAATACACGTGTCCGTGTTGGCGAGAATGTCCCGTTGAATTTGGACGCTATTCTGTGCGGTTATCGTACATGGTTTCTATGCTTGTTTGATGTTCAGTCTTGGAATATTTGAATATGGCCAATACTGCAGTTTCATAATACGCAGCTCAAAACTTCAACATTCCTATCAACATGAATGCTTTTTAAGAAATAACCTAAAAAGAAATGAACCAGCTGTTTTTATTAACGACAATATTACAAAGGTACAAGTCGTTTCATAATCAAATTTCATCAAAGAGTCCATCAACATAGAACATTGTTACGAATGTCACTACTTACGATTACTTCATAGTCTTATTCTTTCCTAATAAGACTTTTACAGTAGCACTACGAATATTTCAGTTCATAACATATATATCATAGTTATCGAAAAGCTTGAAGGGGGACAGAAAGGAACGTTGATATGAAAGAGCTTGTTTACATACGGTCGACACGTTTTTGCCAGTTTTAGCGCACGAATTGTTATATTTAGGTACCCTGGGGTACCTGAACTAGCTTTCCTTTCAGCCCTCCCCCCCCCCCCCTTTAACAGTTGTCGCACTTGATTTAGCGAAGATGGCGAAGATTCCTATGGCGAAGAGTGTTCAAAAATGTTTTTGACAATTTTCAATTTCACATTTGAAAACAGTCATCGGAAATTAGAATGTGTACTGTAGGAGTATCTGTAGAAAAAATATTGAAAATTTGCGTGTGATTGTGAATATGTCTTTCAATCGGAAAATAGTACAAAGGGTTTTGTACCACACTTCAATTGACAAAATAGCATGTAAGAGTTTGGTTTGAATTTAAATTCTATTGAGAGACACAAGTTTGTATTTTCGACAGATTGCAGATCACTTGATTGTTTCAGTGCGGTTATATAGCTAATAGCATTTGTCGTATTCGTTCATTCCCAGACATCTTCGATGAAATAAAAAAGCAATGAACGGTTTCGGAATTCGAAAATTTACATAAATGTGTGGAAATTGGAATCGAAATTTTTTCCGAGTTGGCATTAGGGTGTTCTATACTGTTAGTCAATCGCACAGTCACGTGAAACATGTTAAACACAGCAGAAGTCAGAAACGTGCAACGACAACATGGACGATGGCTCATTAGAATCACAACGGCGCGTGACTATTCAATTCACTTGTAGTATATACGTTTTCTGAAAACTCTTGAGAGTTTCCGGGAAAAAAAAACTAGGATTGGCGATGGACTGTTTTTGTTCCATTTCAAACGTGTAAATGTTCAGGAATTAGCTTCATCATATATTCAATTAGCCTCTATTCTCATTCACAGGTCTTGTTTCCAATTTGTAGAACATTTCATTACAATCTATACTTTCTTATTCACAGAAATCAATACCAAGTCGCTACTAGCAGTCTAGTCGAAACTCAATAGCATGACAACCGATGTGCATTTTGCACAACATTTTCAACAGAGTGGTATATTTGTCGCATTTGGTGGAGTCATGTATATTGCAGCGAGTACAACACGAGAGTGAAACATTCAAGAAAGTTAGGCAATTGGCATTCTTAGGTTCAACAACAGCAATGGTAAATGGCACATATAAGCGAATTCCATACCTTATGAGTTATTCTAGATATAGATGGGAATATAGACTTTGTTCGATTTGTTTTTAACTTCTATTACAAAAATCAACAATTTTGAAAAAGAGAGCACATTTTACCCCTTTCAACAGGTTGAATTCGTTCAATGATGAAAATATGGAAAAACCCCTTGAAGAAATAAAATTAAACTTTAAAAACCCCTGATATTTTTCGGAACATTAAATTGTTGGTCGTTACGAAAAATATGCGTAGTCTGAGTTTGAGTGAAATACTTTTTGATTTGAGTATTAGTAAAGTTTTATTAGATTTGCCAAATTTAATGTGATCTCTGCTCAATCTGGTTTTTAGACGCTGTGTATAACATTTTCTCACGGTGTCAAAAAAGATCATGTGTAGAAGTGGGAAGTCTTTGAGCATTGTCAAGATATCTGAATGTTTCACTCGCAATTTATAAAGAGGCGTACGCATCTGATAATGTTAGGTAGTTGATATTTGCTATCAATATTATAGTTCGTTTCACCAGTCGATGACTTTCTACAGTAATCTATCTAATATTCAATGGCATTTATCTAACCAAAAAAACATAAATTCAGATTCACTGTTTACTATGCTTGTAGTAACCAATCATAGAATCAACGAATATTTTCAACAAACTATCATAAACATAGAATCTCTCAGATGTGGTTATTCAACGCTTTGATTTAGCTTGTTCTATTTGTCAATCGGAACATACTGTAAACGATTGTAAATAATATTGTGATTTGACCCACTGGGGGCTGCAAAATATTATCGTTCTACAGAATTCATTTATAAAAAGACGACCTACAATAAACAAAAGATATAGTTAGAAAAAATTAGAAGTTTTCTTTCAGTAGAGCTAATTCATATCTTACAGGTGCACAACTCACATTTTCGATTTTCATTTATTTTTTTCTTACTTTTTCATTCTCATCTCCACATTTTTTCTCTCATTTACGTAATAAACCATCATCAATGATTCATTATTCATTCGTGAACCCGAGGCCGTATGCATGAAACATCCCGGGCTGGGTTGGCATGCTATCCCGAGCTCATTTCAGCTACTTACCAGCCCATTCAGGGATGTTTCATGCATACGGCCTCCGTAAGAAAATTGTTCATTGATTACTCTGTTCAATCTAGCCTATATAGAATCAGTGTAACATTGCACCGCGCGTAACTCATGACATAGAAACAGCTTACCATTTTATCAATTATTCACCGGTACTGTCCTCACCTATAGATTGATCAACCAGAAACTTAATTGCGCTTTTTGAAAATTTACCCGGTTGAGAGAGTGTGCTCTCCAAGCTACATCTGACATAATACTTTTCAGTCACGAGTTCCATAAAACATTCAAATGTTTTTGTTCTAAATGTTTTCGTTGTTCAATCAATCAGTGGTCATTTACAGTATTCATTTTTCAACTTTAAATGGTATTTTTAGGTGCTCAAAAAAATGAGAAGAAAATCAGGTACGAACATGTAACCATATATACCCATAGGATCAAATTCATCCCTATAAGTTCACATTCAGTCGATATATGCTCACAAGAAATTTCTATCATTTTTATTCTGGTGTTTTTAAAAGATCATTGAAGAAGAACGATTATGTGGACCAATGCCAGTCCTTCAGTCCTTCAAATTGCAAAACATTTTTTTAGTCCAAAGGACCGATACGGTGGGACTGGTCAACATATTCGTCCTACGTTAATCCTTGCGAAATTCGGTCAAATGGTACATTATACTTTGGAATGGGTTAAGAATGGTTCGATGTTTCAACCTTCTTTGAATAGTCTACATGTCAGTGATTCGCGTTTGATTCTCGTAATTTGGTCATGCAATAGTAATAAGGTTGGAAAGCAGATAAAATGTTCAAATGTTTTGAACCTCTTTTGAAGTTTCACAAGATCTCCAGATCGCATAATGATAGAGCTCCTATTAGTTTTATTTCACTCTCAATTTGTGTTAAGCTAGTTTGTATCTTCATACAGTATACTGAAAATTGTTTCAATGTTACTACCATCCTTTATATACTCAAAATTTTTTATTAATGTAGTACATGCTCCTTTTCATCAACAATCACATTATTGTAAACTTGTTATTATCTTCAACCTGAATTTTGATGGATTTCGAATATCCACACTATTTATATTGGTTTTGTGCTAAAACTTCTATCATAGTTCATCCTTGAGTTTCGAGTTTCTTGATAACATCAAGATATTATATTAAATAATATCAAGATATTATATTAAGATATTAAAGATAGATAATATTATTATCTGCTCACTGTTCATTTGCGTATGGTTGTGAGTTTAGCATAACCTAAACTCAAACAGTCATTCACTCATTAAAAAGCTTCACTGCGTACTGCACGTGCAAAGCTGAGTGAACAACGTGTCTACTTAATTCTAGTTCACTGTAATGTTTCACTGTTCTTACTTAAGGATCGGTGTGAGAAAACAAATGATTTTCTGTGCTCAAGCTGTTCAATTGAATACAATATAAAACGAAATAACAAATCAAAAAATGCGTCAATGAGTAAAATAACTTGACAGTTGAATATGTCTTGGTGTTCAAACGCACATCAAGTAGGGCTAGAAAAACAGGCTGAAAAAGGTGAAGAAATATAAGAGATGTAGACTTCATGATAATTGATGATGATTAGTTTGCCTAGGCTAACTAAGTATTATCAGGTCCCGAAACGTCTAACGGTGTAGAGTTGGTGCCTATTTCTTGTTAAAAAATGAGTATTCTAATAACATTTCTCGGTTTACGTGTTTCTATGAAACTGATCGACCGCTGACAGAGATTTACTGTTGTTTGAAAAACTACAAGGGGGAATTGCCCCAAATATTAATTGGCATGCTCCCAAGTCTCAATGGGAATGACCGGAACTATACCTTATCCTCTCTCTGAAATTGTTTTATTTCACTTCAATGTTTCACCGTCAATAGGTGTCCTGCATGAAATCAAGCGAAATTATCACGTATCCTAAATGGTAAAGAGAACGTGCTTCCATAATGAATACACTGCACTAATTCATATGGATACATCAGAAATACGATTCGTTATTCGTTTTTTTCTCATTTTCAAAAGGTGTTTTCAGAAATATCAGAGAAAAAAACTTGAATGCTTAATTTATGCACAACTTCTGCCGAAGGAAATGTACAAATCCCTGCTGGTGAGAAATTTTCAATTTATATGTTAAATTAGTTGCTCCAGACAAATTTGTTTTTTCCACGATAGAAAATCAGCAAATAACGCGCTACGTTTGAACATTGCTGTAAAAATAGAAAAAAAATACGAAGAATAAATCGCATCAGTAATGTTAATCATTGTACAAAACGAGCTGTAAAGAAAATGTAGAGATAAAGTGTGAACTTGGAAGAATGCCGCTGAAAATAGAACAATACCTAACAATTTTTCCCTTTCGCGCGAGTCAATGTTTCACTTCGGTTATATATTGCAAGCACCCATTAAGCTGCAGTTCTTTTTGAACTTTGCAACGTTACAGAAAATATTTAAACTATCATAAAGAATGATTTCATCAAAAATGTTGATTATTGTTGAAAATCAGATTTGTTTACAAACTGTTGAGATGAACTAAGAATTTTGAAGTCGCAATGAAACATAAACAGTAACCATTTTTCACTTTCCGCGCAAGTCAATGTTTCACCTCGCTTATATATTGTAAGCACCCATTATGCTACAGTTTCCTTCGTTTTCTTTCGTCCTTTCTGATACAAAACTACATATTTGACAGTCCTGTTCCGGTTATTTCTTGCGTGTATTATGCTTATATTCTCTGAAGAACTATTCTAATTCTTTCAAAAAGTAGAAAAACTGCACTTGTATCAACGTGTAAGGTTGGGATGCTATCCCGACCTGAATCGGTCTGGAAATCTCCAAATCAAGCTTCGGATGTTCCATGCATACGGCCTCTGGAGTTTGTAAGAATGCAAATCTGTGTTAGATTGTTCAGTTTCATAATAACACGTGAACTAAAAATGTTTTTGGAATACTTATGTTTCCTACTAAAAATTGTCATCTAAAAGTCTTGGCATGATGCCAAAGCCTAAGTGCAGCCGTATTCTGAAAACTGGTCATGCAAGCAGATCAAATACATCTCACATATTGTCACCCTCATTCGAGTTCGCTCTCTCCAAAGCAAGCCTATAGAACCGAGACGCGAAATAAGAAATGTTATTACCTTTCTCTGAAAAACAAATGCGTCAACGTTTTCTTTTCATCTTACACTTATACATCAAAGGAAGATATCAGAACAACAGAGGTAATCTTGAGAAAAGTATAAATAATTTTCTTTTGGAACGGTTATAGCTAAGCCAGCGAGAGGTGAAATTTCCCTCAGCTAAATAATGATAGTGATACATTGAGGCAAGTTCTGAAACTTATCGAAAATGTAGACGATGTGAGAATCATAACACATTCCAAATGAGGTTAAACTCATCACGCTTTAGTAGTGTGTGTGAAGCAAAACTTAAAAGTGTGTGAAGCTCGCAAACATACAAGTTTTGTTTTCATTGTTTGAAGTTTCTTCTCGTTAATTTTCGAATACACACAAGTTTGTTCATGAAATAAGTTTATAACGAATCTGATACAACATAAATAAACATAAACAACGAGATCATCCCCTTCTGTGTAAGAAGTGCGACAGTCTGAAAAAATAATTTCGAGCTTTTTGAAGTACAAACACCGATTTCATTGAAGGATCCCATGTATTATAGTTTTATCCGTCATCAGTGTTTGGTTCCAGTGAAACTTTCAGTTGATATTAATTTCGCCATTCAGTATGAATCTTCGGAAACACATACTACATACAAAAAAGACGCTCCTCTAAACCCTTAGCATTTGTTGTTGATGTTGTTTGGAAAACCGAATACAGCCAAAGTATACGGTAGATCTACATATATGAATGACATAGACTATAAAAACTCACGGTCGAGCTATTGGGAAAAGAGGGGCAGATTGAGATAAATCTCCACTTTGAATAGCACTCTTCGGAGAAGCCACCAGGGTCGGGAACCTGGATTGGAGTGAAACATTCGAGTGAGTTATGGAGAAGCTAGAGAAAGGGAGATGTTAAGAAGACCGAAAGAAAGCTAGAGCAAAGGAGATGTTAAGAAATACAACGAGCGAGCGAATAAAATATAACGGAGAGAGGGAGAGAAAAGGTGAGAGAGATAGAGAGAAAAAGAAAGAAAAGACAAGAAAGACAAAGAAACAGTTTACAACGAGAAACTAAAGAAAGGGAGAGGGAGAACGAGAGATAAAGTGAAAAATAGAGAGAGAGAGAGAGAGAGAGAGAGAGAGAGAGAGAGAGAGAGAGAGAGAGAGAGAGAGAGAGAGAGAGAGAGAGATGTGTACCTTGGCGAGGGCTGATTGGTGTTAGCCACGCGAAGTGAACCTGTCCCATGAGGAGAAGGGACTATTTCCTGACCAACACTTCTGGAAAAAACACTATAAAACAAAGATCACCTGAATGTTTCACAGAAAGACCGGGTCTATAAACTGTGTGAAATGTCGAGATGAAGCTGATACCAAACAGCTACCAATGGATTTCTACGAGGCCTGCTGAAAATCCCCTATTGAGCTTTATGAAAAACCAAAATAAAAGGTCCAAAAACATAATCGGGTCTCTAAAATATTCATCAAAGCCAATGTAAAACTGGTGATGCTTATCAGAACGCGATAGCGGATAAAGAATTTACCAAATTATCCGTTTTTGGTTTACGTGACTTCTTCAGTCATCTCTACGATACCGTAGATACGTGAATTGACATTTCTGATGGAGTTCATGAGGTTCGTTCAAAACGAAAACAGAAAACTGCTGTTTGTAGCTTATCTTGATGCTTTTCAGTAAGAATGTGAGAGTTGTGATGTTTGTAGGCATCAACCTACAGAACAAAGATCATCTAAATGTTTCACAGAAAGACCGGGTCAACGTACTCTGTTAAATGAGATAAGGTTCGTGAAAAATTCGAGAGCTACCAACAGATTTCTACGATGCTTGGTTGAAATTGACAATTAGGCAAAACCAAAATAAAACAGAAGATCAACCACCACAAAAGGATTCTGAATCGTAGAGGATTTCGGTCAAACCACGCCACTTTTTATGAACAGAGAGATCAACCTACAACGGCATTTCGTAGACTTCAAACTACAAAATAAACGTGTCCCCCATACCTGTAACTGGCTGAATGTCTATATCCATCCCAAGAACCAAGGGGTTTACTAGAGGGAGTAGTCGTCAGAAGATTGCTGAAACAGAAATATAAACAATAAAAGTGTACTCCCCTTTTTTGGTTACTCACCACGGTTACTCTATGGTTACCTGATAACGTGCCAGTTACCACAAACGGAAAAAAGAATAGCGTGGAGCAGAAAATACGTATACTGAGGTAAATTGAACAATCACGTAAAGTGAGCATTCCAATAGGAATCGTGCACTTCTATCATTGCACGTTTCTGAGTTCTGCTGTGTTTAACATGTTTCACGTGACTAAGTAATTGACTAACAGTTTAGAACCGAACCACATTGTGGTTAGTACAAACCAAACCGTGTATCGGGTGATAGTCACAACAATGTGCTTCTATCACAGTCTAACAGTGACACGGATTCTGCTGTGTAACAGTTCAATCCATCTTACTATGTTTGGTAGTTCAAAACAGACAACTACTACTTCCACATGGATAATTAATGATCTACCGTGTCTCTGGATCTACCACTGAATTGGTAGATAACAGTCCGGCCTGTAGTATTCGGTCCAAATAATCTTCGACCAATCGTTTTACTTCGAACTTTGAAGCGCCAGACTCTGACGCTCGCCACACAGAATTCTGAAACAGCAACTGATTTTTGAAAAGTTTTTTCTGTAATCTGAAGAAAGTATAGAGTTATTTCAGATAACTCATCTTCTAAGAAACAGGAATAGCTTGATGGTATCTTTTAAACTTGCCCTACAACTTGATACAAGTGCAGTTTTTTTTACCTTCTGAAAGAATCATCAAATAATTTGAACACAAGACATGCTGAAATAACCTAAACACGACTGAAAAATCAGAAATATCGAGTTTCCCATCTCAACAATGAACAAGACAGCGACTGTAGCTTAATGGGTGCTTGAAATATATACCCGAAGTGAAACATTGACTAGCGCGGGAAGTAAAAAATTGTTAGGGATTGTTCTATTTTCAACGGCATTCTTCCAAGTTCACACTTTATCGCTACAATTTCTTTAGAGCTGATTTCGGACATTACTGATGCGATTTATTCTTCAAATTTTCACATCAAACTTCAAACTGTGTTAGTTGCTGATTTTCTACCGTTCAAAAATTAAAACTACATTTGGAGCAACTTAAATGAATCAAAAAATTTCTCACCAGCAGGGATTTGTACATTTCTTTCGGCAGAAGTTGCGCATAAATGGAGCACTCCAGTTTTTTGCTCTGATATTCCTGAAAATATATCGAAGTTTTTTCAATCTATCTCACTGTGCAGTTACAGCTCAAATCGGGTTGAAATATGTTCAGGGTTTGAAGCACGTATCAAATGCTTTCTCATACCGATCATTAAGTAAGAACAGTGAAACATTACAGTGAACTAGAATGAAGTAGACACGTTGTTCACTCAGCTTTGCACGTACAGTACGCAGTAAAGCTATTTGATGACTGAAGGACTGTTTGAGTTTTGTGTTTATTGACACCTAGAGTTTAATGTATTGATAGTTAACAAAAGATAATAATTGGAAAACCACCGAGTAGTTTACAATTATACTTTTGTGCACTTTTACACGTCGAAGAGTTGTCAAGTGGTTTTGATTTCCTAATATATATGGTGCAATAAAGTACAATGAAGACAAAAATAGTTAAAATAGTATTAATACATTTATAGTAAAATAAATGCCCACCTTGAGTTCGGGTAGAATTTCCTTCCATTTTTCAGGTCGAATTCTGTCGTGGACAAACGCATTAACTGTAACCAACACCTAAATAAGACTTGAATAATAGGTGAAAATGTTTTTTTTTGTTTTAGTACATCATTCAGTGAAATTAACTTTATATGTCATCGCTGTTCACAAACAAGTGAGAATTGTTCGTTAGGTACAGTGTAGAATTTGCCCACAAATTGTTGTAATATCTTTTCGCGTTCAAACCATACTGTCTTTGCAATCCCGACTATTTTTTTCATTCTATCCATTTATTTAATCACACGCTTCATTTGCGTAATAAATTTATTCACTCATTCATTCATTCATTCATTCATTCATTCATTCATTCATTCATTCATTCATTCATTCATTCAAGTGAGAACGGCTTGTTGAAAAGACTGTACCGGCAAAGCTTGAAAACTGCTCGATTATACAACACTCCTCATTTGTCTTTCACGTATTACATAACAATTTCATGAAACTAAATCATGAAGTTAGATCTTAGCAAACACTTCTATTTAGGTATCAATACCCGGAAAGAATTTACACGGCCTGATCCTGATAAGTTCAACTATTGGAGCATCATTTAATCATTTTGCATGTTCGTGCACCGCCAGCCATTCTGAGGCCGTATGCACAAATATCCCAAGCATCATCGATAGAAAAGTCATGCAACAAAGTGGTGAATGAGAATCTCCGAATGTGCTCTGGCGGCAGGGATTTTGCTACATATAGTTGTCGCCAACGGAAAGGCGGCAGGGTACTGTATATCTCAATTTCCGCTGTGTACGCACACATGTCTTCGTTTCCAAAACATGCCAGTTATGTACTCTAATAGCGCAGTGGTTAGGGTCTTGCCTACCAATCTTTTGCTCGCAGGTTCGATTCCGGTGAGAAGCAGAAATTTATAGATTTGGCACCCCCTATACGGCATTGTAATGTTCTTAGTGATCCAAATGATCTGTTACCTCATGTGCATTGCTGCCGTCGAACTTTGCGTGTACAATGCGTCGCAGTTCCGTTTTTTCCGGCTCCGTCAAATATCTTTCGAGCACGGATTTCGGTCCAATACAACCGCCCACGATAAAAGAGGACACAGAACACGGTAGAAGGAGGAATAGAATCCTACGCATCACCAGATTACGCCGATCTAAATGGCGCCAACCAGTCAGATTGGAACAAATAAGAAATGAAAACTTCCAAAATTTTATGCAAATCGTATATAAAATCCGATTGGCAGTAACCCCGGTATTAGATCACAGAAAATTAAATAAATATGCTCTATATCAAGTTTTTTATTAAAACAATGTAGCTAAGCAGCTGACCAGGATACTGTAGCTCAAAGTTTTCTTGTGTTCATTGGATTTTACACATTAACAAATTACATAATTGTGAGTTAGACTGCACTGTATAAAACAGATTTCGTTCATCGCGCGGAGCGCGAAGCGCTCTGCGTGAGTTGTCTTTGGTTTGGCCATTGCGGACTCGTTTTTTCCTTTTAATTAACAAAAATCTTCAAACATATTCTTTTTTTGAAAACTAAAAAGAGAGAACGTTAGAGAATCACGAATTGAACATTGTGTGAAAATTTCAGCCAAATCGGATTATTTTCGCCTGAGTTATGGTTTCGTGTCGTTGTTGAAAAGTTCCGCCGTAATTCGTCCCTCGTCCCTCCTCCCTCCTCCCTCGTCCCTCCTCCCTCACGGAATTCTGTCCGCATCGTAGTGGAAAAACTACTGAACCAATTTGGCTGAAATTTGAAACATCTATTCTATGGCAAAAGTTAGCTCGTCGCGCCAAGTATGAAATGTATATGTAATCTCTGGCGCTGGGCGCGGGCGTCAATAGGCGCCAAAAACGACTATTGGAAAAACTATCGAACCGATTTAGCTGAAATTTGAAACATGAGTTCTAATGCAAAATTTAGCATGTCGCGCCAAATATGAGATGTATAGCTCCTCATTGGCGCCGGGCGCGGGCGCCAATAGGCGCCAAAAACCACTATTGGAAAAACTACCGAACCGATTTAGCTGAAATTTGAAACATGAGTTATAATGCACAAGTTAGCCCGTCGCGCCAAATCTGAGATGAATACATCACCATTGGCGCCCGGCGCTGGCGCCAATAGGCGCCAAAAACGGTAAAACACTATTTATCATCAACTAAAATGTTGAACACTAATAGAAATTGAATAATTTGGTGGAAAGTGTGAAAGTCTTTTTCCAAAACTGAAATTTTTCTTCTGGCGCTCGAACCAGGCGCCAGATGGCGCCAAAACCCAAACTCACGACAGCGTCAATGGAATCGTCTGAAATTCGGTACACTAAATAACTATCACATGGCAAGTAAGATGCTCAATCTGAAAATCAAAAAAAGTTCTGTTGGAATTGTGCGCTGGCGCCAATTGGCGCCAAAGTTGGAAAAATATCAGTTATCGTCAATCAAACTGTTTCAAGTTAACAGATATTGAATATTCCAATGTGAAATAAAGATCCACAAATTCAAAATCGAATTTTATCGTCTGACGCCAAATGGCGCCAAAACAAAAACACACGAAACTGACAATTGAATAGTTTGAATATTGCTCCAATCAGTAATTGACACATGTAGTGTGTACTGGTAGCTCAAAAACCTAGAAAATTTCGTTTCGTTCTGCGCCAGACGCGTGTGTCAATTGACGCAGGAATGAAAAAAAATTTCAACGAAGGTTTTTGATGTGGTATTGGAAATAATGGCTATATTGTAAGTGAGTTGGTGTCTCTAATTGTAGATTTGTCAATGGCGCCAATCCCCATCGCTTATCGCCGCTAAAAGCGATGTACATGTCAATCGGAACGTTTAGCGTTTTTGTTCAGTTGTTGATAGTCACAGAGCCAGTAACCTGCGTTATATTACAACATCAGCAATTTTATGGTCTGCATTCGGCTTCGTGCACACACAAAACTGAGATTTCCATTATAATATAATGAGTTCACAAGATTCACTCTGTAAATAGGCAACATATGAAGTTGTAGGAGTACAACTAGCAAAAAAAGGACAATTAGTAAAAAGTGGGGGAACCAACAAATGTGTGAGTTGTGTTTGGTTCGACCTCGATATCAGCAAAAAGTGAACGATACGAATTGCTGTGATACTGTAGCAGAAGTATTCTGCAAAAATAGAACAATACAAATGTTGCACAATGGTTCACAACGCACGCATGTCGTCAAAGCACACATGAAATACCCTTCGGCAATTTCTGAAATATCATGCGGGCTTCGTGAACCATTGTGCAACATTTGTATTGTTCTATTTTTGCAGAATACTTCTGCTACAGTATCACAGCAATTCGTATCGTTCGCTTTTTGCTGATATCGAGGTCGAACCAAACACAACTCACACATTTGTTGGTTCCCCCACTTTTTACTAATTGTTTGTTAATTTTATCAACAGTTCCAATCACAACACAGAAGAAAAACAGGTCCTCGACCAAAATGGCTGTTTGTTGACAAGTGACTACTGGTTTTTATTAGCTATATTGGGAACTATAGACGTAATTTTCTCTTAAAAAGCAAAAAAAATCATTGCATCACAGTCAAGAAAAGGAAAATAAGGAGGGTTGGTGAGACGAAGTTGCGCTCGAGACAGACAGTTGTCAAATTTCGCGAACAATACAAATAACACAAAACAAAAGCCGCCGCTAATGCATCCCCACTCAGCGAAACACAACACTTGAACCATGAACTTGAAACTGACAGGATCACTGGAAATTTACGACTACAGGTACCTTGATACAAACAACATTAAATTTTAAATCAACAAACAATCTTGAACATCATAAAGTAGGCGTGTGTTCTATCGAAACTGCTTTCCGATATAATATTTCCATTGAAAGATTTAATAAAAAGCCTGCCACACCAACATAGACATTCGTGCTGATTCTTCGCGAAAGATTTTGAAGAAAATAGGTTTCGTCAGTTCCGCGGAGCGCCCGAAACCGATAGATTGTCTGAGAACCAACTTTTCAAACTATTGTGATTGTTTTTTATTTGTGCAACAATGAACAACGACTTGGATAATTTATCTCAAGGTATTCTCGACAACAATGAAAACATTCAACATCTGCGTCATCGAGACCTAGCTTTCCACAACTAAATATTCATCTAATGTTGGAGATAACCAGAAGCAAGATCATGGGGAGGGGGATTCAAGAAAAACAAGCATGCCACCGAAAACATTACAATCAGAAAGCTGATTTGTAAGATGAGATCGACTGGCTAACAACAAAAAGGGCAACAAAACTAATCAATAGAAAGACTAATCTATACATGCAGAGAAGCTAGAACAGAGGACGCAGACAAGAACAACAGTTGCGATGGGAAAGCTCTACTGAGCACCAAGAGCAGGGAAGGCTTCAGCGGAAGCGTCGAAGGGAGCAGGGCCGCTCTGGCGGCTGCCACCACGACTTCCTCCACGTCCACCTCGACCGCGACCACCACGGGGAGCGCCACGGTTTCCACGTCCAGCACCGGCATCAGCGAACTGGATGTCGATGTTGAGGATCTTCTTGCTGCTCTCCTTGCGAACGATGATGATTTCGTCCTCCTTGTCCTCGATCAGCTCCTTCTGGAGAGGGACTAGCTTTCCGAAGTTCTCTTGAGCTCCTTCACCAGCTTGGCGAACCTTGAAGCCAGGAGCATCCTTCTGAAAATATGTATAACTGTACACAATATTTGGCATGTTTATTGCGAGCAAACTATCGATAATAGTGGCGTCACTACTTATAAAACGCAACGGTGAACTAAACTTTTGGCTCTACAAAAAAAACTAACATCAGCTAACTCGGAAATTTCACGAAGTTAGTAGCTACCCGTCAGGTTTGGCTTTGCTATAACTATCAGAAAACAACATCCCTGTGAATATCAATCATTCTACATGTAAATAATCCCAAAATACATATAGGTCAACGAACTATAATATTCAACAAAAGCTCCTATTAAGATAATAGGAAATGTACTCGTACGCCACTAAAGTTGTCCGGGTCAAGAATTTAAAAAAAAAACGGAAGACCGGAGCGAGAGAATGTCTAGTTTTGAGCGTTATTACTGTTCACCTTGTGAAACCGCCAGTAGTCCGAACTAACTGGAGTGTAATGTGTAATAAAAATTATTAACAAACCTTCTGGGCAGCCTTGAACTCCTTCAGGGTCTTCATCTTGGCGAACTCGGCCATTTCGGCTTCGTAGGCGAGCTCCTCGGCGGTCTTCTCACGGGGAACCACTGGCTCCTCGGGCTTCTCCTCAGTTACCTCGGTTTCACCGGTGATCTCATCCTAAAATTAACAATTATCAAAGACGAAGAAGCATGTCGTTTACGACCACTCGTCCCCGCGTTGCGTGGGAGAACTCATCCCCAACCCACGAATTGCTCAAATCAGCTTGAAACCTACAAATAAAAGTAGTGACTAGGTTGTATTTCATAAATAGAGACTGAAAGTTCAGAAATAGAAAACTATTGGAAACACAAAGACAGGATATTTTGCTATAATTATTAAAATTATCGTCTCAGGCGACTGCTTGTCCCAGGTACATGAACCACTCAGGCGACTGCATGTCCCAGGTACAAGAACGGGACGTCCCATGTCCCGGGACGGTACCAATAATTACGGTAGAAATGGAGCATATTTGTATATAAAAGTCAGGATCGATGAGAATTTTTGTCATCATATATGCATCTGCTTCATTTCTACCGTAATTCCTGGTACCGTCCCGTTCATGTACCTGGGACATGCGACTGCTGAGCATATCCTGGGACGGTACTGCTCTAATGATACTCATTGATCCGGACAGACCATACACCGCCAAGGGCCTCTTATGTCTTCAAAATTTTCGCGACCCCTCCGTGTTTGCTCGTGTCGCGACCCCCCAAAACGGCGACATTCAACTAATTTCCGTACGATTATAGGTGATTTTGTATGAAAATCGTTAATTAACAGCTCGCGACCCCTACTTTTCACAAGGATTTGTTCGCGACTCCCCTCCGTAACTTTGGCGTCAATGACGGGAACCGACTAAATCGCGAAAACAGTCGAAAACCGCGCCGACTGTCGGAAATCCTGAATCAGGACCGACTTGTCGCGACGGCGGCAAAATTTATTCAAATTTTTGCATGTTTTATATGAGAAGGATAAGAAAGTTTGTGCATTTCGGAAAAAGGAGATAATTTCTACTGCTATTTTGAATGTAATCTTCAACTATAACGCGATGAACATGATAATAGGTTATTTTTCTCAGTTTTCGACCTTTTTTTATGAAAATTTGCTTTTCCCTGTAAATTTCCCAAAATTGGATAAATTCAATAATACCTACATATTTTCACATTCTACATGATGATATTCAAAAATTTCTTCAAATTGTCTATCCTACTTCATTTATTGTCAATTTAAAGTAGTAAATGAGTGATTTTCTATTTCTGTCGCGACAAGTCGGACCCCTCCGACTGTCGGTGCCCCGTCATTGACCGGTAGATTTGCTGAGCCCCTCTTATGAGGGGCCTTGGCGGTGTATGGGACAGACCGCAACGCATGACGCGTCGCGAGGCTGTCAAGATCAATACGTATCATTGGAACAGTACGTCCCGTTCATGTGCCTGGGACAAGCGACTGCTGAGGTCAATGTGTTGTTTTCTCTCGGATATATGGTGAATAAACCAATTTTTGGAAAATATCTATAGTTAATTTGTGATTAAACTTTGTAACGAATAATTTCACAATTTCACTTCGAAACCGAGTTTTCAGTCTGTTTTCGGATAAAAGATTGGGGACGAGTTGTCGCGGATTCGAAACATGTTATTCTTACAAACACGGGCGATGCGTGAGGTGGAACGGAAACTGTGAGCTCAAAAAACTGTAAGTACTAACTCTGAAATAACTGATCTGAATGTCAACTTTGCATTGATGAAGTAAGAAGTAGGACGTTTACAATTTTTGGACGACTCTCTAAACTCTGGGTGACAGAACGGAAAATGGTGTAAATATCTATTTTTGGGTGATCAAAATGATATTTTTCTGTTCAAAATCCAGAAATTCACCCATTTCGACGAATATTTGGGTGATTATCTGAATGGGTCACTAAAGTTCAGACGTCGCCTAGGGTTGTATACGTCTGGCAAGTTGTTAATCATCGATGGTCAGCGAACGGCTAATGTACGATGGCAAACTAAATTTCATAAACTACCACGAACCTTGACATCGCCCCAGTTGCCCTTTCCATGTCCGTCCTTCTTATCAGAACCGCGAACACCTGTGCGGTCAGATCCACTTTGACGATCGAACTGACGTCCACGACCGGCTCCGCGTCCACCACGACGATCGCCGTAGTTTCCCCGACCACCACGATATCCACGGCCGCCTAGAGCACGTTGTTAAATAGGAACAAATTGTGGTGATATTAGGAATGCCAGCAGGGAAGAGCTACACAGTATGTATTCGAAAGTCAGCGACGAACCGTGATAAAACCAAAAAACTGGAAGGTACCTTATTAGAAAAGCAGTCTTGTTGTATGGGAAAAAATGAAAGCAACAATAGATAACCAGTGGCTCTCACTCACCCTCGGCGTGAACCTCTTGGTTCTCTCCTTCGAAAGAGACTTCCTTGTTCTCGTCAGAAGAGGTGTTTACATTTCCGCCACGTCCACGGCTGAAAAGTAATAAAGGTAATTAGAATCCAAGGACCTCCTAGAAAGCGATTACGCGACAAATCCCCCCCGCGTCGCGGCCGGACAATTCCCCCCTCTCTCGGACAACTCCCCCCTCAACCTATTTTAGACTAGTTATGGTCATTTTTTGAAGTGAACTTATCTCATGCAATGACAATTAGTTTATGAAAGCTCTATGAGATGAATTGCATACGCTGACCTAGTATATTCACTAACTATACCCGGAAAATACCATGAAACAGAAATAAATTGATGTCCACTGAATAAGCTGGCGTTTTTGACCTCGATTGGGGCTACAAAGTAATGTTTTGGTGTCAAAAATGTCCTTATACATGCTTACTTACAGTAGAAGTCGGAATAGAATTGAATCGAGAGTTTGTTCGATGAGCAGCCAAATTTTTAGAGAAAAATTAGAGGGGGAGTTGTCACCGCAGAGGGGGGAATTGTCCGACCGCAACGCGGCGGGGGGGGGATTTGTCCGTAAACCCTAGAAAGCCTCTTGGAATCACAAATACAACTAACGGAACTAGCCGTGAAGTAATCATTATCATTGGAAAATGAGTTCTCAGACGATTGCTCGCTCCAGGCACACAAACGCGACATCCCGTGTCCTGGGACGATAATAAGACGTACTGCTCTAATTCACTGATTTTGACACAGACCGCGACGCGTCATGGCTTGCGGTCTGTCCGGATCAATGAGTATATTAAGAGAAGTACAGTACTCGGACGTCCCGTTTTTGTTCTTGGAACAGGCGACAGCTGAGTGGCACCCCAAATATGCCGCATACAAACAAATAGTTTCACTTGATCCACAAAGATTATCGACGTACGGACGGTAAACGTGGGTTCACATTTTCCTACGTATTAGTGAGTGTTGTATAGCTTACAAAGCTCAATCACGAGGGATAGAAATTCTTAAAACTAACAATGGTCGAGCACCGCGTCCACGGGGCCCTCCACGTCCACGTCCGCTAGACTCGCCGAAGCGATCGGAAACATCACCACCCTCTCTGGGAGTACGAGGTCCTCCACGTCCGCGACCACGTCCTCCGCGTCCACGATCGTTTCCAGAAGGTCTGTTTTCCTTACCTGAAAATTATCATCAATGAGGGAAACCGGGTAATCGTACATGGTTCAATCTAGCCCTACACATGAACGTCATTGATGACAAAAATGAAGCGAGTATAGCAGAAACGTATAAAATCTTAACTGAGACTGTACGAAGAAATCTCTGTATGTATGCATTAAATCCTATATGAGTCCAAACAGCTTAATGAACAATCAGTTTATTTCCCAGAACGGGAAATATACCCAACCCTATTGAAAGCGGTGATGCTTGATGAACTATATATTTAAATGCAAACGTAAAACTGATGCAATACATTGAGCGCAACTATCAATCCTTATTGTCGAATAACAAAGTTACCTGCAGGCTTGGAAACATCCTTGGTGGGTGGAGCGGCTTTCGTAGTCGCAGCCACTTTATCAGCTTTCTTCTGGGCGGCAGCTCTCTCGGCCTCGACCTGGGCGGCCTTGGCGATTAGCTCCTGTGGGTCCTCAAACTCTGAAAAATCAAAGTAAACAAGTTTTGTAATCGTCTTCTTTGTACTTCAGTTACAATATTACCCAACCTAAATTTTGCGCAGTAAAAATTGTTGTAACTAGAAACAATCTGCGTAGTTTTGAACTATGATATTTTGAAGGTTAGAAAGATTGTTAAAGTTAAAGAAAGATCGCTTGCGCTCGGTTGAGCAATAAATTCGCACGCCTCTCACTCATGATGAACTCTAATTAAACTTTGTATAAATAACATAATTTTCATAACGTTTCATAGAGCATCCACATCCACATCTGACCACCGACGATTACGTCTTCTTTTAAAACATAAAACAACCAAACTACATCGTAATTAATCGGCAATGCACAGAAAAATTACCAAAAACACTCACCATCGTCATCAGACATGAAGCCAAACTTGTTGGCGACATTGCAACCGTACGAAACCATTGTTGCTAGAAGAAGTGAACAAGTGCAGGAAGCTTGTATACGGGTTATCGAATTTAGTGACCAAGTCAATAGTCCATACTATGGGACCCCTGAAATAATGATAGTTGCTATTTCATTCAAACTTTGGAACTACAGGAGATCTTCTGTGAACGCACACAGTCACAGAATGTTACGAGACCTTGCTTCCGGCTCAATAAGCTCCAGCTCGCTGGAAAAGCGCAATTTTTCGATTTACAACCAATTTACTTAAGCTGCAGTATTTGTGGTTCAAAAAAACATTGGGACACCATAAGGTTATCGTACGCCTATCACAGTATCGCGTAATCACGTACACGCCACTAAGATGTTATCTCGCTCTTATATAATAACACCCAATCGATAAAAACAACAAAAAACTTTAAGAAAATTAATTTTAACGCACGAAGGGCAAAAGGCGGAGCCATTGCGTATCAATTGTTGTAATAACATCATAGGACAGTTGATGCGCAGCCAGCAGGTCTCAAAGGGATAGTCTGGCTGCCCGCGAACTTTGAATTTTCAATAATTTTTTTTGTTTGTCTGCCCGAAAGATCGGAAATTTCTTCGTTTTTCTCAACTTTTTCTATTTCTCGGTAGTTTAAACTTTATTCTTCTACTTAATTCAAATTTAACTAGTGATTTCAAAGTACTTTTACGATTTTGTTCCGGCGGTTCAGCGTTTTAACCGTTTTTGTTCAAATCGCGTTTGATTTACTCGCGCTTCCTTTCCTTTTTCATAATTCTTGTCCACGACGACTAGAAGGACGGGAAAAGAGACCGGTGCTGTTGTCCAAGACACCATTAGAACGCGGAATCGGTTGTTGGTTAACTATTTCGCACCCTATTTACCATTTGTGACCCGCTGTTTCATTTGATTTACAACCTTAGCAGTCAGAAATATCCACAAAACTGGTTCCTTTTCTGTTGCAACTTGCTACATTGCACTTTTTCTACAATTACTTCAAAATTGTTTGTAACTTACAAAAAAATTCTTCGATTTTAAAGTATTTTGCATAAAAAACACCAAATTCTCCCTATATTCGAGGAGAAGGAGCCGGTTATTTTACCACATTATATTAATATGGTTCCAAGCGCAGTGTATAGTGTTTATCGTCTCACGTGTTACACAGAGACAAACGGCGCCTCGTAGCGTCCAATAAACGGCCTAGAATCGTCCCAGAATGCGCCTAGAAAGAAACGTACAGGATCTACGGTTACTAGGCGGTCTCTTGGACGCTCCTAGGTTAAATTGAGAGGTGTGCGTCGGCCGAAACTGGCTGCCGACTTTGAGAAAATCCAATTTTTGCATGAAAATAGTCATGACAGGTTTATACTAGCTATTTCATCAGTTTGTGACCACGTTACAACTCTTAAAACCTTTTCAAACGAATTCATGCAAAATTACTATGTATTTGTGACTTCAATATATTTGCGAGTTTGCTCATGCTTCACTACTTCAGACTTCACGCTTTCCGTCTTTTTGAAATATTTCATTTTCAGAAGCAACATGGATAGAATTTTGGACGAGGTGCAGAAATCAAGGCAGTTGATGCTCAAAAGCAAGTAAGTTTTTTTTCATTTTGTTTCAAGAAGTTTGTTAAGGTGAAACGATTACTGAAATATAGACATTTTATTAGATGCGTCCTGAACTGCAAACTGATCAAATACCCAAATAATTATCCAGTGGTTGATTTTTGAATTTGACAAGTGTCATCGCTAACAGATAGCTCAACCTATACTTTCCCTTGTTATTTCTCGGTTATTTTGTTTTCACGTATTCCTATTTAGGCAGGGTCCATACTTTTTACGTCAGCGTATTACGCCCGCGTACTTCGTGTACAAATCATGATTATCGATTTACGTCGGCGTATTACGCGAAATTTTGACGTAGCGTACTTCAAAAATATCGTCCATACTTTTTTCGGCGTAATACGCGAAAATCAAATACGCCGCGTACTTGATTTGAGACGCGTTTTACGTTTGAAGCTTATAACGTTTTTCGAAAAACGCTGACGTTTTTCATGAGTTAACTCCAAATATACATTATTTTATAATGCTTTCGTGAATTTTACTTTCCGATACTCAAAATAATGTGTTCATTCAATGTTTAATAAGATTTCAACTAGTTCAGGTCAATTTTCGGTGTTTTCGAAAAAAAATTGAAATTTTGAAAAACTTGGTAATTTTAGCATTTTTAATAAGCTGAAGCAATAGAAATCAATAAGAAATCGAACGTTGTTCATTTCTGACTTAAATCAGAATAATCAAGTTTATTAACGGGTTGGGTGAACTCGGCGTAATGCAACGCGTATTACGCCCCGCGTATTAAATCAGGACGTTTTTACATGCTTGTTGGCGTATTACGCCCGCGTAATACGCGCGCGTAAAAAGTATGGACCCTGCCTTAAACGGAAAACAGGGCTCTTTTGGAAAAAAAGTACACCTTACTGAAGTGTGAAGCCAGGTCTTTATTTTAACTTTTTTTGTTAAGTGGTAAGCAAAGAACTCGAGCCTGACGTTATTATGGCTGTCTTGCACATTGTACATAAATTCATAAATATGGGAGACTTAGTTGAATATAGCAATTAAGCGTCCTTTTTTCGCTAAACCCGAGAGAATGAACTGTTTATATTTCAGTAACACTGAAAAGTTTATCATATTACCCGTAAAACTATCATTTTTCGTCTGATTGGAATTGGAATGATTATAAACTAGCTAAACCATTATTTTCCTAAAAATTTAGCAAACCATTGCTTGTTTTAGTTGTTTGTTTATGTAAATTTATGACTGCTCGGAGACGGAGCGTGAGAAATTACTAAGAACGCACGTTCAATATTATTTCATAGATCACTCAGACAAGACCGTGAGGCTTTTCGATAAAAACACGTTCAATTTCTTGATTTCGCTTCAAAAACTGGTAATTTCCCCCAGTTCACACGAAATAAACCAATTTTCGGAGATTCTCTGACTTTTTAGGATGCGTAAATGTATCCAAATAGCTGCACGATTTTGAAAAACAAAAGCGAAAGATTGCAAAATTCTGATGAAGAATCAAGATTATAGAGAGAAAAACCGGACTCCTTTTTGTAGAGTAGTCACACCTTACTGGTGTATGCTATTCAGCCAAGTTTTCCAAGTTATTATAGTTCCTTTTTTAATTCAGCTGCAAGTCGGACGTTTGGGCTCTGCATCATTTCACTCTCGAATAATAGTTCCGATGTGTTAAATCTTATTCATTTGAAACAGTTCACTTTGTCAACAAACAGCAAGTAACGGAGAGGAAATTGGTGGCTTTTCTAACGAATTCATACCTCAGTACAACTAATAAAAACAGGAAAATTTGTCTATTTTAGTTGCAAAATCATAAATTTTCAGGTGTTTTCATTTTAAAAACAGAATAGTGAACTATTATTGAATAGTCGGACCTTACTAGGGTATGCATTTATTCGAAACGGTTCACTTCCACTTTGTCAATAAGTAACGGAAAGGAGTATTGTTGCCTTGATGCTTTATTTTTACTCATCGCGCATGAACATACACCAGTAAGGTTCGACTATTCGACAAAAAATAGTTCCTTTCTAGATTGAAAGACGTGAAAATCATTGGTTCTGCATCGAAAATTGAAAAATTTACTGGTTTTAAGCGAAAAGTAGCCTGTTGCACAGTGCTTTCTGACTATTCGGATTCGCATTCGGACAAATTTACTGGGGTATCTATGTCAACCTATAACGGAATAGGAATCTGAATCGGATGCTTTTGCCGACCTTTCGCTTTTGTATAATTTCAATTTCAGTGTTCGTCCTTCTAAAGACACGTCCGTGTGTAGTGAAGCGAGGAATCTGGTATCTTCGCTAGAGACTCAGGTGTGTGGTATTGATTAGTTTTCTTTCCTTTAAAGAAGGACGATTATGTGGACCAATCTCGTGTCAACGGTCCTTTAAACTGCAATTGAAAAATGTATTGCAGTTTAAAGGACTGAACCGTTGTGATTGGACCACATAATCGTCCTCCTTTAATAAATCACTAGACGGTTTATTGATTCACCCGGTTTCCTTAAAAATCAGGATTTGAAACTTTTCTGATTTCAACAGTTGTCGAGGTTTACAGTTTAAGATCTTGTTTGCTACCAGTTTTCCACTTAGTCACTCATTTAAAACACCCGATTCTCAATGAATTTGTGTGTGTAGAACAAAGTCCCCTTATGTATGGGATGTATACCCGACGAGTGGTGTTTGTGGTCACATACCAGTAAGGTCCGTATGGTAGACTGGTCACTATTCGACAAAAAGGAATTCGTTTTAGAAATACGAACGTGAAAATTATAATTTTTTTTAGATTTTGCATCGAAAATAGACAAATTTCCTCGTTTTCGGCGAAAAAGTAGCCCGTTTTTCGAGTTTCTTGGCGCTACTGGGACGACCTTACTGGGCTGTGGGTGTATGCCCAAGTGGTGGTTTTTGTAGTTCTTTCCGGGAACTTATAGAAGAAAGCATTGGCTCACGAACATGATTTCCAAACGTGAGGCGAGTTTGTTGGATTGTCCATTCATCCATTGAATTACCTCTTCTGCTTCTCTATGAAATCGGGGTTTTCAAATACCCTAGTTTCGACACATGTTACTTCACCTGTGAAAAGCTCTCATTCCACCCAGTGTTGTAGTTCATTTCGCAGACAGATTTCTGGTTTTCATTTTCAATCAATTTTTACAAAGTCGCCTCACGTATGAGGCTCTCCCACAACCATACACCAGCAAGGTTGTCCGAATAGTCAGAAAAGCTTGAAAAACAGACTACTTCCTAGCACAAAATATGAAAATCGGTCTACTTTGTTGTAAAAATCCTAAATTTTTCGCGTGTTTACATCTGAAAACGGATTACTTTTTGTCGCTTAGTCGGACCTTACTGGTGTTTGCCACAACTCAATCCAAGATTGTTGAAGTGCATTCATATTAGTTCGGGTTCGGGTGTCAGTCGTACCAGTGAGTGTCCACTATATTTTGAGTGTACCCCATTAAAGTTTTCCGAAAATCCACAAAAAAAACGAGAAATAGGCTACTTTTTTTGGCCCAAAACAAGCAAATTTGTCCGTTTTTGATGCGAAATCATCACTTTCCACATATTCAAATGTAAAAACAGACTTATTTCTGTTGAATAGTTGTACGTTACTGGTGTATGATTTTCGGAACCGGTTCGGGGAACATTGAGGTTTCAGCTCACACCTTTCTGAGGTCTGAGCTCGCATTGCTTTTGGGGAGGGGAATTGAAGATACTCCCACCCCCTCAGGGGTGACCACAGGTTGCACACTGTGCAACTTTCGTGAGGGGGGGGGGGTCGTAACTCGTAAATGCCCCGCGAGGGCTAAAAATGTTCAAAATTAGGCATAATTTTGCAATTTTCGATAAATTTCTAATCAATTTCGTAGAATATGACGTTTTTATCTGTAAATTTAAATTTATTGAAGGGAGGAGGTCGTACTTGGTTCAAAGTCGGGAAACATTGTGGTCACCCCTGCACCCCCTCTCATTTCGGCTACTGAAGTCCAGCCCCCATTCGTTGAGGTTTAACCACCACCATTGAGGTACCGTAAATAGTGATTAGTGAACGTAGAAGCTGAATTTCGACCCCTCCGCTTCTAGCTTTTTTAGGGGTTTTCATTGGGTGGATGGGTGGGCACCCAATTGCAGACTTCAACGTTCCTGGAAAAAAATGTACAAACTTCCCCTACTATAGACAGAAAAGCAGCCCGTTTTTTCCCCTGGGTATTTCATCAATGTTACTCTAGTTAACCTTACTGCGTCTTGTTACTCACTTCTTACTTCGACTCTCTGCATCAATATTTATAATTTGAGCAATGTAGGCAGACAGTAAGAAGCCCCCCCCCCCTTTTTTTTTGTTTTCGATTGCCTTTTTTCATAAGACTCGTTTTTCGTAGTTTGACCAATCTTCATTCAAACTTGGGTTTCTCTGGCCAACTCCTACCAAATTGGCAAAAAAGCTAGAACGCTACACAAACGTTTTTACTACTCTTGAGCATGCTCTAGTACAGTTTTCCCAATAGCCGGAAATTTGCCAAAACTAGCTCCTTTCCGTTAATATTATGAAAAGAGATTTAAGAGGGGTTTCTTTGTGTATATTAGTCACACTTTAATGGCAATGGCGTATGGATCTTGTGCAAGTTTGGTCTTTTTGGTTTTTGATCCAAACGTAGGACGACTTTGTTGTATGGTCCATCAAATCACTCGTTTTTCTTCAAAATAGGTACTTTGAACTACCCTAATTTCATCAATAGTCGCACTATACTGATGAAAACTTCATTTTCATCCTGTTTTGTAGTATGGTTGCCCAAATGAAACACCTGATCTTCAATTAATTTATGTGGACGCCTGGTCAACAAAGTTGCCTCACGTACGTGTGTTTTGATCGGTATCAGGAAAAAGTCATTCAAAATTAGAAGTCATCAAAGTAAACGGCATTCAAAAGTGAAAGTCATTAATTCACTTTTAGTCAGGATTTGAAAATTACGAAAATTTTCGGAAACATTATTTTTGATTCTCAACTGTTTCTGTACTTAATGACTTTTACTTTCGAATGACTTTTACTTTAATGACTTATTCTGGTTGCCGTTTTGATCCGAGTTTGTGCAACAGTATTTCCATACAGCAGCAAGGTTGTCCGAATAGTCAGAAAAATTCGAAAAACCGTCTACTTTTTAGCCGAAAAGTCGAAAATCGATCTACTTGTTTGGAACAATCCTAAATGTTCACGTGTTTATATCGAAAAATGGATTACTTTTCGTTGCTCAGTCAGACCTCACTGGTGTAGGAGTATTTCAATCTGAAAACGGGGCTCTTTTCGACCAATGACCATATGTAAGGCGAATTCGGGCAACTCTACAACTAACCGGGTTTTGAGGTAACCTAAACCTTTTTTGCTAACCTTTTTTTCAGGTTACCTTGGTAGGTAACCTGGAAGTAACCTGAAAGTAAAATCCGGTTACCGTTCAAACTAACGGTAAAAACCACATTTTGCGTTGGAAAAACAGGTAACCGGTTTTTTATTTTAGGTTACTTACAGGTTACCTACCGAGGTGACCTGAAAAATAGGTTACCAAAAAGGGTTAGGTTACCTAAAAACCCGGTTAGATATAGAATTCACCGCGAATTTGTTGTACACTGAAATTGATTGAAAATTGGGGTAACCGAACTACGAAACAGGGTGGGAGATTAGGTTTTCACCAGCAAAATTAGATTTTTGTTGAAATTAGGGTGGTTCTAATCATATACCAGTAAGGTCTGACTGAGCGAAGAAAAGTAGTTCGTTTTCAGATGTCAACACGTGAAAATTCATGATTTTTCATCAAAGGTAGACCAATTTTCTTCTTGACGGCGAAAAAGTAGTTCGTTTTCTGAATTTTTCTGACTATCCGGACAACTTTACTGGTGTATGGTTCTAATACGGATTATAACAAAAAGTGGGTGATTCAATAAAGCAACCAACAAAGTCGCCCTACGTTTGTTTTTGACGAACAGAAGTACAGTCACTTGCTGGTGTGTGATTATCTTCTCGAAACTAGATTGTTTTGAGTATTTTTTTCAGGAAAAAAATGATGTTGTGTGATTTTGATTCGTTCTCAGGGATATTCGAGCAAAGTTGTCGCTTGTCGGAATGATTAGATAAATCCAAAAAAACGGACTCCCTCATTCAAACGCAGGGCGACTTTGTTGAATCGTTTATTTTTTATTGTTTCACCCGTTGTTCTACAAATAATAGGACGTACTTCTTTAATGGTGTTTAATTTCCAGAATTGTCCAACAACGTTTGTGGCGGTCAATTCTACTAATGGAAATCCGATAATCGCCGTTTTTCCGCGAATACAGTTAGACGAAGAAAAGGACAAGGAAGGTGTAGTGGCTTGAATACTTTTCAACTTGATCTTCTCTTTTTGATCTTTGATCGTTGATCTTCGATCTTCAGCAATTTGCAGCTGAAATGTACATTGTTTTTGTTTCAATTGGAATAAACTTTATTCAGATAAATTGAGCTCTAATCCGATACACTATTAATTGGAATATGTAACTGTGTGTATAATATGGGACTGAGTGTCACCTGTAGTACTGAGAAATCACAATAAAGCAAGGCAAGTGGAAGGCACAATACAAGTGGTATAACGGAATTTAGTTATTTTATACATATTACTGAGATTGTAGAGTTAGAAACCGCAGGTTTCTATAGTTTGACCAAGAATATACGTATGTTGTTGGATAAAAAATACACAAATAGTACTAAAAACGTACTGAATATCGCATGGCAAAACTGCCAGACATGTCAACTACCTATTCAAGGGTGCTTAAGGAGGCGAACAACGAATATAAGGAGTGCCCAAATATGAGTTGTAGTTCGGTTTAGATACCACAAATCTGCATTTTTGTCCAAGAAACACCAAACTACAAAACAGGTTGGAACAAAACAAGGCAGAGGATATGGTGGCCGTGACCAGTTCTATCATGTAGTCTGATCTCCAATCTCGATGCATGGTATAACGTATAATTTACGGATTTCGGCAGTAAAGAAATGGGATCAAACTAAAAACACACGAGGTTGGAACAAAAAGGAATCAACCCTACATACAAGTCACCAAACTGGAGTTGTAGTTTGGTTTAGATACACACTACAGTTCTATTGATCAATAAAACACCAAATTACAAACACAGCACGAGGTTGAAACATACTACTGAGCCACGTTGTGTCGTTTCATGTGCAGACTAAGATGGTCGGATCGAGAAAAAGCCCGGTCACACAAACTACACTGGAAGGGACGGTCGCCGGTGTGCTTGCGCTTGTGCCTGAAATGAGGGTTGTTTGTTGGTTTGTTTACCGATATTTGTGTGGTGTTTACACAATTCGAAATTGCAAGACGTCTGACGTGAAGAAGGGTGGAACCACACATACTATTTTTGACCACCAAATTTTTTGTCCTTTAAAATAGCGTATTTGGTAATAATTGATCTAATGTGGCCAATTATCGATTGTTCTGCTTTTATGATAGCCAAGATGTGAACGGTGAGTACGGTGAAGTGGTAAAACGTTACTTTCATGCTAATAATTATATTACGACAGAGTGAACACAGTATTGTGATTTCAGTAAGTTGGTCTATTCATATAGGTAGTGAAACATTGGAGCGTACCTAGTCAGTTCGTCACTTCTGGCGAATTTCCATTCACATCCAACCCACGGACAGCAGTACGGTTTCTCACCGCTATGCGTACGCACGTGCGCTTTCAAGTGGGAACTTTTAGAGTACCTGGAATTTCACTAGTTTATAATATTTACCTGAAACATTTCGAAACAACGATGTTTATTTTGGTGGTAAATCGAATTAGCATAGTATAACATATTTCCTTACGTTACTAGTAATATATGGTGCTTTAGTGATGTTGATTGTATCTGATACACTACCACGCTCTAAGTCACATAAAACACGTGATCACGCGATCTCCACGCTAAATAAACGAGACGAAGTTCAGTTTTACTAGTTATAAGTATATTTAGCTTCACGATGACTGTGTCTCTTCGTTTATCACGTTTGCATTGTATTTGATTCATGCTCAAGCTGTAAGTCACGTGATCACGTCTATCACGTGAAACTCACGTTTAAAAAAACGGCTCACCAAAAAAAAACATCACCTTCAGTTTTACTAGTACTAGTGTTTTACGACGACTGTATTTTTCTGCGTTCATGTGATGTACAATGTATCTGATTCACGATCAAGCTGTAAGTCAAGTGATCACGTGATCACGTGAACTTCACGTTTAAAAAACGGACAATGACACTAGTACTAGTCCAGGTTGGATCTGATACACGTTCAAGTGATAAATCACGTGTGTCACGTGACACTTGAACACGTGATCACGTGAACTTCACGTTTCAAAAACGGAAAAAGAGATTAACTGACTTCTTTCCGCATCCCGCGTAGGGACACGCGTGTACGGCAAGTCTCTTGGTGTCTCGCGCCCTCCTCGGTCTGCGTGCTCTCTCGCTCTGCTCAGAGTCAGTTGAAGATTCGCCACTGGAAACAGCATCAAGGTTATCATCTAACACCAATACCCTAATTTTTTAATGCACCGAAAAACTCCTTAAAATAGTTTTCACGTGGTAGTCACGGAAACGTGCATTTTGTAGACTTTATAGTGGCACGTTTTATATTCGTGATGTGTTTGAATGTTTCACGTGAAAACTGTGCGCTGGTCTCTTATGGAAATTTATATTTTCCCTCCAAGCTGATCCAAATTTCATGACGTTCTGAACTTTGGGAGCTTTCAAGTTGGAAATATGGTAGTTGATTTTGTTTCAGGGTCTGGTTCATCAGTTTATTCAAAATGGGGATAATATTCTGACTTAGTTATTCTCAGCACCCCAAATTTTACTGTTGTTTTGGAAAAGTTCGAGCCTAAAACACTGTTTTTCATAAGATAATAGGTGAAAAAAGTTCATTTTTGGAAAAAAAGACCAACATCAAAGGAATGTGGCGGAAGTTGTGAATCACGTGCCGTATACGGTACATTCAAACCTATTCGCATCGCAATGTCCTTATCATATTAGAGGAGTAGGTGAAATACTTGGACCCCGGTTAATCATTGAAACATTCGGATGTGTTATGATCAGATCTAACAAGATTATGTGTGGAAACGGATGTGGTTTACGAATTTAGGTGTTTCTCGATGTTTTTGGTTTAAAAACACCCAACTACAAGAGAACGACGGTATAGTCTGTTTCACCAATCGATGTACTCCTACAGTAATCCGTCAATTATTCAAGGGGATGTTTTCTAAGGAAAAAGTCGTTACTTTGGTTCCAAATTTTCAGAGTTAGTGGTAGTAAACATGCAGAAGACACTATGAACATTTTGAGGCATTCTAAATACGCCAATATAGTAAACTTTGACCTGGAAGTGTTAGCAGATTACTGTAAGTGGGTGGAACAAACTATAGATAGTGTGTTTATGTGATATCTGGACAAACTAGAGTTTTGCTACTTGCTGAATCCATATATCTACAACATTCGATTATTCTATTTATTTCGAATTTAGACAACTAACAGATAAATAACGATTATTATTATTTTAGACAAACTTTTTTTTCCTTCTCACCAGAATGATGAGATACTGCAAATATTTCACGTGATACTCGTGTAAATCTTACGTTCTATTCATAGGCGCGGTTCAATGTAACACAATCACTACTTAGGATGATATTTTGGACATGTTTCCGTTCTTGTCACATTTCTTTCTAGGAAAAAAAACTTTGGATAAGAGAGTGAGATAATTTAGGATTGGCCCACACGCATTTTTTTCTATCTATCTCTCCCCCCCCCCCCCTCTATCTCCCTCTACCCCTCCTCTCTTTCTCCCCCCCCCCTCTCTCTCTCTCTCTCTAACCTCCCTCCTTTCCTTCCCATCCCCCTAAGTGTACATAGTATCCCCCCTGCGGGAGGTACCCCATAAACCGTGCGGTAAAAGGAGGTCGTTCTACCCTCTCTTTCTCGCTTCAAACACAGCCGCACAACGGGAAATGCTAATCTAACTGCAAGTTCACACACACAACTACCGGTTTCCCCCCTTTTCGCTTCGAGACCCTTTACCATATGCCATGGCGAAGTAGACCTTTAAAGAACACCGAAAAGGTTGTTTTAGTCGAAATGTTATACATTACGCGTCTGCGTCTCTTCAATTGTGTGTTCTCTACTTCTCGATCTTATTCGTAGATCACGTTAGCTAGGCCGGGCGCGGTAGCATTCCCTCAAAAAACCTCATGAGACACGTCATGAGCAATCTCACGAACTTCTCATGAGACTCTATTGATTACTATGTTTCAACATTGGTAGTTCACGAGAAGCTCATGAGAACTCATATGAGTTTCTCATGAGGTTGGATGGTCTGCTACGCCGCCAGTGATTCAAAAACGCGAAGACCGTACAACCAAATTCTGTTTTCCGAGCCACACTAAAAAAGTAATATTCACAGCTTCTAATGAGAAAATTATATATAAACTATACAAAAGTAGTCAGGGTCATTTTATTCTCCTGTGTCGCAAGTTCAAACTGCAACTAGGCTTGGTCATTATATTCGAATGAGATGTATCTCTATCCCGGTATATCTGTGAAACATCGAAGTGAGATAGTCGTTTCTTGCCTTTTCGCCCCTTGTTTGTGATAATGCACTAATTGGATGTCGGGATTTTTGATCAACGTAAAACAAGTTTCGCTCAGCGTTTAGCGGCGCTTTTCGGTTCAAAATGAAGTCAACTCAAGGAACACTGACAAGTAAATATGTTTTTGATATTACAATCAAATGATATTAAAATCATTAAAACATATTCTACTCGGTGGGAAAGAGAAAAAGCGAAGCCACTTGATGAGAAGAGCTATAAATATATGCTTTGATACAGTGAAACGAAATTATAATTTCGTGTTCTGCGAATCTTTCCACTAGCAAAGTCACAGTTCTAGAAAGGTAAGTTTTCGCGAACGTAGTGTCACAGAAAATATTATGGGGTTGTCACAATCATCCTTTTTAAATGTATTTTTTGGGAGAAAGTTTTGGAATATTACATCATACTACCAAATGAAATTTTTTTGTATTGTTTTGAAATATTCACCAAAGTTCTCATGCCAACTGAACACGATGCTTGATATCTTATACATAGAGTAACTGAAACACTCCCGCGATTCATATGTAACAAAGTGCACCTACAAAGTTTCTACAAAGTCATGAATTCAAGTCAGTTTTTTACTTAGCCGATGTGTTTCATACTCTGAATATATTACTACAATACTTCTATATCTGATTAGTAGCTTATACATCGAAAAGTTTGAGATTAAAAGAAAGTCGCCGAATAACCATGATTTGATTGCAAAGAACATTAAACCACATCAAAAACTGAAAATTAAAACTTTGCACGTTTTTTTTAAACGTTTTTTTCGTAAAGTTAAGTGGTTACTACTAGTGTAAAGTCCCAATTAGTTGTGCATCTGTGCTTTTTAATGTTCATAATAAGCACAGAGACTGGTGTTTTGGGCCAGTTCCATTAGTGTTTGTTCGTGAGAACAAAACGGGCTTCTTTCCACTATCAGTCATACAAATGTCACTACAATTCACACCAAATTAATCATCTTTTAGCTATTTCGTATACTAGGTTTGACACCCACCGTGGACCACTACAGTATGAAAACTATTTCAGAAATTCAAACTTAAACTCTCAAATATTGTAAAAATCGGGTAAAGTGAATATAGAAAGTGGAAAGATTTGCTGTTTTAGTAGTTTGATCCGAGTATATTTTGGGTAGGTGAAAAGTTCTGATGCGTTTGACAGATAATACAACTATAACTAAGAAGTGGCTTCTTTCGAAAATAAGGGCAAGCTGAATCAGAAGTCAGACCTGTCAGAGAGCAGCAAGAGAACACGTAAACAGAGAGACGCAGACAACTACAACCATTTAGGAAGCATCTGAACTACTGGAGAACAGTTCAGTTTTGTAGTTTGTTCTCTCGTGCACAGCAGAAGTAAGTTCAGTCGTATAGTCTGTTGTCTAACAAAGAGCAGAAGTGAGTTCAATTTCGTACTTTGTTCTCTTATACACAGCAGAAATATAAGCCCACCAAAAGTTTCCCCAAAACAACACAAACCGCTTCTTTGTGCCTATCTTTCTTCGAAAATGTCCATTATCGATTATTTGCGACATTCAAATACTTATCTTTTCATGGAAAAAGATCCCGGGCCGCACGTCATTCGATAACGTTCGAAATGACGTGAGAAAACGTAAATATACTCCGCTTCACCAATCTATAAACTTCTACCGTAAACCGTCAAGTATTAGTTTTTTCTACTGAATAACGCATTTTTTGTAACGCAAGTAGAGAAGTGAACAATAAAGATGCAGAGAATACAAACACCCAAACTTGTCCTGGAAGGTTGAGCATTTAAAGAAGGACGGTTTTGTGGTCCAATCCTAACGCTTCAGTCCTTTAAACTGAAAACTGCAATACATTTTCCAATGGCAGTTTAAAGAACCGATGACACGGGATTGGTCCACATCATCGTCCTTCTTTAACTGTAGACGGTTTGCTATTGAAGTTCACAGCTTGGTTAAACGGAGTATATTCACTTTTTTCACGTTATTTTGAACGTTATCGAATGACGTTAAGTGCATGAGACATACACATTAGTTTCAACCAAATAATTTGACGTTTTCTCTGTGTGGGCTGCGACACTTCAAGTGCGCCAACGGCAAACAATCATCGAACATAAGTTGCTGGAAAAATAAATGACAAATACACGATTAGCGCAACTTTTATCCATAAAACATATTATTTTATCTCTAAGGAAGCTTTTTCAATTCCAGAAACGTCCTCGTCTAAGCGTAGCCTTAGGTTGCGTGCGAGGCCAAACGTCTAACGTATAATGGTTTTTCACTTAAATCTACCTTAGAACTGTGATGTTTCGACTAAAGCTATCATTCTCGGTTAAAGGAGAGCAGAATGAAAAGCTACTTTAGGTACCCCGGGGTTCCTAAACACAACGTTGCGTGCGCCAAAACACGCAAAAACGTCTGAACCGTAAGCAAATTAGGTTTGTTAGTTTGAATTGCAATGTGTATATATCGGTTTATCTTGAGTTCATATTGAGTTTCCTTTCTGCTCCCCTTTAAGTACAAAAGATAGTGTTTTTCCATGAGAGAACTGGTTTTCTCGGAAACCCGGTAATTAACTCATCACTCGAACTACCAAATACATGTTGGGAAGCGAAATGAGTTTCGAGTGTACCACATTAGTGCCAACAACAGTCCTCTCTTGGTTTAATGGAAGAAAAACACCGTTTTGCGTTGATAGGTGGTAGGTCAAACACGTCTCAACCATGAAATTTTGCAAATATTGGAACACTCATGGTTTTTCTTATGAACAGAGCGACACTATAGTGAGTGCCAAGTTTATAATCATCTGTCTCCCGCCGAAATCGAACCTGCGAGCAAAAGTTTCGTAGCGGGGCGCTAACCACTGCGCTGTTGAAGCACATAACAGGCGGGCTTTGGAATCTAAGACATGAGTGCGTACTCAGCGGAAAGTCAGATATACAGTACGCTCCCGTTTTTCCGTTGGCAACGACTATACACCAAGATGAACAACGTGTTTTGGTTTATTTAACATGTTATTGAAACTCCGAAATGCTAAATACTCCCAATTTCCCTAAAAACCTTTCACAAACAAGACACTTAACTTTTTCTTCTCTAGTTTTTTTCAAAAACCACAGCGGGTCAAAGGGCACGGGGGTGAAAGTACAATCTTCCCACTAACTTTCAAACCGTTATCTGCCGACTGGTTCTAACTGCAGCCAAATGTAGCTAAGGGGGTAGATAAGGGGTTGATGATGTGATATTAGCCCCAGATAACGGCCTATTCTCTCAGTTTACAGTCGATGCAAAGTCATAATAACAGGTGATTGCAAACATTCACTGGCAAGGACAGGCAAGATAAAATGAAAGTTATCGATTGATAATTTTCATTTATTCATTAAAAAACGGAAATATTGATTGATTATTCTCGATCTTTTTTTGAAACTCCGGCTGTTTGCTTGCCCACTTGTGAGAAGTTCGTGCAAAGTTGTTGCAAAATATTTCTTGAAGTTTTCGAAAGAGTATTGAGTGGAACTTTCAAAAGCTATTTCCGTAATGTCGCAGTTATGCAAGAGAAAACAGGTAAACACGAATCCCAGAACTGATTAAAACCGAGAGGATTCGAACCAAAGACACGATAATAATCAAAGGCAAATGTGCGCACCACTGAGCTAAGCAACACTTTTGGGACATGACTCATATATATCCTCATTTACATGAAGTTTGACTAAAACACACAGCAGTTCATTTACAAAATTTTCATAAGAAACTTGTTGTTCCCCATGATCAGTGGTAATTGCATGTTTCACACTCAAACTGCGCGCTACAGTAATAAAATGGTCAGACTGCGAGCAGAGACAATGCGAAAGAGAGAGGCGCAGAGAAAGGAGAGATAGAGGAGATAACATGTTGTGTCGTTATGTGTTGGCATGGAGTTCAAATTGTAATTAAAACCACAAAGATGTTGTACTGGTTTGAAAAATCGAACTTTCCAGACTTTGATAGATCAAAAACCTATCACCAGGGATCTGAAGTGCTTCACCGTAAGGCATAAGTCTATCCTAATACAAACAATTGGTCATAAAGCCTTTGTAAAGAAAATTTAATCTGAGCAGGTAAGGAACACCATTACTGAACAAAATGACGTGATCTCATAAAGCTAGAACCTTTGTAGATGTCAAATACATGTGTTCATACACGTAAAACGCGTGACGTGTTTCACGTGTAAATCTAGAGATTTTGTAGAGGTCAAAATATATTCCAACACAGGTAATGTGACACGTGTTTCACGTGACTTGAGATTTTGTAGAGGTCAAAATATGTTCCAACATAGGTCATGTGACACGTGTTTCACGTGACTTGAAATTTTACAAACCTGCTCTTTTTCCGTTTTCTGGGTATGGGAATGGGATTGAGATCGGGTAGAGATTGTGCCAGTGGAGACCCAGAGTGCGAGACGGTCGCAGAAAAAATGTAGGGAGAAGCTTCCGGACTGCTGGGAGGAGATTCCTCCTGGAATGTTAGATTTTATTTCACGATTGTTTTATGTATTGTTTATAATAGGTCTTTCATTACATTTCATGTGTTCTAGACAAACATTTTGTCTTGAGAACTCGGGTTACCTATAGGTTGCATAACGGGTGTGAAACCTTTCACCATATTTATTCTATGCTCATTTTCTGTACTGTTCAAATTGAATACTGGAATACATTTCATGCGTTCTAAGCACAAATTATCTCAATCGTATTACCAGAACACTCGTATCATCTATAGGTTGTATCACGGTTATAAAACCTAATCGTTCAACTTTTCAAGATTTTTCGGTTTCGCATGAGCCAGACCCATTAATGGTCTTATGATAGAGAGCCGGGGGCTAAGATGGGCGAGATAGCATTTGTTATTGAGAGACGCAGGTTTCCATCAACAAACTACGGTGGAAAGAGACTGATTACTTCCGCAGAAACTGGTTTCGAAGAATGCGCGGTGAGTAGCAGGCTACCGGTTGGTATCGATTATTTATTAATAATAATAGCAATAGTAATAATAATAATTATATATTGATCGATTGATTAACACATTGATTACATACACCAGTGAGATCCGACTAATCGACGAAAATGGATCTTTGTTCGGATTTCAACGCGAGAAAACCAACTTTGCAACAAAAACTCGGTTTAGGTAAAAAGTAGCCCGTTTTTTGAATAGAGATGAAAAGCGCCTCGTAACAAAGCTGCGTAAATGACCCAATACGTGAAAACTTTTAAATAAGTACAAAACAGTAATATATTGATTATCTCACTTTTACCGTAAACAGTGACGTAGTGGGTGAGCAGCTGTGAGCACAAGATGGCGGATAATTGTGGAAGGGGGCGGTCGCCGGCGCCAGCGTCGTTGGCGCTGGCGGTAGCGACGGCGGCGGTAGCGCCAGAGCTATCGGCGGGTCGGAGGGCACGTGGAAAGTGCACGGTTCCCGTCTCTTTGTGAAACTAGAGACAGAAGGGGTTTCGAGGGGGGAAAAGGCTCCAATTGCATTGCCCAGACCGTCTCCCAGACGGAAATTTTCGTCGTCCAGGAAATCTCGGATGTCGTCCCACACCTGAAAAAGATATATACTGCTAGTGAAACGTTGTAATGCATCATATTTCTGAACCATACTTTGTTATAATATATGTTTCCCTTAGTTTTTGATTTTCACTGGACATTATTATCAATATTCATTCACAGTGTTACAAGGACAACAAAAACCGTGAATAAATATGTAGAACCCCTGAGGGGTAGAACAAAAAAACACGGACATGGACACATTTGAAACCGTACAAATATTCGCGCTTTTTTTATGTATCAAACAACTTTATTCATATCTGCTGTAGATCACGCACATTTACCACTCAAAACCAAAATCAGTCAATATTCCAATTAAGTTTATCACATTCATTTGTAGTATTAAGTGTTGGAAAGTTTTTAAAACAAGGATTTACAAAACTGCTATAGTGACAAAGACGTGCGTTTTACCACGCTTGGCTGTTTCATTGTTTGTATATACCTTTGTTTTTCAAGTATATTATTAGTTCTGCGTTCTTTCATAATCAATAAAGATAAAAGTACGAGCAAATAATTGAGAAACAAAGAAGATAGTTTGGTAGATCAATAGAACACCCGTTTTTATCACTTGAACGCTGTTTACATCTCATGCGAGCTGTCTACTTCGGCGCCAAAAAAAAATTCGAATCGGAAAGCGAATAGACGAATAAAGTCTGGTGAAAAGCTAACGTTTAACGTTTAGAATCACGTGAAACGTGATTACAACATGTTTTAACGTAAAACTTTTCTTCAACTCTTTTACCTATACTATATCAATTAACATAGTAAACTCAGAACAAACCCTGGTAGATCAAATCAATAAGTTTTCTTTCTTTTCTTTCTGCTTCTCTTCCAGGAGTTGATAAATACATACATGAATGAACAACAAACAACAAACAAGTAAACATTGATTACCTCATTTAAATCGGGGCAGATCACCTGAGTCATGTCGAGTGTTGGTTGTGCGCTAAGCCCCGCCCCTCGGGGGAAGAAGGAAAGTCGCCTGGGAAGACTCCGCCCACAAAAACAGCTTGTAAAGAACCAATTTATCATGTAAGTTTTCACACGTGTTCACAGGTTCACTCGTAAAAACACGTGTCAGTCTGCAATAACAGCTCTAAATATACAAAGTAACTATTAGTATAGAATAACTGTTATTGTAAATGATCACGTAACTTACACGTGCCATACTTTGGTTCAGAATGCTAACTACATTTACACGTGATCTCATGTGTGAACACGTGTCAGTCTCGAAAAACACCTCGTAACTACAAGGTAACTATTCGTATAATGGATCACACGCCTATTACACGTGCAACAATATGGTGCAGGATGTTGTCTACAGTTTTGCGTGATGGAGAATGACAGGAATTCCTACACGTGTGGGCACACGTTTCAATTGATTTCAGTAGAAAAACAGGGAAATTACGCAATATTACACAACAAAAATGACTATTGATACTGGAATTCGGGACCAGTTCACTACTCCACAATTAAGGGCGTCTGATCACGATTTATGGCGGAAAATTTAGAAAACTGAGTCATGCTACGGCGATTAATTAAACGAACACTTGAATGAGCATAATTAAGGTAGATCAAATAAATGTAACTAAAGTAAAGTTATTTATACATAAATGAACGAATGAACTAGGAATAATAAATAGTATGAGAGTTGAAGTTGCATCGTCTCCGCGTTTGCTCTACGATATCAGAACAAAAAGTACACGTTGTAGTTGGAGAAAGTTCACGCGAAGTTTCACGTACACGTGCTCCAACTCAAATAAGGTACAGATCATTATTTTGAAAATGTTATAGGGAGGGCAGACTAGCAATATCCCTAATACAGTCTCAAGTGAATGTTTCAGGTATTGCTTATAGATTCATCTTCTCTAGTTCGAAGTTTGATGGCGTCTATCTCTGAAAACCTAAATTGTTCCGCGTACATTATAACTCTTGCGTACTGTAAGTGTACCGTTTTGATACATATATAATAATATAATTTCAGTTTTCACGTGAGACCGCACAACTCTAAGTGAATGTTTCAAGTTTATAATTTTCTCCATTTTGTCTCACTGAAGGAACCTTCCACACTCTTCCTCTTCATCTTTCTCTCTCTCTCCTCATCTCTCTCTCTCTCTCTCTCTCTCTCTTTCTCTCTCTCTTTCCATTCGAAAAGAGAAAAGCGAGCGCCATTTCTAGCTTCCAATCGATTTCTATCAGTTGTTATCATCAAACCGTAATCATTGATGTTTAATGGAATGCCAACTTGGTTCGATGAAAAACGAGATGAGAAGCAGTCTGCGTCTCTCCGGTTACACACTCTCTCACACTGTCTCATTCAGTCTGCGTCTCTCGATTTCACGTGCACCCTCACGTTGTACATACCTGGCACGCGTGGGTTTCGAACCCACGTCGAAAGATCGAGAGACTACTCTACTATCCACTCGGCCAGCATAGCACTCGATCAAAATGGGAGCAATCAGCATAGGTGTTCTTGAAACTAACTGTAATGAAGGTGCCATGCAATTTCTAGAGATTCCACATACGTAAACATGTCCTCTCTCTCTTTCTCGCTTAGCCTCTTCTTTCTTTCTTTCTCTCTCTCTCTCTCACTCTCTCTCTCTTTTTATTCCTCTCTATCTCTATCTCTATCTCTAACCCCCTCTTGTTCTCGCGCGCTCTCTCTTTCTCTCTCTCTCTTTCTCTCTCTCTCTCTCTCTCTCTTTCTCTCCTTCTCTCTCTCTATCTCTATCTCTATCTCTATCCCCCTCTCTATCTCTCTCTCTCTCTCTCTCTCTTTCCGTCACAAACTTACAAGGTTGCACAGCAAACTTTCGATTTTTAAGTGTAATCTCTAAAAGTTCAGTGATACCTTCATTAATGTTTATCTCAATCGCGCGTACAGAAAAAACCCAGGAAACGCTGGGATCGACTAAACTAGTCTATTGTCTAGACACAACTGAACGATAGAAACTAAACGGGGGGCTAAAGTAAACTGCCCACTAAATGGAAAAAATTCCAAGAAAATAACTAACCAAAATTCTCTAAACTAGTTCATAGGTTGGTCTTGAGAACAGTTAAACCAGAAACACGGGAGATTGAAACAAAATAAACGCGCTTACTGGCTTTTTGAAAAGTAACCCCTGTGAGAAAAATTCATAAGGATGAACTTTCTGAACACCACTATTCAAATAGCATAACTACTATTTAAAAGTGTTTTTATAGTTTTGTCTGGAAAAACATATTTTTTTTTACTCTAAAAATAACATAAAACAAACAGTGTCTCACTTTAAACTCTATCATTAACTGTGAAACGATGTTTCATGTTCAGTTACAACCATTACTTTCACTTGGACCACTTGAGTGTTTCACTGTTTCCCATGGAAGAAACGAGAAAAGAACACGTCGTTTCCGCTCTCGATTAGAATTCTTTCGCTTAGTTTCACTCGCACGCGATTCCCCACAAAAACAGCACATTTAGAGTGGCATCAATTTCGATAGTCGGTTTCACATCAATGTGTCTGGGGATACTGTATTTGGTATTCGGCCTTCCAGTAGAAATAGGAACAGCGCCTATATAGCTTTCAGGATGTGGGAGTAGCAATTTACTCAGCGAATGATCATTTTCACTCCGTTTTTTCTTCATATTAGTGTGTCTGAGAGAACGTTAGTAATGAAAATAGCAATAAACTTTTCTATTGTTTTTTTTCACCGTTTATGTATAGTTCCTGAAGTTTAATACTAATGTATTTCCGTGGAGATGCAGAGTTTTAGTTCCGAGTGAAATCTCCAACGCTCACTTCTCAGCAGCTATTGAACATTGTGCTCCACTAAATGTTAACCTTTTCATGAGAAACTAACAGAATTGCTGTGTTGATTGTATTGAATCAGAGCGCGTTTACTAAACCGTCCCGGCACCTTCATCCCATCCTGCGTCTCACTTTGCATACTATTTCGCATGAGTTGTATCCTGACTAAATGCAAGAGCAGAGAAATAGCGTGTGTTTGAGGAGACGCAGGATTGGATAGGTGCGCCGGGATGTTCTAGCATACGCACCCAAGATCGAAACACTTAACTCACCAATTACACAGTAGATTGTCGCTCAGAGAAAGGCGTGGGTATATTGTATATTTGACTTCGTGCTGTGTAAGAACAAACATACACAATTCGTCCCCAAAGTTGATATTAGCCGAGTGGTTATCGTCCGCGCCTCCCAAAATTTTGAGCCCGGTTCGAGTCTCACATGAGGCGGATATTACAGAAGTATACCACTTTTCCATCATATCACCCAACCTACAGTACATTTGCGGTCTTTTCTGCTGAGAAACTGCCAACAACCAGTTCCAAAACTAATTTCGCCCCTCTAACCAATCTCCATTATTCGTGTTCAGTCGACACATTCATATGCGCAAAGAAGTTGCGGCAAAACGCGCGATTGCATAACACTCCGAAAACGCACTGGAACGCTTTATCTATAGTTTATATAGGGAAAACCAACGGTTAGAGGGCTTTTGATCGATCATACTACAAATACAGAATTTGTGTATTTTTTATTCAACTGTATTCGGTTGGTGCACTAATACAGTGTGTTATGAACTTATACTTTGAATATATACTTATACTAATAGTTTGACAACTAAGAACTAAGAGAGCACAATAACTTTCGCATTGGGAAAAGGTTTAAATTCACAACTTAACAGTGCACCGTAATGAAAATATATCTAAAATCACTACCTAAACTTCGTGACCTTCAAAAAAGTTCGAAAAAAAGGAGAACGTAGAGCTACCCTGTAAACAAGAGACGTAGATCAGGAAACTGAAACCAGAATTGGAAAGAGAGTGTTGCGGTTACCATTGAAACACGCGAGCATCAGTTGAAAGTTGCAATAGGATTATAAAGCTCTGATATCTGAGGTTCGAAGCTTTGAATGGATTACTACCAAGAATGGAAACTAAATATGTCAAATTTGTAAAATCGCGTTGTATTGAACATATTACTAGTGTTATTTATTGATTCAGTTCATTTTTCCGTTTGTTGGAACTTCATACAACAATGTGTCTGGGTCTTCCTTTCACATGTGTTCTCTGATATTTCTCTGACGAATCGCTGAATTTTCTCAGCCTCAAATACTTGAATGAAAGTTCTTCTTTTTCAAGTTTGAGTTTATTCATAGCAACTTAATTTTCAGATAACATTCAGAGACCCTATTGTTTAGCTTCGATCAGTTATCGTTAAAAAGAGATTTTGGCGAATATACTACCAAACTACATCAGTGTTACATTAAGTAGAGTGCGTGCTACATTTGAGTGTTCTTAAAATTTTCAAATGCTGACTCAGATGTTTAGACGGTAGAAAATGACACCACAATGAATAGGATGCCACTAAAAACTGAAAATAAAGATTTGTAATTTAATCTTTTTTATCAATTTGTGATGTGAAATCTTGAATATTGCATATAGTACCATGTGACTCATCTGTCTCTTTCACTTTGCAAATGTCCGGTTTGGTTATTTTCGTGAATCAGTAAGAACTAGCAACTTGGAAAAGAAGGTGTTTTTCACATAGAACTTCTTCACTCGATTTCTATCTCAAACAAAACCGCCCATTTCTCCATCAATCATCCAGGGAATGGAAACGGTGTAACACCTACAGTAGATAGAATAAACAATGTTTACAAACATGATATATTGATAGCTGTATGCCTTCCACGTGCAAAGACGTGTTTCACGTGAAGGTAAATACATTACAACTGTAGAACGTACAACTGCAAAGTATGCCATTGCAATTCTGCTTTTACACGTTCTACATGACACGTGTTTTTGTTTCTACACAGCGCATTGCTGCAATGAAAATTGTGGGTTGAGCAACCCTGTACAACATCTGTTACACAATTGAGATCATCCGAATAATTTTGCACGAGTGAACAATTTCGTACGTCATTCGGAACATATGAAATCAGTTGAAGGACCTATAGTAGAGTTACTTGCTGATCAAGATTAGCATCAGTGTTTATATACGTTTTTGTATCTATCAAATCAAATCAAATCAAATAGTTATTACACAGTGTGTAATAACGGAACGAAAGTTTGAAACGCGAATGTAACTTTAGTTAGTGAAGTATCATGAACTAAAAACTTCTGGTAGTAGAAACAACATCCTTCTCTTGTTGGATAGCGGGTGCTTGATAACGTATCTACAGTACTCTTTCTTGACCTGAAAACACATCAAAATAACATCGAAACATACCAGGACACCATAACTTTGGTTCTGATTTCCTTCAATATTCTCAATAAACTATGTAGTGCAAGTAATTAAACTAAAGGCTTTCAGTGTATTAATGGCTCAAATTATGTTTATCATTCTTTTACTGTTTGTTTCTGTAGGAAGGGCATAGTTATCACATCGTTCGCGTTTTTAACGTGACGGAAAGATGTTTAGTCATTTTTTTTCGACAAAATACTTACAATTTGAAGAGAGTGTGAATCTGGAATATAGTAATACAGCTGGATGTTATACCCTCTAACGTCATAAAATGTGTTCGTTCCTTTCAACCAATATCGTTTGTTTGTTTTAACGAGATCACTTCGAATCGTTTCAAAACGTTGAAAGTTTGTTCACTCACACCTCATCACGTGTGGTATAAAGTAAACAAAAGTTCACCAAGGTACACGCATAGTTAACGATTCATTTCCTGCCACTTGGAACGACCTCGATTGGGCAGTTCATCATTAATTCACACAAATGTTTCAATTGGAATCGTAAACAGTTGAAAAGTGTGAGCGGAAGGTCACTCGATGGCAGATACCATCACACGGTCATTAATCTCCACAAATCTACCAGTCCAATTCGAATTCGATGATCAGACACGAAGTTGTAGAAATTGGCGAAAATCCAAGTTAATGGGTCTTTAAACTGAGAACGAATGGCGTCAAATTAAAAAGCGAGAGAGCATGCAGGTCAATGAGGCCGCAGACATCGGGGTCTCTCTGACCTGTACAATCTATTCGAGGGCTCTACAAAAGTGGCTGGCCAATTAACTGGGAATCGTCCGAGCACGGCAATGATGAAAATTGGCAAACATCCAAGTTTATTTTCAAATCATCTCGGTTTCAGCAATTTCAAGAGAAAAACATAGTTCGAGAGGGCAATGTAGTGTTTGTGTTTTTCAAGGCAGACTCACTTGGGGAACGCTGTGTTTATAGTTTGATATTGTTGCTTTTGATGAAAATTCGAAAAGCACGGCGTGTATCTAAAACATTCATGTATTTAACACGTTGCTCCACGATGCGTATTACTTCATTTCAATAAATATATTATATGAAGGTAAGCAAAAAACCTGGTTTCTAGAACTTAGAACGAGAACGACCATTTGATTTCACATTGGAAGTGTGACATAAGACGAAATACCCCAAGTACTGTCTCAAGTGAATGTTTCAAGCACTACTTATAGGGTCTCTGCTTCTCTTAATTGCTTCAATTTCAATCAGAAACATCCATTTACCAGTCGTACTCGTTTGACCAATGTTTTCAGGCCCTCAATACAGCATTTATACTATACGACAATAATATGCTGAACTATTGAACATATTTAGTTTGCAAACTTTTTACAATAACTTTTTATCTTTCTCTCCTTCTCTCTCTCTATCTCTATCTCTATCTCTATCCCCCTCTCTATCTCTCTCTCTCTCTCTCTCTCTTTCCGTCACAAACTTACAAGGTTGCACAGCAAACTTTCGATTTTTAAGTGTAATCTCTAAAAGTTCAGTGATACCTTCATTAATGTTTATCTCAATCGCGCGTACAGAAAAAACCCAGGAAACGCTGGGATCGACTAAACTAGTCTATTGTCTAGACACAACTGAACGATAGAAACTAAACGGGGGGCTAAAGTAAACTGCCCACTAAATGGAAAAAATTCCAAGAAAATAACTAACCAAAATTCTCTAAACTAGTTCATAGGTTGGTCTTGAGAACAGTTAAACCAGAAACACGGGAGATTGAAACAAAATAAACGCGCTTACTGGCTTTTTGAAAAGTAACCCCTGTGAGAAAAATTCATAAGGATGAACTTTCTGAACACCACTATTCAAATAGCATAACTACTATTTAAAAGTGTTTTTATAGTTTTGTCTGGAAAAACATATTTTTTTTTACTCTAAAAATAACATAAAACAAACAGTGTCTCACTTTAAACTCTATCATTAACTGTGAAACGATGTTTCATGTTCAGTTACAACCATTACTTTCACTTGGACCACTTGAGTGTTTCACTGTTTCCCATGGAAGAAACGAGAAAAGAACACGTCGTTTCCGCTCTCGATTAGAATTCTTTCGCTTAGTTTCACTCGCACGCGATTCCCCACAAAAACAGCACATTTAGAGTGGCATCAATTTCGATAGTCGGTTTCACATCAATGTGTCTGGGGATACTGTATTTGGTATTCGGCCTTCCAGTAGAAATAGGAACAGCGCCTATATAGCTTTCAGGATGTGGGAGTAGCAATTTACTCAGCGAATGATCATTTTCACTCCGTTTTTTCTTCATATTAGTGTGTCTGAGAGAACGTTAGTAATGAAAATAGCAATAAACTTTTCTATTGTTTTTTTTCACCGTTTATGTATAGTTCCTGAAGTTTAATACTAATGTATTTCCGTGGAGATGCAGAGTTTTAGTTCCGAGTGAAATCTCCAACGCTCACTTCTCAGCAGCTATTGAACATTGTGCTCCACTAAATGTTAACCTTTTCATGAGAAACTAACAGAATTGCTGTGTTGATTGTATTGAATCAGAGCGCGTTTACTAAACCGTCCCGGCACCTTCATCCCATCCTGCGTCTCACTTTGCATACTATTTCGCATGAGTTGTATCCTGACTAAATGCAAGAGCAGAGAAATAGCGTGTGTTTGAGGAGACGCAGGATTGGATAGGTGCGCCGGGATGTTCTAGCATACGCACCCAAGATCGAAACACTTAACTCACCAATTACACAGTAGATTGTCGCTCAGAGAAAGGCGTGGGTATATTGTATATTTGACTTCGTGCTGTGTAAGAACAAACATACACAATTCGTCCCCAAAGTTGATATTAGCCGAGTGGTTATCGTCCGCGCCTCCCAAAATTTTGAGCCCGGTTCGAGTCTCACATGAGGCGGATATTACAGAAGTATACCACTTTTCCATCATATCACCCAACCTACAGTACATTTGCGGTCTTTTCTGCTGAGAAACTGCCAACAACCAGTTCCAAAACTAATTTCGCCCCTCTAACCAATCTCCATTATTCGTGTTCAGTCGACACATTCATATGCGCAAAGAAGTTGCGGCAAAACGCGCGATTGCATAACACTCCGAAAACGCACTGGAACGCTTTATCTATAGTTTATATAGGGAAAACCAACGGTTAGAGGGCTTTTGATCGATCATACTACAAATACAGAATTTGTGTATTTTTTATTCAACTGTATTCGGTTGGTGCACTAATACAGTGTGTTATGAACTTATACTTTGAATATATACTTATACTAATAGTTTGACAACTAAGAACTAAGAGAGCACAATAACTTTCGCATTGGGAAAAGGTTTAAATTCACAACTTAACAGTGCACCGTAATGAAAATATATCTAAAATCACTACCTAAACTTCGTGACCTTCAAAAAAGTTCGAAAAAAAGGAGAACGTAGAGCTACCCTGTAAACAAGAGACGTAGATCAGGAAACTGAAACCAGAATTGGAAAGAGAGTGTTGCGGTTACCATTGAAACACGCGAGCATCAGTTGAAAGTTGCAATAGGATTATAAAGCTCTGATATCTGAGGTTCGAAGCTTTGAATGGATTACTACCAAGAATGGAAACTAAATATGTCAAATTTGTAAAATCGCGTTGTATTGAACATATTACTAGTGTTATTTATTGATTCAGTTCATTTTTCCGTTTGTTGGAACTTCATACAACAATGTGTCTGGGTCTTCCTTTCACATGTGTTCTCTGATATTTCTCTGACGAATCGCTGAATTTTCTCAGCCTCAAATACTTGAATGAAAGTTCTTCTTTTTCAAGTTTGAGTTTATTCATAGCAACTTAATTTTCAGATAACATTCAGAGACCCTATTGTTTAGCTTCGATCAGTTATCGTTAAAAAGAGATTTTGGCGAATATACTACCAAACTACATCAGTGTTACATTAAGTAGAGTGCGTGCTACATTTGAGTGTTCTTAAAATTTTCAAATGCTGACTCAGATGTTTAGACGGTAGAAAATGACACCACAATGAATAGGATGCCACTAAAAACTGAAAATAAAGATTTGTAATTTAATCTTTTTTATCAATTTGTGATGTGAAATCTTGAATATTGCATATAGTACCATGTGACTCATCTGTCTCTTTCACTTTGCAAATGTCCGGTTTGGTTATTTTCGTGAATCAGTAAGAACTAGCAACTTGGAAAAGAAGGTGTTTTTCACATAGAACTTCTTCACTCGATTTCTATCTCAAACAAAACCGCCCATTTCTCCATCAATCATCCAGGGAATGGAAACGGTGTAACACCTACAGTAGATAGAATAAACAATGTTTACAAACATGATATATTGATAGCTGTATGCCTTCCACGTGCAAAGACGTGTTTCACGTGAAGGTAAATACATTACAACTGTAGAACGTACAACTGCAAAGTATGCCATTGCAATTCTGCTTTTACACGTTCTACATGACACGTGTTTTTGTTTCTACACAGCGCATTGCTGCAATGAAAATTGTGGGTTGAGCAACCCTGTACAACATCTGTTACACAATTGAGATCATCCGAATAATTTTGCACGAGTGAACAATTTCGTACGTCATTCGGAACATATGAAATCAGTTGAAGGACCTATAGTAGAGTTACTTGCTGATCAAGATTAGCATCAGTGTTTATATACGTTTTTGTATCTATCAAATCAAATCAAATCAAATAGTTATTACACAGTGTGTAATAACGGAACGAAAGTTTGAAACGCGAATGTAACTTTAGTTAGTGAAGTATCATGAACTAAAAACTTCTGGTAGTAGAAACAACATCCTTCTCTTGTTGGATAGCGGGTGCTTGATAACGTATCTACAGTACTCTTTCTTGACCTGAAAACACATCAAAATAACATCGAAACATACCAGGACACCATAACTTTGGTTCTGATTTCCTTCAATATTCTCAATAAACTATGTAGTGCAAGTAATTAAACTAAAGGCTTTCAGTGTATTAATGGCTCAAATTATGTTTATCATTCTTTTACTGTTTGTTTCTGTAGGAAGGGCATAGTTATCACATCGTTCGCGTTTTTAACGTGACGGAAAGATGTTTAGTCATTTTTTTTCGACAAAATACTTACAATTTGAAGAGAGTGTGAATCTGGAATATAGTAATACAGCTGGATGTTATACCCTCTAACGTCATAAAATGTGTTCGTTCCTTTCAACCAATATCGTTTGTTTGTTTTAACGAGATCACTTCGAATCGTTTCAAAACGTTGAAAGTTTGTTCACTCACACCTCATCACGTGTGGTATAAAGTAAACAAAAGTTCACCAAGGTACACGCATAGTTAACGATTCATTTCCTGCCACTTGGAACGACCTCGATTGGGCAGTTCATCATTAATTCACACAAATGTTTCAATTGGAATCGTAAACAGTTGAAAAGTGTGAGCGGAAGGTCACTCGATGGCAGATACCATCACACGGTCATTAATCTCCACAAATCTACCAGTCCAATTCGAATTCGATGATCAGACACGAAGTTGTAGAAATTGGCGAAAATCCAAGTTAATGGGTCTTTAAACTGAGAACGAATGGCGTCAAATTAAAAAGCGAGAGAGCATGCAGGTCAATGAGGCCGCAGACATCGGGGTCTCTCTGACCTGTACAATCTATTCGAGGGCTCTACAAAAGTGGCTGGCCAATTAACTGGGAATCGTCCGAGCACGGCAATGATGAAAATTGGCAAACATCCAAGTTTATTTTCAAATCATCTCGGTTTCAGCAATTTCAAGAGAAAAACATAGTTCGAGAGGGCAATGTAGTGTTTGTGTTTTTCAAGGCAGACTCACTTGGGGAACGCTGTGTTTATAGTTTGATATTGTTGCTTTTGATGAAAATTCGAAAAGCACGGCGTGTATCTAAAACATTCATGTATTTAACACGTTGCTCCACGATGCGTATTACTTCATTTCAATAAATATATTATATGAAGGTAAGCAAAAAACCTGGTTTCTAGAACTTAGAACGAGAACGACCATTTGATTTCACATTGGAAGTGTGACATAAGACGAAATACCCCAAGTACTGTCTCAAGTGAATGTTTCAAGCACTACTTATAGGGTCTCTGCTTCTCTTAATTGCTTCAATTTCAATCAGAAACATCCATTTACCAGTCGTACTCGTTTGACCAATGTTTTCAGGCCCTCAATACAGCATTTATACTATACGACAATAATATGCTGAACTATTGAACATATTTAGTTTGCAAACTTTTTACAATAAAAGCGTAGTTCCTAGCATTTATTAATAACTGTGGTCAGCGTCATTGCTTTAGCTAAAGTGAACAGTAACGCTAATTTGTATGACTTTTGTGGAATAAACCTATCAGTATTATTATCATTATTATTATTATTAACACTAGATTCCCTAGTTGATACCAAGTATGGGTTTTTCCTCATAAATCTCATAGGGTTCAGTCTATTGGAAAAATGGGAACGACTGGGAACGCTCCTCAACTACACCCTAAGTACTGATCGTGAAACTGTCAGCTGCGGTACTCAAAGGAAAAGAATGAATCAGTCTAGAATACGCGTACCTCTGTGCCGTATGCTAATTTTGGTACAATTGTTCAGAGTAAAAGAGGTCGTCAAAGATTGGTTTCATGCAATAGTTTCGGAATCCCGTGTGCAGATTGTTTGAAGAGGAGGGGTAGAGAAATAAGCATAATCGTGATACAAGCTTAATCGTCACACACTCATTGACTAACAGTATATATGGTTGTCAGCATTATTCACATGTTGACAACAAATTCGACCAATAACAGAAACAATAGTGGTCAAGTCTCTAATTCCATACTCATTTGCTAGATGATGAAATAAGTTTGTGTCAAAAAGGCTCAAACAGTACAGAAAACAATTCGTTTGTACAAACAACCTCAAATACTGGGAATCGTGATATTTCTACATCATAAGATTAGATAATCTTCGCACGGTTAGGAACACTAAGACTATACTATCCCTAGAGTTTGACAGAGAAAACAAGTTTAACAATTACGGAGGGTTCATCGTTCATTGCAGTAAACAACTTTCTCTACACAGTTCTGTTCACAAAAAGGATAAGTGGGATTTATTGAATTTGAAAAACTAAAAAATTCTTGCAATTAGCTTACAAAAAGTAATGTGCTTGTACAAAATTCTGACTTTATGCTCGTATTTTCTACTATGCTTTTTCGCAGCACTTGACTAAAACTTATTTTCTGATTGAACACAGGCAGATTTCACCATTGAAATGAATATGAATTATGAGCTTCTTCAAGATTGTGATGGGTTTATGGGTTCTGATTTAAGTTGATATTTTATACTAACACATTACCAAAATACCTAGCATAAAAGTGAGCAAAAACATAATTTTTCGAATTAGAACGAAAAGACCATTTGATTTCACATTGGAAGTGTGACCTAAGACGAAATACACCAAGTACTGTCTCAAGTGAGTGTTTCAAGCACTACTTATAGCTTCTCTGCTTCTCTGATTTGCTTCAGTTTCAATCAGAAACATCCATTTACCAGTCGTACTCGTTTGAGCAATGTTTTTAGGCTCTCAACATAACCCTTATATAGTTTGTTTCATCAATCGATGACTTTCTACAGTAATCTTTCAAAAATTCAAACGCGTTTATCTAATCAACAAACAACATTTTAGATTCACTCTTTTGTATGCTTGTAGTACCCAAAAGTGGAAAAAGATATCACAAAGTTTAAACTATGTACAACACCTACAAGATATGATAAATTCACCTTAAAGTTGTATGATCTTACTGTAGAGGGCTATTGTTTCGTGAAACAGACTATACTATACGACAATAGTATGTTGAACTATCAAACGTATTTAGTTTGCATACATGTTTCTCAATAAAAGCATAGTTTTTCAAATTCATTAATAACTGTGGTCAGCGTCATTACTTTAGCTACCGTAAAGAGTAACACTAATCTGTGTGACTTTTGAGGAGTAAACCTATTATATATTCATTATTATTATTAACAATACTTGGTTCACTAGTTGATATCAAGTATGGTTTTTTTCATTATTATCTACTTACTGATTAACTAGTGGCACTTCCCTGCACCCTAAGTACTGATCGTGAAACTGTCAGCTGCGGTACTAAAAGGAAAAGAGTGAATCAGACTAGAATACTCGTACCTCTGTGCCGTATGCTAATTTTGGTACAATAGTTCAGAATAAAAGAGATTGTCAAAGAGTGGTTTCATGCAATAGTTTCGGAATCCCGTGTGCACAGTGTTTGAAAAGGTATACAATCGATTTAGAGTTTTGTTCAGACTACTTCCAATGTTTTTAAAGCAGGACGATTATGCGGACCAATCTCATGTCAACGGTCCTTTAAACTGCAATTGAAAAATGTATTGCAGTTTAAAGGACTGAAGCGTTGGGATTGGACCACATAATCGTCCTTCTTTTTGGTGAGCAAAAACGCCGTTTTGAAATGTTCATTCTAAATTTTGTTGCCACGCTACAGAAATCACAAAGGGAATGACAAGAAATAAAAAATTTCACTTCAATTCACTCCTTATCTGCCCTGAAATCTTGTATGTTACTGAAAACTAAACCAAAAGTTGAAACCATGACCAAAATCTTGACAATCATGTAAAAGGTCCGAGACATTCGTTCGCAAGTCTTTGAATCACCCAAAACTTCAACAAGTTTTGACACAGGAATGTACGTGTTTAAGGCTAAAACCACATTGAACTAATCAACCGACAATAGGAAAAAGAATTATATATTGTTAACCATAAGTTTTTTTTCTACTCAAAAGTTGGTTCACAAGTTCAGTGTTCATTCTAAACATTGTTCTTGGTCTCGTTCTGAGGAAATTCATAACCTCTGATAACATAAAGTACACCTATCTCATAATAAACTCACTTTGTCATTATTTACATTAGCTAGAAACAATGATCTTAACTTTCTCACATCATTGGTTTATAAAAAACAAGATGCACTTGAGAAAACTATTCATTTACACGTTTTGTTTTATTGTTTCTAGTTGCATACTTGTCATTGTGGCATCATTTTCTGTTTTCAATCATCTTATTCATCATTTGAAACGTTTAAGGACGCTCGAATGTAGCACGCGTTTTACTTAATGTGGCACCGACAACTATGTTTGGTAGACGAGGTCGATCTATGACAATAAGTCGACTATAGTTATGATTCAGTCTCAACATAAGACAGTGAAAAATGAAAGATTTCGGAAAAGACCATTTGTTTACTGGTTTTGGACTTTTTGTCAAATTTCGAGCCTGTAGTCAGCAAACTTTTTGAATTGAGCCCAAATTGAGCCCCCAAAATCGTTTTCGGGTAGCAATCGTTTCATACTAAAAGTAAATTGAATAGTCACGTAAAGTTAGCATTCTAATGATGAATCGTGTATTTTAGAATAGAATAGAACAGAATACTTTCTCATTGCACGTTTCTTGGTTCTGCTGTGTTTAACATCTCTCACCTGACTGTGCAATTGACCACCTATGGTTGTCAGCATTATTCACATGTTGACAACAAATCCGACCAATAACAGAAACAATAGTGGTCAAGTCTCTAATTCCATACTAATTTGTTAGATGATGAGATTAGTTTGTGTCAAAATGGCACAAACAGTACAGGAAACAATTCGTTTGTACAAACAACCTTAAATACTGGTGGAAATTGTGATATTTCTACATCACAATATTAGATAATCTTCACGTGGTTGAGAACACTAAGACTAGACTATCCCGAAGGTCTGATAGAGAAAAAAAGTTCAATAGTTATGGAAGGTTCGTTGCAGCAAACAACTTTCTTTACACAGTTATGTTAACAAAAAGGATAAGTTTGATTTATTGAATTTGAAAAAAAAACTAAGAATTTAATTCAATTTACAAAATGTGCTTGTATAAAATTCTGACATCATGTTCGTATTTTTCACGTTGCTTTTTCGCACAGCGCACTTCAATAAAACATATTCTCTGATTAAACACAAACAGATACACTTGTGTAATCCAGATAGTGAGTCGAACGTTTACGAGGTTGAATGTCGCACCCAACATATAAGATGACATTCTACCTAGCGATTCCGTTAGAACTCCGTTTCGCAGAGAATGAAAATGAATTATGAGTTTTTTCAAGATTCTGATGTGTTATTCTTCGTTAAGTTGATATTTTTTCACAGTGAAGAAGGAAAAGTTCAATCAAGCAAGAACAAAGTTCATTTATTTCATAGTTGCTGAGCAACTCATACCTTTGGAAACTCAGCTAATGTAGAATTGAGGTTCACCTCGAGTATACAGTCTTTTTTGAGTGTATTTAGTAGGGTTGTTAAGATCGAAATCGAGAACCGATTAAAGTCGAAAAAAGTCGAATTTCGATTTTCGATCTCAAGACTCTAAATACTAGAGTTGTGAACCGATCTTAAGATCGAAAATCGTAATAGTCAATTTCTCCAAAAATCCACTGAATCGAAAATCGAATCGAAACGATATTTAAAAATGGCTCAAAAGTTAAAACGGGAAATATTCGGTTTTTCAAGATCGGTTAACAACCCTAGTATTTATAGTCATTAGGTTTGAGTATTTCAAGAAAATACTCAAATGAATATATAGTTTCACGTACTTAATATTTTAACGCTAAAATTGGGCAAATTCCGGAATTCCCATTCAAAACCAATTCTCGCACAGTAGCTAACAACAACTAAGTGAAATAAAGTGAATCATTGTTTTCTCATGTTTTACAGAATCTACGACAAAACACAAAATCTTATATTACTGGTATAAAGCTCCACAAACGTACAAGTTACTGACTGTTAATCATATCAATAGTCAGAAAAATAGTTTTGTTGAAACCTTTGATTTCGAATAGAATACTGTACACATCCTGTTCTTTCAGAAGTTTTACGTGCACTTCATCATAGCCGTATTTCAGGTACGAAGAGTGCACGGAACGGGAGAAATCGCCACAAAATGCACGAATGAAAGCGTCGGCAGATAACTCCTGGAACAGTGGAATGCATTAATTTTTGGATACTTACAAGAGGAAACAAAAGTGAGATCGACTAACGAAGAACTATCACTAGGTAAAAAAAATCAACCAAAAAAAAGTTGATCCAATGAATTGCTTTTTTCACTCTTTGGCTTTTTCGAATTTTTTTTCACAAGAAGCACACAACTCAAATCTTTTACATGAGAATTACTTTTCTTACCTGTTGAGAAACTCCCTGAGCTAGACGACAATTCAATTTCAGGTGTACGGTATTCGAACCGAAATCACGTACAAATACGCGTCGTAAATCTTCCAAAATCAGACGAAGTTGCTACAAAACACTATACAATAGAAAGTATACAATAGTTATTGGAAAATACAATGTAATTGTCTGGAACCTCATTGGAAATGAAACCTAATTCAATCTTATTGTGTAAAATTTCGATTATTACAAGCGCATAGAACGGAAGTTATAATTAAAAAGGTTTCGTAGAAAGCGGCAGCATTCAAAATGATGATGTAAACTGAAGAGTTTTTTCAGTTTTGAAATTGAGTGTTGTTCTTGACATACCGAAAATAGAACGCGCAATTCAATGTTGCACAGGTTGTACTTGATGATCGATTGTAGTATTAAATGTTTGATGCATCACTTCCATTTCACTCTATTTCCCTACTTTAAAATTTGCTTTGACATCATTATTAAATTTATGAATTGAAAAGTGTAGCTCAATTGAATAAAATTATACATAAAGTTATAAATAAAGATAGATATGAAGTTATATATAAAGATATACATGAAGTTATATAAAAAGATATACATGAAGTTATATATAAAGAACAAAGTCATGTTTAAAATGGTACTCTGGTCAAATATAAATTGTTTTACCTGACTCGAGTGAATTTCTCTGAATTCCACAGTAAAGGGGGTAGTTGAATCGAAGATTCTGTGGAGTTGACCCAATAATTTCATCAAAGCAGCTTCCGTTACTACCCGCTCACAAGAAACCAAATGAAGAAAATCTACAGAAATGCTGAAAACAAAACATTTTAAAAATTTGTATTCAAACTTTTACAGCTGTATACTTACTCTTCCCATAGATTCAAAGATTTATTCTTGTTCGATTCAAATGTTATGATCACTGTTCAAACTTGCTACCGCGTCGCTTATACAGAATGCAGAAAACATTCAAGTGCGTTAACCTCCTGTCTGATTGGATTAGATTGAATTATGTTGATAGATTAACGCAGTTTGTGAGAGGAAAGTAGAATAAAAAAGAACACTCATATTCAACTTTTTGTTTTTGTTTTAATTTTCAGTAAGTTGAACCTTTTCTTACCTTTACTCCCTAGTTTAAAACTCAACACGTGGTCAACTTCACAAGTTTCCACAAGTTTTATGGAAACCTGCTACTCTCCAAAGTTTGATTCTCGACGTTAAAGTTCGGGAACAAAAATGATATGATGTTTCGGAAACTGATTATTTTCACTTAATCTGACCACTTTTTGTAAATACAAAGTCGTCGAAATTTCAACTGAAATAGATGTAAATACGAAACAATCAAAATTTGTTCACCGGTTTTTTGTTTATTTTTCGGTAAAATGAGGACAATTGCCTGAAATAACCAAAATACTTGTAAATGCAAGTAAACTGTAGTTACCGTTTTTCTCCCTGATTACTTGACCAGTATTCCACTGGGCCCATGAGATTTCCACGTAAAGTAGCGAACGCGAGGTCCCATTTGGTCAGAGGGGACGAGAGAGTGGGCAAAAGCAGGAGGGAGCAAACACTGAAAATATCGAATATATGCCAACATATAGAATTGTATTATTTTCAGATGTTGATAACCTGTGTTAACCACAATGAAAACTACAGAAAGGGATTCGAGAAAAAAGGGGGGGGGGGTAAAATTATTACTGGTCAAACTGGCTAAAAACTTTCTCAGTTTTCACGAATCTAAAACACGAGGTACAATCACAAAACTGAGTTTCTCAATATAAAAATACAATTATACCTAAAAAAAATTATACGGGCGAGCCGGTTCTAATTACTCGGATCTAACCAAAAAAAGACAGTACATTTTGGAGTTTCAAAGTTGAGCAAAACACAAGTTTTAGAAAAGTAATAACTTCGCGAAAAATTAGGGTTTCCTTTTCTGTAATCTTTCTCAATATTTTCCACGCACCCGAGTCCCTGAATTAGATTTGTGAATATTCGTCTGTTCACCACATGACAATCCGAGTTCAATAATATCAGTTTTTCGCATTTGGCTCCGTTCCAAAAAAGGTCCTGAAATGACGCAAAAAATTTACTGCTGCAGTCTGCGTCTTTCTGATTTGCACAGTCTATCGTCGAGATTACTAAAGTGGCTGAACAATTGGCCATGAGGATGTCAAAAAGATTACGGTCGATACTAGAAGTGTTGGATAACGTTATTTTCGTTCGTGAACTCGAACTTTTGGGTTTGAAAACTTGAACCTAGAGAACTTGAAACATTGAGATACCGTACTCCCGTTTCCAGAATAGTAGTATAATGAATGTTCTATAAGACTTCTTGATATTGAAAACGCTTTGAAAATCGAGCCAGTTGAGACTTAGTCGTTTGGTATCCAACTATAATTTGATCTACGTTTTTCCATTTGTTTTGATCTCCCTAGATCATGCTGTTTTCAACAGATTCGCGCTTGGTCAAACTGTTTTTTGACAAGCACACCGAAAAAAAAGTTATTAATAAAGTAACAGTAATTTACTCGTTTGTCAACGAAGCTCGCTCTTTGACATACCTGCAATCTTTGTGTGACCTCGAAATCGTAAGCGCCCTCCATTTCTCGCTCGCGTAGGAGTTGTGAGGCTGCTGGGAGGGTTCTAAAATAAGTTGATATAGGCAAATATGATCAGAACGTCTAGATTGATGAGTGATTTAGTTAACAAACTTGTCATTTTTTGCTGGATACTGCGTAGGATAATTCCTTGAGTAGTTTCGCGCTAGTCGCTACTAATAAGCGCAGTTGAATGTAGTGCGATTTCTATAGATATGTGAACTGAGTGTAACTTCATTAATCAGACTATAGAGTTGGACAATCTAGTGTATTGGAAACAGCATGAAATTAAATGTTAAACACAGTATTTGCAGTTATTTCATCAAAATCTTAAGAAACTAATAATACTAAAATGATTTTTCTCTTGTTTCACCACATACTTTCTTACCGAAAAAATTTCTTACCGAACGGCGATCGATAATTTCTCTAAACGAATATCTTTTGGTAGAGCGAGAAGTCCACTCGGAGAACAATTGTTCAGAACACGCTAAAATAGTATTTTTGTGAATTATTCGTTCAGTTCTTATTTCTAATGGTATTTTCTGGTTTCACAGGGCAAATTTCCTTCTATAATACACGTGATCATTACACGTTTATGAGTTCTGCTGTGTTTAACATGATTCACTACAATTGACTAACAGTGTAGTACCTTTCAAAGTCTCCGGGTAGACTATTTCTGAGTTTTTAAGTTTTTAAAAGTCTAGAAAATACGTATTAAGAAGAGATGAGCAGGTCAAACGTTGACTGAGGCAAATTCGCAACTTATTGTAAGTGGTTCAAACCCATCCAACACTAGTGGAAAAATAATAGACATTTTGCTACTTAAAACCATATTTGACAAAAAAACTAAAAGGAAGACCGATACTGTTCTATTAGCTATGCCTTGATTTTCCCATTATACCGAACAAAATGATAGTAATAAAATAAATACAATAATATTAATCAATAATAATATTCTCCCATTTGCATCGCAGAAAGTGCGTATTTCAGTCCGAAGAATGAAAACTCACGATTCTTCGATTCACCAGACTCCCACACGTTTCACAACAACAGTCTCCATTCATTGTCAGATCAGTGATGGCTGAAATGAAAACTGAACAATTTTCCCCAAAACAACTTCAGAGGAACTTCATTTTCTAGAATCTAAAATGGATTGTAACTTTACAGTAAGAGAATAACGTCGCTAGTTTCCCAAATTGGCCGTAATCATCAACGTTATATTTTTGTTGTCGACGAACATCCAAATGAATACCTGGCCCCTACTAACCAAACCAAACCGTTTAGTTCCTTAACCAGTTGTTTCGATGAGGAATCGTACCATTTGCGCACTCAAACCAAGACGGAATCAAAACAAAGGCTGATAAACGTTACGCAGTCGAACATATTGAACATTGGTTACGTAAAATGATTCGATTTCACCTTTGTTAGCCCGAACTCAGTTCGGTTCCGAAACGAACCAACTGGTTCGGGAGTAGGGTTGTTAATCGAGTACAAAATTTCGAGTTTTCGAGTTTCAAGAAATTTCGAGTTTTCGAGTTTCGAGAGTTTTGAGAAAATCGAGTTTTCGAGTTTGAAAAATCGAGTTTTCGATTTTCTAAGGCGGAAAAATTTCGAGTTTTACGAGTTTCATAACCAAAAATAATTTTCACATTTTCTCCTTCAAAAACCTCCATTTTTCGAGTTGAAAATTTTGATTTTCGAGTTTTCCAGTATAATATTTCGAGTTTTCCAGTACAATGTTTCGAGTTTTCCAGTTTTCGAGTTTTGGATTTTTTCCAGTTTTCGAGTTATCGACTTTTCGAGTTTTAGAGTTATCGAGTTTCAGAAAAAATCGGGTTTTCGAGTTTCGAGTTCGAATCGACTCGAAAATTTTCGACGTTTCGAGTTCGAGTTTCGAGTTCGTCTTCAACAACCCTATTCGGGAGAGAGTTCACCGATGTAGCCAAGTAACCCAATTGAGACAGAAGAGAATTTTCTAGAATCTCTACTGTACAAATGTATAGTTACGCTAGTTAGCTTATGCCATATTTTGAATACTCTGCACATCAGCATTCAGAAACGTTCAATTAAAAAAAGCGACATATTGACTCTTCGCTTACTTTCCACGACAAGTTCCATCCACTGTTTATGATTTCGACAAAACCATCGTCTGCTCAACGCTTAACAGATTATCATTCGTGAATGAAACAGTGAACTGACTTTCAGCCTCGGACAGAGTAGAAAGGGTTTCGTCTCCTTTCGAATGACAGAAGAAAGCAATATTCAACAGTTCGATTTTCGCACCGCAGTCGAGGAAGAACCTAAATAGATTTAAAACTCTGTATACAATATCAGATGGAATTCTGGTTAGACAAACTAAACTAATGTTTCAGTGTTCTCTGATATTCATTCTTTTTTGCTGTTTTCCATACGAAATTGGTCAAATGCTCTTGAACGCCTCGAAAAAAGGAACATCATGACTTCAACGTGGATCAAACCGTGAATTTCGTACTTTTTGTAGTCAGAAATTTTCTGGCTCTAATATAGTATGCTCTGCGTACACAAAAGGGGTTTGTTAACTTAACAGTAAATACAATGCCAACGCTTCATTTCTTCAAACTGCAATACATTTTCCAATTGCAGTTTAAAGGACCGTTGACACGGGATTGGTCCACATAATCGTCCTTCTTTAATGTAGATCAGACCGTAAATTTTGTACTGTTTATAGTATGATCAAACAACGCTAGTTCAAATGTAGTATGATCTCATTTGTTAGCAGTGAATGGAACCCAATTAGAACTACAAACTACACACACACAACAGATCACTCGTACCAGAGATGAATTCTATATCTAACCTGGTTTTTTGGTAACCTAACCGGTTTTTGTAGCCCGTTTTTAGGCTACATCAGTAGGTAACCGGTTGGTAACCTAAAATGAAAAACCGGTTACCTGTTTTTCTTACACGAAATATGGTTTTTACCTTTATTTGTACGGTAACCGAAATTCGGTCTCTAAACGTATATGGAGTTTAATAAAACGAACCTGATTGACTTGGAAAGCAGCGTGTCGTCAACTGTATTACGCACGCCAGAAGTTCTTTCCTGTAAGCATTGGAACAATAAGCGAGATTGTAAGAGAACAACCAGGTAGAATTGAACTTCAAGTGAAAACCGTTTTGGAACATTTCAAAAGTTCCTGCTCTAGTCATTCATTTCTTAAGTGGAGGCATAAAGTAAGTAACAAAATGATACTGCTAATGAAGAATTCTTTGCACAGTTCACCGAAAAGCTAAGAACTGAGAAGTATATATGGTTATTCCACAGTGAAATTGTAAAACGCTGCTTTCACCACTTCAGTTTCGAAAAAGACATTATTATTAAGAAGATATATAATGATAAAAATAGTTACACCGTCATTCCTCTTAGCAAATATGCTATAAAAACGTAAAATCCCAATTTATCTGTAAATTATCGTTTTTGTGAACTGTTCTCGTATTGGATTTTGTTCAAAACGGTTGTCAAACAAGAATCATAATTGTATGAGATGAAAGCATATTTCATCCAACTGTTTCAAATAGAAAAACGAACCTTTTCTGTCCAGGTAACAGTAGTCTCTTTCTGATTCTCCTTTCTTTCCAACGTCAATCCTTGTAGTTTATTTCGTATTATACCGTAGCCAGCTTGTGAAAATGCTCGATTAACTCTCTGCAAAGTTTATTCAAATTTTCACTTAGTAAATTTGATCAAGAGTTGATATTTCTAAGTCAATGTAAGTTAAGTTTTGAGTAGAAGTTCTTAAGAGTTTTCAACATAAGAAAAGCTCTAAATGACTCTCACAAGTGTAATGTAATTAGAATGAGTAAACATGAAATGATTATGATCTTTACAAACTGTTTTCAAAATTACAATTTTTATTGAATCAAAAACTTCTGCTGGTTTTGCTGTATTTATGGTTCACCCACTGAAACAACCAGCTATCTCTCGGTTATGAAAAGTGCAGTCAACATTCATGTGCGTTAACCCGCTACCTACGCCAGACGTTGAATGTTGGGTTTTTCTAAAGTTTAGAAGGTTGAGTTTATGTTTAAGTTAAGTTCTAAGTTGGATGTATTCAAGTTTCAGCATTCTTCAACTCTTCAAAGCGTGATGTTAAAGAAATTCATAGGAAATACGAATTGGCATTGTGACTATAAACTCTATCATTATCACTTTTACACTTGAAGTTTTTTTTGATTTGCAGACGCATAGAATAGTGTTCAACTGAAGCAACCAGCTAACGCTCGCTTATACAGAATGCATTCACCACTCAAATGCGGTAATCCGCAATACTGACACAATTTGTGAGGGGGAGGGGGAGTGAACTGAAAAATTGTAGCGAACAAAGTTTCTGCAAATGTTATTACTTGTTATTGTAATTTATAATAAATAGTGGATATATATAGGGTTTTCTTTTCCCAAAGCAAGCATATGCGGTGAATGTTGCCTACTCCCGATATGATTGTAGTTTGAGATCGTTAATTTCCGGTCGAAAATCGTAATCAATGAATCGAGATCAAACTACAAAAATGACTTAGTCACTCACTAAAACTGACCATAAGTTTGATCCATTCGAAACTTTCGCTTGATTTGTACATTTTGTCCAAGATAACAGAGAATAAATCTTCGCTCAGCGACATTGTTTGACCTTAAATAAAGTAAAATTAACTGAATAGAGCTCAGAAATTACACTGGTTGGAGTAAATATTTATTGAAACATAGAAAATATGATTGAAATTAACCCCAAACTAGGGTTGTTAAAAAATAAACTCGAACTCGAAAAACTCGAAATAAACTCGAAATTTCGAGTTCTGAGCTCAACTCGAAACTCGAAAAACTCGAAAATTTCCGAACTCGAAAAACTCGAAAATTTTCAGAACTCGAAAAACTCGAAACTCGAAAAACTCGAATTTTCTGAAACTCGAAAAACTCGAAACTCGAAAAACTCGAATTTTCGAAAACTCGAAAAACTCGAAATTTTCAACTCGATTAACAACCCTACCCCAAACCCAATAGTTCTCGAGAACAAGTGATATATGATTAGCTTTTTTAAGTTTTGTAAGTGTAAATGGTAAAAATATCACTGGTTTGCAGTAAAGTTAACACTTAATAACTTCTAAAACGGTAGGGTCTTGTTGGAAACTGATAGTTTATCAATGATAGTTAATCAAAGATGTCACAATTGGTTTACTGCTCCGCTCGAACCTTACAATAAATGACTGAAACATTCAAACATGATAACAACAAGTCAAAAAAGGAAAGTATGGTGCAATGAGGGTGTGACCTCACAAATGTTGCCTACCCTCCTCTTTAATTGATTGGCGTTTTCTCTATATGCATTTAACATGGCTAGGGCTGGGTCATGACACCAAACGTGGGAAAGAACCATTTGTTGATATATTAGGTAATTTATTTGAACAAAATATATTGTGTCACTAGGACGTTTTGGATGTTATAGTTATATGAATGTGCTCAGTAAAAAATGAACTCAAAAAACGTTTCGACCCTAACTTTGTTGATAGTTCGAACCAGATACACACCAAGACTGACCAAATGTGATCACAAAAACCAAAAAAAAGTACACACGTTTCACAATATGAAACGTACAGGCTTGTTCCGGAAATACCGAATCCCGGAAAACATGACAATTCGGAAAAAAGGTGAACGTGTCCTTCTTTTCTTTTCTGTCCACAAAGTGTCGTTTTTACTTGGAAGACTCTTTATAAAAAAAGTAAATCGCCCAGACACAATACAAAAAACTGCCAATCATCTAGTTGTTGAAGACCGGAATTCAAAAGGGTCAGCCAATGAAGGCATTCTAACAGTTGAAAGCAACTATTCTGTTGAACATATATTACTCTTGGTCTGCGAATCTCTAACTATTTGGACAAACTACCGCTTGCTTTAAAGAATACATACCACATTCAAGTGCGATAACCCTCGATCTGAATTATTATGTGCAATCACACCTTTCTTTAGCTCGAGTTAGTTTGAGGAGAATGATTGTCTGCTACTGTACACACTGCGTACTTTCCTTTTCTATCATATTTTATATGTTTGTCATTTTCAAGTGAACCTCTCTTACAGAAATAATAATGATTTATTGAAGGAATATAGTCTTCCAACATTCCAACAAGTTTATCATGTATTCCGTGGCGATTTCGACAACGCAGTTTCGAAACATCTGAATTCTAATAATATTTCAAGACATCAGAAAAGGTACATGGTGAATACTAATAGAAAAGTAGCATTTTGCGTATCTACAAGTGAACAAAGTGAAACTCAACAAGTTTTTGTTCTTTGAGACACGGGAAAACAATAATGTGATGAAGGAACCGAAACTGCTGATATCTCTACATCGTGTTGAATGGAGTTTTGAAATTTGTGCTTTTAGATGAACTCAATAAACGCCTTTCTACGGTTTTTAATTGTGGCTATTTCTTTCTTGTAGTTGGACAAACCTCAATATCACTATTTTTGAAAGTTCCAAGCCAAACATACATCTCCTCTTTTCATTGGTATTAATAAACGGACCATATCTTTTTAATTTGGTCTCTCGAGTACACTCGAGACGGAAAAAAATCGAGGGAACAATTTTAGAGAAAACCTTCCAACTTAGCACGTTTTCTCAAGAGTCTGTCTTCAGCGACTTTGCGTACGCGCCGGCACGTACGACATTGCTATGTAGTAGCACACTAATTTTCCGCAGGACGTTCGCACAACGTATTATACAACTGCACACGTAACAATTGACTTGCGTGAATAGTGTTTTCGATATATATTTTAAATTTGGTTTCGATTATTATTGGGTTTCTGTTTACTGAAACCGAAGTACAGTGGTCTTAGGGATAGTTTGGCTCTCAAAAGCGTGGTTTCCGATCGCTTTGTTATCATTCATGTTGTAACTGTGAGGGGCCACCAGTGCACTATAAATGCGTATCTTGAATTTTCGTTTTTTCATCGATTCAAAGTAGAGAGAAACTATTCCTTCAATGGAATTCAGTGGCCCTGGTCTCCATGTAGTTCGGGAATATCTAAGTTCATTTATTTTTCCCAACATTTTTCCGAACCGACCAATTACAAACGGACACATCGTCTTGTAATCATTTAAAAGACGACCGGGAACCCAACTTACATACGCCCTCGCACAAAAAAAATTGTTTTCAATCTCCGTCAATGCAGGATACTCGAAAAAATACTCATATACTCTTCTCTCTTACACTCTCTCTATCTCTCTCTCTCTATCTCCCTCGCAATCGCGCGCAGCGCGAAGCGCTGCGTGTGAGTTGTGTTTGGTTTGGCCATTGCGCACCCATTTTTGGCTTTCAAACCACAAAAGTCTTCGAATAAAAGATTTTTTCAAAATTTAAAAAGAGAGAGAGCTAGATATCTATTCAAAACATGTTGTGTGAGAAAATTAGGAAAATCAGTCGAGGTTGAAAAAAGTTATGCTGTTGTGTCGTTATGAAAATTTCCGTTGTCCCTCGTCGCTCGGAGCTCGGAGCGCGTCGCTCGTCCGGTGTCCGCATAGAAAATTATTTTTTAACTACCCGACCGATTCGGCTGAAATTCGGCACACATGCGTAGACCCCAAAGTTAGCTTGGCCTTCAAAGTTTGGTGATGTCACGTTTTGTTTGGCGCTTGGCGCGGGCGCCAATAGGCGCCAGAAGCTGGAAAATATGTGTTCCCATGGATGAAATGCTCCCCAATTTTGCACAGAGGCTAGATTAGTGAATCCCAGGCTTCTCTGAAAGTTTGGTGTCATGGTTTATATTTGGCGCCAAACGCTGGCGCCCAGTGGCGCCAAACTAGAACAACACTAGGAAAGTAGGATAACGAGCGATATGTTCCACAGATGTCCGAACTATGAACATAGTTGACGAATACGGCCTGGATACAAACATTTCTTTGAGCTTCTGCGCCAAAACGGTACTTTATCCGCCAAATGGCGCCAAAATTAAAAATAGGGTTTCTGAACCAAAAAACAGTCGGAAATTGTGCTAATTGGTCGAGGCGATTCATTGCAGTTATTTTTTACCAATAAGAGTAACATGTTCCATATATTGCGCCAATGCTGGCGCTCGTTCGCGCCAATTGAGAAAAGATTTTCTAGGTACAGTAATGACGCAGATGTTTCACAATATTCAGATTTTAATTAACGATGCGGAAAAAAGCTGTTTTTTGAACCAGTTTCGCCTGTCACGCCAATTTAAGAGGTCAATTAGTTAAATTCAAACGATGTGATCCTACTTTTAAAAAAAAACAATACATTTGTTTGCACAACGGTTCACAACGTTCTTAGGTGAAACCACTATGCACTTTTAAGTTCAAGTTATACTTTGTATATTCTGTTTTTGTGAACCGTAGTGCAAACAAATGTGTTGTTTTTTTTTGTTGCACACTCATTCACAACATCGTATTGTTCACTTTTTGCAGAAAACGGTGAAACCGAACAGAACTCACACACTTCCTGGTCCCCCACTTTTTACGAATCTTCCTTGTTTTCTGTTCTCCTTTCTCTCTCTTTACTCTATTTTCCCTCCCCTCCTTTCCACCTGGTCACTTCACCTTAACATCATCTTCATATCGTTCCTTGTAGATGTTCCGTCTATGGATCGCGTGTTGTTTCGTGGCTTCGATTGTCGCCTATACTAGTTTTGGCGACTGCGGCTATTCGGACGACAACACTAATATCGGATGGGACGTGAGTGGCACTCTATTTAACGATAGTGTAAAAAATAGTTTCAATAGTGTAAATCTACTGTTAGTTAACTACACGGTCACGTCAAACCTGTTAAACACAGCAGAACTCAGACACATGCAATGACAAAGTGCACGATTCTTCATTGGTATGCGGAGTTTACCTGTCTATTCATTTTATTGATAGAATAATAACAGTACCTAAAGGCAGCCAATGTCGGTGGTGTTTTACTTAATTCCTGATAATCCACAGTAGTTTAGTCGTTGCCAACGGAAAAGCGGAAGAGTACTGTATATCTCACTTTTGCTGTGTAAGCACATCTGCCTGTTATGTGATCTATTAGCGCAGTGGTTAGCGCTCTGCTACGAATCTTTTGCTCGCAGGTTCGATTCCGGCAGCGACATAAATTTATATATTTGGCACTCACTATACACAGAAGGGAATCCGCTATATAGATATTGCGGGGATCGAGCCCTGATCATGAGCAGGTTATGTATCTTGATATGCGAGAATCGGAAAATGTTTTTTCTTTCAGTTTACAAACGACAACGTAGAAATCCGCATTTGGAGAACAAACTTCAACATAACAAACAGGTTCACAGGCGTCGCATTTGGAGACCGTATGGTGAGACCTTTCTGACTTGTGTCAAAGTTGTTTTTGAGGCCATATCCATCAACATTTAGAGTTTGCATAATATTCATACTGTAATTGAATTAAGTTGCAATGTAGAACAGAAAACTACATCAAAGTTCTGAACAAGCGCACGTGAAAAAACTTTCTGCAGAACGAATGGGAACTAATGTTGGTGGTGAATCATGAAAAGCATGGAACACGATTTGCCACTGGGTACACACTTGGACGAATGAGACACATCGCACTCTTGGACGACAAAACACCAACAACCTATGTGGCGCGTCTGTCCTCATCTGAAGGTGGGTTGACAATATCGTCTTTTTCATTCCTACTGAGACTCCTACAGTGGGATTTCAAAATTTCTAAGTCGTCCTTCTCACGTAGTTGTTATCGGAGAGGTAGAGGTTTTTCGCACCCCACTCTCGTTTCCGGGTACAATGAATGTACGAGAGGATTTTCGATGAACTAAGTTTTCAGCTTCACAACAGCGTTCGGAGAATGTGTAAGGTTACTGTAGGAGTCTCAGTAGGAATGGTGTGAACTATATATTGCAATCAAACCCTGTCGCATGTCACTGGATCAGTGCCATCAGAGCATTCGTTAGCCCACCATGAAGTTTTCTATGTATGGAAGTAAAAAATAAATAAAAAAAATAAATAAAAAAAAAGTGACCAAGAACAATTCACAAAAAGCTGCGACTACTAAGATCTGTGGCATGAATATTGCACACCGCCTCGTAACGAAGCGACATGAACAAATACATATAAATGATGAATGAAAAATGAAAAACACAATTCACACAGGCCTTCAATAATCACTTGTAGTGGTTCGAGCACTTGTGTCGAGACGTGAGTGTCATTTTTCAGCACAAAACACCAAAGAGGTGAATGTACAATCTGCATTGAAAGCCAAAACAATAGAAGGAAAGTACTAACTCAACTAAGTGAGACGAAATGGCAGATGGAAACATGAAAGTAATGACATTTTCTAGATGGTGTTTCCGTCACTATGACTCGCCCTCTCAAATCTACTGGAGATTCCCGCAAGGACCTGTCCAAATGCACCAACTGGCATGTGGGTTTTACATTATTCAATGAAAGTTGTTGCATTGAAAGATATCAATCGTAGTTTCAAGACTAGTAAGATACAATTGTTGAACTCGACAACAAAAACTAGTAATGATCATGAAAAATCAATGTTAAAGGAGGACTAATGTCTAGACGATTCCCAATGCTTCGGTCCTTCAAACTGTAATGAATTTTTCAATTCCAGCTTAAAAGACCGATTCGTCGGAATTCGTTCACATAATCGTCCTACTTCAATGTGAGAAAAATTAATGGAAATTGTGAAAATCAGTTTGCGGTTTTCTGAAGAAACATGTTTTCTGAAGAATGGAGCAACAACAAATGTGTTTAGAAATCTTGGCTTCTGGTATTTCTAACACAGCTCTCTGTTTTCTGAAGAGTACTAATTCAGGAGGCTTTAACACTGACAGTATGTGAGAGCAGGTAGATAACGTATGTTTCAGAAATGCCAGATTAGATTCTGACCATCGGACTCTGTTTCTGATTCCAGATAATGTATGAAGGAGTTATGACAGAAATCGCAGGAGTTGGACGTCCAAGCCGCAGACCGATTTCTCTCAGAATTTGCCCGGAGAAATGCAGAGATTGATGATAATGCGATGTCTTGCAATGAATTTCGAAGCATTCATTTGATAATTTGGCTTTTTCGTCATCATATTGCATTATCATCTACACGGAATGTACAATTCATCAATGTTTCGATCCTGAAAAACAGAAGCAAACATACACAAAAGAGTGAATGGGAATTTTCATTCTCAAACAAGAGAATCTTTCAAATGTCTTCACTGCGGCAAGAGCACCTTCGGCGGTAGAGGCCGTTGACAAATGTATTTACGGTTATAGGACACGCTCCATGTAGGCTGAGAAAAGATACCAAAAAAGATAAAAAAGATACTTATGTCAGCAATTGATACACGACCAACACGAGTTGAACTCTCTGTTGTCTCTTGAGAAACGACAGAAACCACTGCACTCCAGCAAGACCAATTAGAGGTGTCGGGAAAAAATAGGTTTGAAACAGGCGTAACAGAAAGACACCGTAGCTCGAGCACAGATTTGTCAACGGAGTAAATCAGATGAAACTGGATCGTTGACGGGTTTGACAAGCAAGCGATGTGAAAAAAAGGGTCGGAAGGTGTCTACAACCAACTGAAGCAAAAACGTTTACAAACATGTTTGTCATGTTTGAGTGAATTCCATATCAGAAGTAACAAAATAAAAAAAATCATATAGTCTTGACCAATTACATAAGCAACCGGGTTGCATGTGTAAAGACAGTTCAGTTGCTTAATGCAACCAATGCAACCAAAGCAACCAAACTGCATTAAAAACAGGAAAATGTCCAAGAACTGGGTGTCTGGTTGCATTTGAAAAGCAAACAAAAGCAGCCAAATTATCTTTACACATGCAACCAGGTTGCTTGTGTGAACCGCCTATAGTCTCCCAACATTCCAACTGGTTAATATGCATTCAGTGCCGGTTGATAACATTTTAAATATCAGAAATAATAAACGGTGAATACTTATCACAAACGGAAACATCGCATACCTACACGTGTACAGAATAAAAATAAAATAAAATCTAGGAGACTGAAAATATACTGATAAGATAAGATACATTTGAATAAAAAAGGTACGTTTTGCCTATACCCCGAACGCGACCACTCGAGCCTTGATAACTCCCTCTCAAGAATGCTCTATAAGGTGAAGGGGGACGAACGGATATGTCCGAAACAGTTCATATCCTCAAAACACAAAACATATAAAAAACATCACAGGTGCAAAGTTCAGTGACACCGAAAATGTCATAATCATACAGTAGTGTCAATCTGGATAAATGATGAAAGGGTGGAATTAACAAGAAAAGAGCAGAACATGTGCCCATTTATGTATTTTCTTTGATTTTGAGAAACAGTCCTCTGAAGATAGTTCGGGGACACGTTGTCTTTTCTTTTGCTCTTATGAGCGGAGTCAGCATTATTTGAATCTAGATAAACAGGTATATAGATAGTTCCTGAAAGATGTTTCATTGTATTAACCATTCTCGTTGAATACTCCCTCCGGACTCATAGAGTCTTTTTTCGGTTAAAAAACCTGAGCGGGTTGGAACAAGGAAAAAACTAGTTTCTCTGAACCGTGTAAAATCAATTTTCAACAGTCGATCATCTTTCATTCTGTCCAGAATCTCTTTCAAAATAATTAAAATTATACAAACTTTGTTCCTCCATTTAACGCTGTTCTCAATTGCTTCTCAAACATTTTCGGAGTTAGTTTTTCTTTGCCACTCGACACATCATGATATCACAATTGACAAGTGTTTCAAGTCAACTATACATCTCCCCAACATTTCATCATATTCCTGGGTGGATTGGTGAAGGGGCTAGGCCCCTCCCACCGCGCCGCACCTAAACAACCAACGACAACGAATATAGTTGTCGCTCAATGAAAGGCGGGAGTATACTGTATATCTCACTTTGCGCTGTGTAAGAACAAATGTACTCTATTCGTCCTCGCGACTAATATGAGCCCAGTTGGTGTAGTGGTTAGCGTTATCGTCTCCCAAACTTTTGAGCCCGGTTCGAGTCTCACATGAGGCGGCTCTTTTATAAATTTGGCACGCACTATACTGAACATGTGTAGTAATAATAATATTACCGAGTTCATCAATATTCTGTACAACAAGTAGTAGAGTGTCTAACAAAAAAGAAAGCCTCTTTCAGTGCTTTTTGGCCGAATTCAGTCTGCCTTACAGAGTTTCTCACCTTTGCTAGTTCCGCGTGGAACTTCGAAGTACAGGAACTTTCAATTACAATTAGTAACTATTTTGTCATCTCTTTACCGTATAGTTGAGATGTTCCGTGACTTGGTTGCCTGTTGTCTCGTGGCTTCGATCGTCGCTCATTCTACTCTTGACGTTTGCGAGTATTCCGACGACAATATCAGTCTAAAATGGCATGTGAGTCTCTACGATTCAACGATGGTGTATATATTTTAGTAATAGTTTTAGTATAACTTCAATATAATCATATTATGGTGGATAGTGTCAAGAGGTTATAAAAATCATTGCACCACATGTTGAGTGGAGCCAGACATAGGTTTGTGCTACTCAGTTTATGACAGTAAATGAATGACGTCACATCATCATCCGTAGAAGGGTGGGCTACACATAAATGAGCTCCGTCACCAGCTCATGGCATATGCCAAATAAATACCGCGGCGAGCTAAAATCGAACATAGGTTTGTGGAGCGACAGTCATACTCTTATTGATTTCGGAATACAAGAAACAGAAATTTCATTTTCAGCTGTCAAACAACAACGAGCTAACAATCCAATTCGCGAGATACAACTTCGATATCACCAACAAATACACAGGCCTCGCATTTGGTGAAATTTGTCACCATCTAAAGCGGTCCGCCAGATAGATACCGCGGCGAGCGGGATCAGACTGGTCTGTGAAGAGATAGCCGAACGTTAACTATTTCACCACGCGGGTCATGAATTCTGAACGACGAGAAAAAGAAAATGTGTGTTTCAGATGACAAACAACAACGAGCTATCCATCGAACTTTCGAGATATAACTTCGATATCACCAACAAATACACAGGCCTCGCGTTTGGAGAGAATAAGGTAAGACATTCCTAACATGTGAAAATGTTGGTGCTGTGGCCGTATTTCTTGTGGGATTTGGGTATCGCGAGCGACCGAGGTTTATGAAGTTGAACTGTTTGAGTTATAATTTAAGCTGCATGTATTGCGTCAAGCAAAATCTGAACTATGATGGAATAGAACATCCGAATAACCAGAGATCAACCTGCACAACTACACACCTGTGAGAAAACACTTCTTTTGCAGAAGGATCTGGAATTGATGTTGGTGTTGAATGACAAGCAAGGAACCAGATTCGCCACCGGTCACTATTTCACCAATGAACAGTTAGCCGAATCGTATGGGACAGATATCATGGACAACACACCCTACGTGACACCACAGCTCGTCTCTGAGGAAGGTGCGTTCTACGGAGAACGACTGAACAACAGGCTCGCGCTAAATATGACTGAATTAGACCAACTCTAACAAGTTATTTTGAATTAAATTATTTGAGTTCTAGTCTGCTTTGCATTCCCAACATGGTGAACTGAAACAACAGAAAAAAACTGTTGAATGCTCAGCATCCACCTCCATCTGCCATTACCTCGATAGACCGAGTCGAAACCGACGAAATGAAACGGTTTTAGGTAATCTGAATCTTGCATTTGCTCGTCCTCTGGCGTCTACAGCTCCTCATCGCAAGAATCTGGGAGGATGTACTGTTTGGAATGTGGGTTTTTCGAAACATTCGTAACTTCGATAGTAAAACAGAGCGCTGAGAACTCAGGACGCACTGGACGCAAATCCTGGCAAACTTGCTCTCAACTTGCAAGTTCCCACAAATAGGTCACTGTAGATGTGCCGAATAGAATCTTCATAGGTGAAAAATCGCGGGCCGATTCGGCCCGAGTCGGGTCATTTCGGGGGAAAATGTCGGGCCGAAAAGGCACCTTTTCGGCCCGACGATTTTTCGGCCGATATGACCCGAATCGGGCCGAATCGGGGAAATTCGTGCAATATTTGTATTTTTTCAGCTCGTTCGATTGCACATATAAAATATACAAACAACAGTAATATATGATATTTTTATTAAAAATAGACAATAAAATGAAGACTGTCGGAAATTTTGGCGCGTTCTCGATTTGTGGGTGGCCTCAGAGTAGTCGAAAACTTAGCAGATCTGAAAGAAGGAAGGTTTAGAGCCTAAAACCCTCTAAAAATCTCCAAAAACGTAATTACTGTTAGATACAATACCATTTACATTGCCATATTCATGTGATTTAGGCTAGCTAATTGGTTATATACGAGTTGTATACCCCAACTTAGAGAACAACTAGAGAAAAACGATTGATTTTTCTCTGCCATATTTCACAGGAATGTGCAATAATGAACTTGATGTAGAACAGCCGCGTTTTCTGAACCTAATCAATATAATTATTGAAAACAGTATAGGATTCGCTATTTCCAAACAGACAATAGGGAGATGTAGGCGAGGTCCTGATTTTTGGGTGATCAAAATTGTTTAACTCGAAATTCCGCCATTTTGGGTGATCAAATTAATAAAACTTCGAAAACTTTCTATTTATTTTAAAATGGCAGTCAAAAAAATTACTATGAATATTTTGATCACCCACCATGTTTTGTATTAACTGATGCGATATAGTTTCCAGATACGCACAGTGAATTTCTTCAGAAAAAATTATTTCATGAGATCTAACAGAAGTAGGCGTTTGGGGGGGGGGGTGCCCAGAATCGCCTAGATTTCTATTTTCAGCTCGGGATGACAATATTGTGGTATCTCAGTTGTCGCTAATGATATCTTATAGGCCAAAGCTCAATCTATTACTTAAACTTTTAGTTGAAAAAATCGTTTTCGCAGTGAAAAAATTGAAAAACCGATTTTTTTCCGGAATTTGCCGCCTGCTTCGGCAAAAAAATTGCCCGGGCCAAATTTGTGATATCTCACTAGCCTAGTTTAACGTTGTCTGACCTCCTTTACAATTTCGTAATTGAGAACAAGTTGTGAAAAAATCATTTTGGCTGTCAAATTCATTTTCCAACTTTTTTGGGAAGGAATCGCAAAAAAAATGGGTGACAAAAATTATTATGTTTGGCATTCCAGATTTTGGGGGATCAAATAAATAGGCGTCGCCTAGTCTTAAAATTGTCTGTTTCCAAAGCAAGTCTATGGTTTACGTTGCTCTATCACGCTGTGTATGTCGTTTTCTGTTGTTTTTGAACAAACTCGATACAAGCCAAACTATGGCGGGTATCAGATTCAAAATACAATAACTCTTATCGCAATTAGGCAAGTTCTTGTTGTTGATTAATCTTGATTGCCTCGATACACGCCATCCCTCGAATTCCGGTCAAAAAGTGAAGAGATCAAACTACAAACACAGCGGGACAGGGCAAAATACACCGTATTGCCTCTTTTGGGCAGGAGCGCCCTATATTTCGATACTATAATGATTGTATATGAAAACATGTAGAATTACACAACTTGTGAACTAACCATAAAGATGACTGCGAACTGAGCTATCAGTCGATTTTATATATAGGAATATAGAATGGAGGAGAGCACGCCGAGAGTGCTGCGATTAATCCTGAAGAAAGTATATTGATAAACTTTGAAATATTTTCATCAATAAGTGTGATCGGTTAGACGACTAACTTCTATCCTTACACAGACTAGAGTAGGAGAACACAGAACTATGGAGTAGTTACCGTCTTTCCGTTACCATTGTAATGTATTAGGAAAAAGACTATAAACTATTCTTGGGTTTTCCAAGGGAGGATCTTCATAAAGTTGACCAAAGGTTCAGAAATAAACAAACAACGGGCTACTTCTACGACAAAAATAAGATGATTGGTCTATTTTCAATGCAAACGCATCAATTCTGTCAGACTCTATCTAAATAGTAAAATATTCTCCCATATATATATATATATATATATATATATATATATATATATATATATATATATATATATATATATATACATATATCAATTGAATTATGTTTCATAGTTTGTGTAGGTGACACTGTTTTCGAGTTGGAGTTTAACAATTACAATGAATTGAATACATACAATCAGCTATTAACCAAGTCCCGACTGGAACTAACCACAAAGCAGTACGTATAAGGAAGGTTGACACTTACCTTATTACCAATCATCGGTGTACCAGACTTCAAACAAACCACGAATCTCGCCGGACATGACCTGTAAAACTGTATAAACTAATTAAACAACTGAAAACGTTACTCATCATACAACTCACCTGTGGATAGTGGCGAACTACATCTCAAAAAATAGCACTCAAAGAAGCTAGGACACCAATGAAGAAATTTACATGATTCTGATCAACTTTAGGTGTTGAGAAAGACGTTTTGTATGAAAATGGAGAAAATTTACCGATTTCCAAAAAATACAGTTTTATTAATAAAATGCAGGTATAAAAAACTTCTGAATCACTCACCTATTTTTTAGTCAGATCATTAGTTTAAGTGTTCTATCCGTCGCGTATCGAGACATCGGACAGCCAATTGCAAACGTTCCTGAATAACAACGATAGCAAAACCAGTAGTGAAATTTGTGTTCATTTCCCCCATAGAGTATGATTGAGGTAACAGCCACAAAAAAAACGGAAAACGGGTTACTTTTTCATCCATATCGGGGTGATTGGCCTGCTCTTTGATAAAAACTCATGAATTTTCACAGATATCAATCGAAAAATTGTCTAGCTTTTGTAGAATGGTCACACTATACTGGCAAATGACTAAACTCGTTAACTAGAAACAGCCATCTTCTCTAATGTGAAATTTTTGGACCAGGACAGGCACAAACCTGCGAGATGTGACTACTCTACAGAATGGAATCCGTTTTCCTAGTGAAACACGTGAAACTTCAGATCTTAACATCAGAAATGGGTCATGAGTTTCAGATTCCGACAAATATCATCCGTTTTTCTGTTTTTCAACCAAACGCGATTATGAAAAAGTCGAAAATGCAATAAAACACGATAAAACTCATAAAACTTTCTCAACAAGTGGCAACTGGTTATTTTCTGATGGCTCGTTTAACTGGCCTGGAAACTATGTCCTGGCATTATCCTATAGTACCTTACCTATCAAATGTACAAACATTAACTCACTTGTGGAATAGTTGCTTATAGCCTCATTGGGTGGAGAGTAGAAAAACCGTGTACCGTGTGTACCTTGTAACCGCGCCCGACCCAGCCGAAAGTCCAGCTACAATTCGCGTCTGAAACACACATGAAACAAAACAGAATCTTGAAAACATTAACAATGAAAAAGAGCTAAATTTAACGTTTACGGACTAGTCCTCGCGTTGCGTGTGGTAACTCATTCCCAGTTCAAAAATTGCTCGAATCACCTTAAAACTTACAAATAGATGTGGTAACTAGGTTAGATTTCTTATATTATAGAGACTGTATAGAACTTCAAGAACGAAAAACACTTTGAAATAAGAAAGATGGATCATATTCTGTTAGAATTATCTTAACAATTTCTTGTTTTCTCTCAAATACGTGACGACTAGACCAATTTTTTGAATGTATTTTTTGTTAATTCAGTAACGAGCAGTAAACTTTACGAAGTGTGAGTTCATTCTAAAACCCAGTTTTGGCTTATTTTGTAATAAAACAGGGGAGACGAGCTGTCCAAACACGCGACGCGCGGGAACGACTTGTCGTGCAATAAATTTTCATGTTTTTCACATTCTAAGAGGGCTGAATTACTATTAAGGAACAAAGTTGTTGACAGATCGAAAAATTTTAATTAATAGAACCAAAGAAAACAGGTTTAAAACTTAAAATATCAATGGAAAACGTATTCGCAAGTGAATTGCACAGTGTGTACACACTTCTCAACAACGAATAGACTAAGAAAATGAATATAAATACACATAAACTGAAATTATAATCAAAATGACATTAAAATTGAAAATTTTCTAAAATTCACAAATTGAAGGACTATATTGCGGCAGAGCAACCAATTAGCAGGCGGGCGCACTTTGGCTGGCCGAATCGTAGCCGATTCGCCACGACACCTCACGACGCGACACGAAATAACACGACGAGCCGATCTCACCCGGATCGGGCCGAATCGGCCCGCGACTTTTCACCTGAGTTAGAAATAGAAATTTCAGTCAAAAGGTCTGTACCGACATCAACCTACTTTTGAATGCGCGATCTCTCTTTTTTTCCCCAAATTTCAATGAACAAGGCTCTGACATGTTTAGTATTAATTTTTTTCGATGAGTCAAATCTGATCTGAATGCCTCGTGAATCTGTTTCTGAACAGAATACTGTGTCTCGTGCACGCATTTGCCTCGCGGGAAGTAGAAAATTATTCTAATGTGAAGTACTCATACTGAGGTTCGCACATGTACTTTCGTACACTATTTTGCAATAAATACAGTGACAACATGTTGCCATGAAGAAACAACGTTTGCGCTGCGTTTGTCTTTCGCAATATTCCTAATTTCAGATAATTCGTGAGGGACTCATAAAAAACAACGGACGAGTTGGCAAACATTCCAGCGAACCGATTTCGCTAACAGTGTGCCCTGAGAAATGTAGAAATTGATGATATTTCGATGTCTCGGAATGAATTTCGGAGTGATGTTTTAAGTTTTCAAAATATCCCATATCTACACGCGGTGTACAGAGTATTATTCGATGATATTACTCTTTACTAAAAAAGGCGAGAAAATATACAGAAACGTGGTTTCTCTAGTAATTCAAGATTTCAAGTTTTGATCACATCACACTGTTGCAAAGTGGTGCTCTTTGACAGTTTTCCAAATTTCAATGTCTCTTCGCCACGAAATAGGAACAGGGCAAACACGGTCTCTTTTGCTCCTTTCAATTGTATGAAATCGAGTTCAAAGAATGGGCGACGCAAGTAAATAATAAGAATGGAAAATGCATGTATTATGAGTTACTCAGAAAGCTGTATAACAAGTCACATCTTACTCGTGTTTTCAGTCAAATAACGAAGTTATTATGTTCATTGCCACGAATTAACGAAGCAAGGCAGAGGTAACGCAAAAATTGTAAGAAAAGCACACGTGCAATCGAGACTCACCTTGTAACCGTGTGGGTTGTAGTGACCAAATACGAGTGCTGCTTCATAAATTGACAGTTGTATGCTATATAGGATTCATACAGATGATTTGTGGAAAACAGGCTACAAAAAATGATTTTCTGAAAGTTTATACGATAGATTGGTTATGCGTGTAGTTAATATTGAACAACTACTCATTTTGAACTGGCAGGCTAGGAGGCAGAGCAGAATGTACCGTGGCAGAAAAAGAACTGTCTTGGCATAACGGAATGCGAGAGGACGGAACAATCGAATAACAATAATATTCATAAAAATCAAGAATACAGAGAAAGAATTCGGCGGTAGAATTCCGAAAACAATGATAAAATGATCGAATTTGTGTTGTGGTGATCATGTCAACGGGAATAAGTACCGAACAATCGTTTTTGCTAGCTTTAAAAATCATTTGGAGTGATTTCAACCATTGTTTTCATGGTCTCGAGCATTAGTTGTGTACTATTTGATCATGGCATTTCCAAACTTTAGATTTGACCATGGCAAACCCAAAAATGTGGGCGGGGCTTCAACATTTTGGGTTTAGAATAGAATAGAATGTTTATTCGCGATTGAACACGTGTCTTTCCACATTGGTATATGTGGCACTCCAATTACGAGAAAATGGAGATATGGAAGATAAAATAGAATGTAGTGTATAGTTTACTCTGTTACGCGCTCATTATATAATGTGCACTTTTGCAGTAACTCCATTTTGCCATGGTCAAAATTTTCTCAGAGGGTCGCGGGCTTGCTCGACCCAAACCGCTTGGTATGATCGGATAGTCGTGACACACGGCCAAAATTTCAAGCAACTTCGAGCGCGGCGGGAATTCGGAAAATATTGAAAAACACAGCACAAATTTTGCATACAGGGAATTGGCAAATGGTGTTCTGGGTACTTATGCAATAGGTGACATATAGCATATGTTACTAAACTACTCTCATTTTTAGTGTTGGCGTGACCCTTGGTACTTAACCAAAATCAGAGGTAAAATTTACTATTTTACGAAACCCAGAGGTAGATCACCTGACAATGATCGAACAAAGATATAGTGAGTGCTAAATTCATACATTTCTGTCTCTCGTTGAAATCGAGGCTTTGAGCTGAAGTTTCATAGCAGTGCGCTAACCAATGCCATATGAGAGTATATAACCGGCAAGTTTCGGCATCAGAAACATGTGTGCGTACACAGCGAAAAGGAGATATACATTACCCTCCTGCCTTTCTTTTGGCGACAACTATACGACAGGTTGCAGTTGATATTCCAACTGTTCATTTGACTAAATATTTCAATATGTGCATTGAACAGGTAACAGTTTCCAATAACTTTGCTGAATGAGTTGTTGCTCACGTTCAAGCAAGAAAGATAACGGTTGAATTTATAATTTTCGCGTGAGTTTCATATTAGAAATTACAGAGACATACGAAACAAATAATCATTTAGTTTTCTATTCCAACTGTTTCAATCTGTATTCAGTGCCTGTTGACAACGCTGTTTCCGAATATGAAATCTCCACAAAATTTGCGAGATATCGAAAACGAGACATGGTGAATACTAATCATAAACTGGCACATCGCATATCTACACGTGTACAAAATAATACCAAAATTTATAAACTGAGTCACTGAGTGAATCAAAATAAACTGATAAGCTCAGATTAGTTCGAATGAAGAAGGAAATATTATTTTTGCCTCTACAGAGCTGAAATCTTGATACCTTTGTTCTGAAAATCGTCGGAGAGGACAGTAATCAGAATTGTTCGATTGGACAGGTTACATTGACGACGTTATTTTGAGAACAACAAAAACACCTCACTACAATGAAAACAATATATGAGAAAGAAGAAGAAAGAAGTGTCGTGTAATTTTTTTGAATCTTATAGGGACGACAAATTAGCATGCTTATCATTTTGGGGGCAAAGTTCCGTGACACCAAACATATCGGAAACATACCTTGTTATGAGTGAGTAAAGATAGACCAAACATATAACTATCCGTTGACTGACAGTGGTAAGGCGTGACTGCATGAAAAATATATGCGTTTTACACAGAATGTACGTGTAGCGAAAAATGTGCCTTGGGTAACAGCTTGATTTTGTCTGAGAAAGCACCTCAGCTGTCGCAACAATAGTTCGCAACAACATTTTGCAACAAAACGACGCTCATAAACCACAGAATTCACTCATACTAAGGTGCAAAGTCGAATTTTCAAGTTTCGGTTCTCGAAGTGACAAGGTACCAGTTGGTTACGAGCCGAATCGCCTAGCATTGACAATATAGATGAGTGTACTGTAGTCGTCGCAAACAGAAAGGCGTGAGGCTTCTGTATATCTCACTTTCCGCTGTGTACGCACACACGTCTTCGATTCCAAAGCCTATGTGCACTAATAGTGCAGCATTCTGCTACGAATCTTTTGCTCGCAGGTTCGATTCCGGTGAGAGACTGAAATTTATATATTTTTGGCCCCCACTATATGATTTCCACGCATCTGGTGCTCTTCCTAGGCGAATGTAACATCTAAGTTGGTTCAATTCATATTTCCCAAAGTGCCGTCACTCGGTTGTCTCATCTTTCTCTTCACCTCAATGTGGAATTACATTCTGTGTAGAGAATACTTTTTCTCAAAAGAATCAGGTTTGTCAGGGTTTATGTTCGTTTTGAGGTTGTGCTCTCTCTCTCTTTTTGAACTGGTTCAAATACGTCTGAGCTAAGTTCCGGTTGTATCGAGTTGGTTGTTTCTCAAAAATAACAGTGTTTTTATTAATAGTGTTTACTTTTATATCAATACTGATATTGTTCATCATCTTTGAGTAAATGCAATGCTAAAATCAACAACTGCTGATTGTGTATTCAATGGTAGCTCCAGAAACGCAGTTCCGGAAGATTGAAGTTTCAATAATTCCAAGAGACATCGAAAGGAAAGATGGTGAATACTAAGCAGAAACCGGTATATTGGTAGACACGTGTGAAAAGTTAAACTCGTCGAGTTGTTGCTTTTGATCGAACATTTTGCTGAGAGAATAAACAAAATTTTCTATAACCCATGTATATAATATTTAGTTGAAAACAGTATATTTTGGGTGAACTTCATGGTTTAGTTCTGAAGTATTGTAACAAAGTGCAACTATGAACACACATGAATGGTGTGAAGAACTATTGTATCGCAAAAACACACGATGATTTACAAATTATGCTTTCAAACCAATGTAATATTTAAACAAAACAAAAAGTGAAACACTTCGAGTTTTTTACCTTGATCGGAAAACCGCCGGAAGAATGGAAAAACTCATGAGGGTTCGAGAATAAGGCTATGAAATCATTGTAATGTGAGTTAAAAACGATTGTGGTGTAAGTATTAGAAACATTGAAAGAAACGGCATTTCTTAACGGATCTGATCTTGAAATCTTAAATTTGAATCTTTGCATCATTTGTTTGGTCTAAGAAGTAATGTCTCAAAGTTTGAAACTATAATTTCGTCATGTTTCACACTGTCTCACATTTTCAACTTGGCCTCTCTCTCTCCTTTTAAAGGCAGATATCCACGCCAGCATGCAAATTGAAAATACAGTGAATCGCCTATAAATGACTCATTTTTATTGGTTTTGAATATATATAGTAGGAAGAAAAACAATATCTCAAGTTTTACAGTAAATTTGTTGGCGAATGTTCGAATTTCTCGATCTGCAGGTTCGCGGTAGTACCGCGCAGTCGTGCGGTACACCCGCAGACGTGTAACCTGTTGGGCCGCGGCTGTGTTTGCCACCGTTTTAAATAAATGTTGCTTAAATTATTTTTTTGTTCGTAACTCTTTTTCTATACTTATTTAAAATTCCAAACAGTGTAATAAACATCCAAGAAACCCAAATACACTGATTAAGACAGCCCGCAAGTCCGCAACCTAAAATCGCATTACGGTAGGTGCGCATATACGCAGAGGTACCGCCCAATTTCCGATGAAACCCGATGAAGTTAAAAAAAATTCCATGATTTAGTTTTAATGGTCCTTTTCCACACTTGTTTTCTGGTAGTAACTACCCAAGTAGAATTGGAAAAAAAAAATTTCGATGCTGGCGTGGATATCTGCCTTTAATTGTGGCTGTTTCTTGTTTCGTTTCCCGCAGAACAAATCATAATATTAAGGTGAATGTTTTAAGCCAGGTGTACATCTTTCAAACGTTTCATCATGTCAATTGAAGGGAGTGGCATGGGTGTTCATGCAGTCTCGGAATATCTAATTTCATTCACTTTCTCTAACATTTTTCTAAACCGACCAATCATAAACCTACACATCGCCTTACAACCATTTAAAAGACAGTCGAAAACACAACTTTCATACGTGTGACACAAAAAGTTCGTTTTCAATCTCTGCTTATCCAGAATGTTCCTTAAATACTCTTTGTAGTCTCTAATCCCTACCCTTTCTCTCTCTCACCCTCCTCTTTCTCGCGCTCTCTTTCTTTCACGCTCTTCTACTCACTCTCTTTCTTCATTCCTCCCATTCTCTTGTTTTCTTTCCCTGTGACATGTCTAGATCAGAGCCAACAGTTTCTCACCCCTTTCTGTCCAAACGAATTGTTGACTGTCCACTCAGACGTTCGATCTCAACCACCGCCAAACCGAGATAGTCATTCAACTCGGGGATCAATTGGTAGTAGAATGTCCACAATTGGAGCTTATCCTGATGCTTCTCGGTCGAGTGGGCATAGTGACCCAAATTTAGTCAGCCTGATAGCCAATCAGGCATGTCACTGGGTAACGTCTGTGAGGCAGACCAGTTTAGTCTGCCATTTTTCTACCATCTATACTATACCGACTATTTCAGATGTTCCGTCTCTTGGTTGCTTCTTGTCTCGTGGCCTCTATCGTGGCCCGTCTATCCGATTGTTACTACTCCGACGACGACCTTAGTCTTAGTTGGAATGTGAGTAACCCTCTATTTAACCATGGCGTTTACAGTTGCACTAGTGTAAATAATGGTAGTAATCACATAGTGTATAGTGTCCACGGATATGAACAATAACTGCACGACAGCTCTTCAGCTGTGTGCTACTCAACTCATGACAGTACATAAATAACACCATAAACCGTAGAAAGACTGTCCGTAGAGTGCGTAAAGCTAGACTAATGTGAGCTTCGTCACAAGCTGATGGGAACTCCCAGATAGATACCGGGGATTGAACTGGTCTGTGGAGCGACAGCCAAACGTTGACTATTCCACCACGCGAGCCATGAATTCTGAACTACGAGAAAAAGAAAATGTATTCTCAGATGACGAACAACAACGACCTAGTCATCGACCTTGCGAGATATAACTTCGATATCACCAACAAATACACAGGCCTAGCCTTTGGAGAGAGTAAGGTAAGATGACAACCAACAAGATAGCAAATACTGAAAAACAGCTTATATTCGTGGCTCGCGCTAAATATTCTGCCTTTTGAAAAACTTCCAATTTTGTGGAGTCTGGGTGTAGCAAGAAGTCAAGGTGTATGGGTTTGAACGAGTAAAGTTATGGTTTCACCTGCATCTACTGCGTCTCCTTGATCTGCTTATCATTTAATGTTGTTCTGAAAAGTGATATCATCGTGCAAGCAATGCAAATTCCGCTATCGCAGTCGCGGAAATGAACTTGGAACTGTGATGAAATGAAAAAAATCGAATAACCAAGCATTAACCTGAACAACCGCACACCTGTAAAAAACATGTAAAAAAAGTTTGTTTGCAGAAGGATCTGGAACTGATGTTGGTGGTGAATGACCAGCAAGGAACCAGATTTGCCACCGGTCACTATTTCACCGAAGAACAGTACACCACATCGTACGGACTCATCACCATGGACAACACACCCTACGTGACACCACAGCTCGTCTCTAAGGAAGGTGCGTTTCACGAAAGAAACTGAACACAGCTCACTTCCGTGGCTCGCGGTGGAAAATTGAAATTTTTTAAAAGTGCACGCGCGTTGCCAGTAACTTCAGTTTTCATTAAACAAAGTTCGACGAAGTAAATAAAATTGAACTACTCGAGCAAAAACACAGTGTTTCGTAACAACGAGATCCAACTGCAAACACCTCGGAGTAAGATTCTCAACATCTACTTGTTCTTACCTCGAACTACCAGGTTGACAGCAATCAAGTGACGAGAATTTCTAGGTTCTCTACATGTCGCATTTTCCCGTCCTCTTGAGTCCACAGGACCTCACCGCAAGAATCTCGGAGGCTGCACCGTTTGGAATGTGGGTTTTATGACGTTCGTGAAATTTTAGAAAACTGTTTTCAAGCATTATTTGCAATTTCAATAGTAGAACACTAGATCAAGTCCACATGAAGCCTCCGGCACGAACAACGGCCAACTGACGCGTAACTCGCGTGAAACCACCAGAACCAAAACTAGAAATACTGGTGACACAATCCATGTTTGTGAGAGCTAGAAAAATAAAAGAGTGAAAACCACATTCGCCTCAGACTGTGATTGAAATTATTTGTGATGTGCCATTTCAAAAATTTCCGAAGTGGAAGACTATTTAGGAAGGGTTGAGTTGTGATATGTTCATACAGGTTTCCGCATCTGTCGTTATGTACACTATTTCACAATGATTACAGTGACGACATGTTGCATCGGATGAATAGCATTCGTCTCGCGTCTCACGAAATTTTTCCGATTTCAGATAATTCGTGAGGGAGCCATGAAAGAAGATGGACGAATCGGCAAACATTCTAGCGAACCGGTTTCGCTAACAGTGTGCCCCGAGTCATGCCGGCAATAATGAATTTGCAGTGTTTTGAAATGAATTTTAATGCAGTGTTTTAATAGTTTGACATTCCAATATCATGCCGCATACCTTCACGTGTGTACAAAATAAGGTTCAACAATGTTGTCCTTTACCAAACAGTGGCGAGAATACTTGCAGAAACGTGGTTTCTCTCAATCGTCTGAAATCCAGTTCAGAATTTGCGATGCTAGAAATTTATGAAAATGGAACAGTCGTGTAATCTGTTATGAGTAGAAGGTCTTCGAGCTTCAACGAACATTGATATACTAATAATAATAATATAAAGTTCATTCGCATATGATTCCTGACATGAAAAGAAACAGAGTAGATATATATCAACATATATTTATGACGAATACGAATTCTTAGGGGTTGCGGGTTAAAGACGCAGTCCACTTAATAAGGAGCGTTTGGATAGAACATGGAAAAAACTTATTGATTCACAGGGTATGTATATAACACATAATGTGAAGGCATAACCGTACAAAACTACACAACAAATATAAACCTTATTTGGATTGAGCAAACTCCTAGTTTATCCATCACAAATCTCATTCAACTAGGAGTTTCGGGCATTCACAGTTAATTTATATGCCAAAATGGTGCCCTCGTCAGTAGAATGACCTGTCACAGTCGACTACTAAAGACCATTTTAAGTAACATGTAATAGAAGGATGATAACAATAATTGTCGAGAAGAGAAAGAAAGAGAGGAGCAGTCCTATTCCTGTGTAAATGATGATCGAGTACGATATACACGTGTCCCTTGAAATATGTATACATAAAATGTACGTGGTGTGTGTACCGTACTACGGAAAAAGAGAGGGTAGAGTAGGAAGGGTCGTGTGGATATTTTTTGTGTGCCACCAAGTACGTCTGAGAAAGGTTGTCGAGTATGGTGAATAATTGTGTTGTGTTTATAGTGTTCTTGTTTGTGTTTTTTTTTGTGTATGTTTTAAAACTATTTGTCGGGTATGTGTTGGAATAGAAGTTAGTGGAGGGTGAGTAGCATGAGCATCGCAAGTAGCCCGATCTTGAGAACTGGAAGATGTTTTCGCAACAATTGTTTTGTTCATCGTCCGTTATTTGGAACATCCAGTGGCCATGTACGTTACATAAGCCTACAAAATCGGCCACAGAGTCAATTTTATTGAAAAGGGTGCTGGGTATATTTTAAGAACTGGCTCTTACTTTTTCCATATGTTCACTACTTTTACATTGATTTGTGATATTTATTGTCAGTTTGAGTTTTTTGCAGCTGGAGTGGTTATCCGGAACTGTTCGTGCTTTCACAATATACATGTTTTCTCATCATATTCGGGTAATCGTCTAGGTGGCAGTCTTTAGGTTCAGGCTCGGTCGGCATGTGTCTAGCTGGCGGTCGGTAATACACCAGTAAGTGTCGTCGAACTGCGGTTACTTTTACCGACCGTCAGTTAGACATATATTAAACTGTACTTTTGTTGCCGACCGCCAGTTGGACATGGTCCGACCGAGCCTGAACCTAACGACCGCTAGTTAGATGATTACCCTTATTTGATATCTTCGTCGTGTTTGAGCGTTCGTTACAGAAGTACTACAGATCGATGGAAAAAATCGTATAGTTTTCCAACATTTCAACATATTTGTTATGTATTCAGTGGCGGTTTCGACGACGCAGTTTTGGAATATCTAAGTTCCACTAGTTTTCTGAGACGTCAGATACATGGTGAATACTAATCACGTGTTGACACATCGCCTATCTTCCTAACGTTTTATCATGTCTATCAATTGAAATGTGTGGCAGTGGTGTCCGCACAACCGGAATTTCTAATCTCACTTGTTCTTCCAAACATGTTTTCAAACGGACCAATCACAAACGGACACAATGTCTCCTAACTACTCAAAAGACGGTCGGAAACACAATTTTCATACGCGGTCGCAAAACACCTTCGCTTCTAAGTGTTTCCATTTGGATATATTTTTCGTTTCCGCTTTTTTCCCTCTTTCTCCTACTCTCTCTTTTCCCTTCTCAATCGCTAGTGTCATCCGTAACAGTGTTCATATCAAAACGCTTAATACACATTTTCTCACCGCGTCCCCATCCGACCAAATTGTTAGATACCCTTGGTTTAAGAAAAACTACCAATAACATACTACAACATGCCGAGCCGAGGAACAAATAGCGGCATTTGAAAACTACATGTTCTGTTTTGTTCCCTTATTTTTTCTAGATGTCACGTCTCCTGCTTGTTTTTTTGTTCTGTGGCTTCCAGCGCCGCCTACTTCAATGAACGCCCAGGGTGCGAATTTTTCGAGAAGGGTACCGATCTAGAAGTGTTTGTGAGTATCACTATACTTGACGATGGTTCATAGTTTTGATGGTTGGAATGATGATAATTGATAAAAACTCGCACATTTCACACCCTCAACAGTACTTTGACTGCACTTCTAGGGTTGTGAATAAAGGTATGTGTAAACATTGTTCCCGGTTGAAGCGAACCCAGGTTTGTAGAGCGACAATCGAAAGCTGACCATTTCACTTAACGGGTAATGAATCCTGAACACCTAAACTACGAGTGACGAAAAAATGTTTTTCCAGCTGTTTGGCGAAAACAGGTTGTTCATCCACATGAATAGATGGTACCACAATATCACAAATGGGTTCACAGGCCTCGCCTTCGGAGACAATTTGGTGAGACTTTGCTTTTTCGTAAAAACGTTGTTGCTAAGACCGTTTTCGTGAACAATGCAGGTTTTCTATGAAAGTGCGTCTTCTTCAAACGAAATGTTTAAACACCTAACTGTTATAAAACTTAACATCGTAATTATCTAATTCATTCTAAACACTCACACCCCTGTGCAACACTCTTCTCTCCAGATGGACTTGGAAGTGATGTTGGTGGTGAACGTCGTGCACGAAACGAGATTTCGCACTGGTTACATCGTTGGGAACAAACCTCCAGTCTGAGACAGTTTACCATATGTGGAAGCGCTCTATGAATATAAAAGACGTGGGTTCGACGATACAATACAAAACAACATAATACAATACAATACAATACAGCACTATACAATGTAAATCTATATTCTTTTTCTAACATAACATTGGGTGTTGTATGAAGATGTTGTTGACGTCAACGAAAGCTGGCAAGTTGGAGGATGACACTCTTGAAAAAACTACGGATGTCCTACAAAAGGCGGTCTGTTGCTTCCGAAAGGCAGACACTGAGAAAAATCATTACAAACGTGCACTTTCTCAGCATAGGCGTTGCCGTGTATTGTTCAAAACGCAGTTGATAGTCATCTGTCAAAATTTCCGCTTCCGTGACATTCAGGCGTGAGATTCAACGATTCAGCGCAAAACACACGACTGGAACCGTGTCAGACCATCTCTGAGAAGGTGAAGAAAATTAAAATAACGCGAACAAATATGATGTTACTCAAGATAAAAACATGAACGTTATGATGTCTTTAAGTTACTACGGCTCTTCAACTGTATCGTCCTCTCACGTCTACTGGACCTCACCGCAAGGACCTGTCAGAGTGCTCCACCTGGCATGTGAGTTTGAAACTAAAATCTAGAAGATACAGTTACTGAACCCGACAACAAAAAAATATTCAGCGTCAAAAAGTTAATCTCAGTAAAAGCGTAGGAAAAAAACCGAAACATTGAGAAACGCAGCTGTACGGATAGTATGAATAGTTGTCCTGTTTTCATATTTAGTGCTAGAAGAGCTTTTCGCTACATACATAGAACTGAATCTGATTATTCCGACACACTTTTCAATGTTTTCAGTTCTCACGACATATAGTGACAACATTTTACAGGTAATAAGTAGTAGCGTAGGTTCGAAGAGATGCAGGATAAAATCTGAGCAGCGTGATACTCTGGCGTCTCTTTATCGAATCTTTTTGATTTCAGATAGTGGATGGAATTTTCGGAAAAAATTTCACCGTAGCGAAATCATACCGAATTTGTCCGAAGAACTGTTGATAGTGAGGGTTTGCGATATCTTGTAATGAATTTCAAAGTTAATAAACATTCCGTCATCGCATGATATATCTACACAAACACATCTAGTATGTGATGTAGCATGTTGTTGCTCTCGATCGAGGAACCGCGGTAGAACATGAGAAAAAAATGTGTTTTTGTGTGAAATCTAGTCAGAATTAACTAATTGTATTGGATTGGTTGAACTGAGAAATAAGTGGTATGCTTAGCCTCTACCCCATTCGTAACCACTCAAATCCCGATACCTTTCCATTGAGAATTCTCTGCGAGAAGAATCAGAGATAGAGGGGAGTAGGAAGGTAGAGGATATTCATTCTTCTGTGTACCGGATTTAGACTGGACATAGACTATGTATCCAACTTCCCATGGCTGGTAGTAATGGTATGCCTAGAAGTGTATTTCTTGTGGTCGGTTAGTTCTCAGTATTATGGAGAATAGTTATAACGAGGTGCGAACAAGTAGTTGGGACTCATTCTCAAACAGAGAGAATAAGAGAAGGGAGATAGAGGGGGAAGTAGGAAGGGAGAGGGTATTTATTCTTCTGTGTACCGGATATAGACTGGACAGAGACTATGTATCCAACTTCCCATGGTTGGTAGTAATGGTATGCCTAGAAGTGTATTTCTTGTGGTCGGTTAGTTCTCAGTATTATGGAGAATAGTTATAACGAGGTGCGAACAAGTAGTAGGGACACATTCTCAAACAGAGAGAAAGAGAGAGGGGAGATAGAGGGGGAAGTAGGAAGGGAGAGGATATTTATTCTTCTGTGTACCGGATATAGACTGGACAGAGACTATGTATCCAACTTCCCATGGTTGGTAGTAATGGTATGCCTAGAAGTGTATTTCTTGTGGTCGGTTAGTTCTCAGTATTATGGAGAATAGTTATAACGAGGTGCGAACAAGTAGTAGGGACACATTCTCAAACAGAGAGAAAGAGAGAGGGGAGATAGAGGGGGAAGTAGGAAGGGAGAGGATATTTATTCTTCTGTGTACCGGATATAGACTGGACAGAGACTATGTATCCAACTTCCCATGGTTGGTAGTAATGGTATGCCTAGAAGTGTATTTCTTGTGGTCGGTTAGTTCTCAGTATTATGGAGAATAGTTATAACGAGGTGCGAACAAGTAGTTGGGACACATTCTCAAACAGAGAGAAGAGAGGGGAGATAGAGGGGGAAGTAGGAAGGGAGAGGATATTTATTCTTCTGTGTACCGGATATAGACTGGACAGAGACTATGTATCCAACTTCCCATGGCTGGTAGTAATGGTATGCCTAGAAGTGTATTTCTTGTGGTCGGTTAGTTCTCAGTATTATCGAGAATAGTTATAACGAAATGCGAACAAGTAGTAGGGACACATTCTCAAACAGAGAGAAAGAGAGAGGGGAGATAGAGGGGGAAGTAGGATGGGAGAGGATATTTATTCTTCTGTGTACCGGATATAGACTGGACAGAGACTATGTATCCAACTTCCCATGGTTGGTAGTAATGGTATGCCTAGAAGTGTATTTCTTGTGGTCGGTTAGTTCTCAGTATTATGGAGAATAGTTATAACGAAATGCGAACAAGTAGTAGGGACACATTCTCAAACAGAGAGAAGAGAGGGGAGATAGAGGGGGAAGTAGGAAGGGAGAGGATATTTATTCTTCTGTGTACCGGATATAGACTGGACAGAGACTATGTATCCAACTTCCCATGGTTGGTAGTAATGGTATGCCTAGAAGTGTATTTCTTGTGGTCGGTTAGTTCTCAGTATTATCGAGAATAGTTATAACGAAATGCGAACAAGTAGTAGGGACACATTCTCAAACAGAGAGAAAGAGAGAGGGGAGATAGAGGGGGAAGTAGGATGGGAGAGGATATTTATTCTTCTGTGTACCGGATATAGACTGGACAGAGACTATGTATCCAACTTCCCATGGTTGGTAGTAATGGTATGCCTAGAAGTGTATTTCTTGTGGTCGGTTAGTTCTCAGTATTATGGAGAATAGTTATAACGAGGTGCGAACAAGTAGTTGGGACTCATTCTCAAACAGAGAGAATAAGAGAAGGGAGATAGAGGGGGAAGTAGGAAGGGAGAGGGTATTTATTCTTCTGTGTACCGGATATAGACTGGACAGAGACTATGTATTCAACTTCCCATGGTTGGTAGTAATGGTATGCCTAGAAGTGTATTTCTTGTGGTCGGTTAGTTCTCAGTATTATGGAGAATAGTTATAACGAGGTGCGAACAAGTAGTTGGGACACATTCTCAAACAGAGAGAGAGAAGAGAGAGAGATAGAGGGGGAAGTAGGAAGGGAGAGGATATGTATTCTTCTGTGTACCGGATATAGACTGGACATAGACTATGTATCCAACTTCCCATGGCTGGTAGTAATGGTATGCCTAGAAGTGTATTTCTTGTGGTCGGTTAGTTCTCAGTATTATGGAGAATAGTTATAACGAGGTGCGAACAAGTAGTTGGGACACATTCTCAAACAGAGAGAGAGAAGAGAGAGAGATAGAGGGGGAAGTAGGAAGGGAGAGGGTATTTATTCTTCTGTGTACCGGATATAGACTGGACAGAGACTATGTATCCAACTTCCCATGGTTGGTAGTAATGGTATGCCTAGAAGTGTATTTCTTGTGGTCGGTTAGTTCTCAGTATTATGGAGAATAGTTATAACGAGGTGCGAACAAGTAGTTGGGACTCATTCTCAAACAGAGAGAGAGAAGAGAGAGAGATAGAGGGGGAAGTAGGAAGGGAGAGGATATTTATTCTTCTGTGTACCGGATATAGACTGGACATAGACTATGTATCCAACTTCCCATGGCTGGTAGTAATGGTATGCCTAGAAGTGTATTTCTTGTGGTCGGTTAGTTCTCAGTATTATGGAGAATAGTTATAACGAGGTGCGAACAAGTAGTTGGGACACATTCTCAAACAGAGAGAGAGAAGAGAGAGAGATAGAGGGGGAAGTAGGAAGGGAGAGGATATTTATTCTTCTGTGTACCGGATATAGACTGGACAGAGACTATGTATCCAACTTCCCATGGTTGGTAGTAATGGTATGCCTAGAAGTGTATTTCTTGTGGTCGGTTAGTTCTCAGTATTATGGAGAATAGTTATAACGAGGTGCGAACAAGTAGTTGGGACTCATTCTCAAACAGAGAGAAAGAGAGAGGGGAGATAGAGGGGGAAGTAGGAAGGGAGAGGATATTTATTCTTCTGTGTACCGGATATAGACTGGACAGAGACTATGTATCCAACTTCCCATGGCTGGTAGTAATGGTATGCCTAGAAGTGTATTTCTTGTGGTCGGTTAGTTCTCAGTATTATGGAGAATAGTTATAACGAGGTGCGAACAAGTAGTTGGGACACATTCTCAAACAGAGAGAAAGAGAGAGGGGAGATAGAGGGGGAAGTAGGAAGGAAGAGGATATTTATTCTTCTGTGTACCGGATATAGACTGGACAGAGACTATGTATCCAACTTCCCATGGCTGGTAGTAATGGTATGCCTAGAAGTGTATTTCTTGTGGTCGGTTAGTTCTCAGTATTATGGAGAATAGTTATAACGAGGTGCGAACAAGTAGTTGGGACTCATTCTCAAACAGAGAGAAAGAGAGAGGGGAGATAGAGGGGGAAGTAGGAAGGGAGAGGATATTTATTCTTCTGTGTACCGGATATAGACTGGACAGAGACTATGTATCCAACTTCCCATGGTTGGTAGTAATGGTATGCCTAGAAGTGTATTTCTTGTGGTCGGTTAGTTCTCAGTATTATGGAGAATAGTTATAACGAGGTGCGAACAAGTAGTAGGGACACATTCTCAAACAGAGAGAAAGAGAGAGGGGAGATAGAGGGGGAAGTAGGAAGGAAGAGGATATTTATTCTTCTGTGTACCGGATATAGACTGGACAGAGACTATGTATCCAACTTCCCATGGTTGGTAGTAATGGTATGCCTAGAAGTGTATTTGTGGTCGGTTAGTTCTCAGTATTATGGAGAATAGTTATAACGAGGTGCGAACAAGTAGTTGGGACACATTCTCAAACAGAGAGAGAGAGAGAAGAGAGAGATAGAGGGGGAAGTAGGAAGGGAGAGGATATTTATTCTTCTGTGTACCGGATATAGACTGGACAGAGACTATGTATCCAACTTCCCATGGTTGGTAGTAATGGTATGCCTAGAAGTGTATTTCTTGTGGTCGGTTAGTTCTCAGTATTATGGAGAATAGTTATAACGAGGTGCGAACAAGTAGTAGGGACACATTCTCAAACAGAGAGAAAGAGAGAAGGGAGATAGAGGGGGAAGTAGGAAGGGAGAGGATATTTATTATTCTGTGTACCGGATATAGACTGGACAGAGACTATGTATCCAACTTCCCATGGTTGGTAGTAATGGTATGCCTAGAAGTGTATTTCTTGTGGTCGGTTAGTTCTCAGTATTATGGAGAATAGTTATAACGAGGTGCGAACAAGTAGTTGGGACACATTCTCAAACAGAGAGAGAGAAGAGAGAGAGATAGAGGGGGAAGTAGGAAGGGAGAGGATATTTATTATTCTGTGTACCGGATATAGACTGGACAGAGACTATGTATCCAACTTCCCATGGTTGGTAGTAATGGTATGCCTAGAAGTGTATTTCTTGTGGTCGGTTAGTTCTCAGTATTATGGAGAATAGTTATAACGAGGTGCGAACAAGTAGTAGGGACACATTCTCAAACAGAGAGAAAGAGAAGGGAGAGATAGAGGGAAGTAGGAAGGGAGAGGATATTTATTCTTCTGTGTACCGGATATAGACTGGACAGAGACTATGTATCCAACTTCCCATGGTTGGTAGTAATGGTATGCCTAGAAGTGTATTTCTTGTGGTCGGTTAGTTCTCAGTATTATGGAGAATAGTTATAACGAGGTGCGAACAAGTAGTAGGGACACATTCTCAAACAGAGAGAAAGAGAGAAGGGAGATAGAGGGGGAAGTAGGAAGGGAGAGGATATTTATTATTCTGTGTACCGGATATAGACTGGACAGAGACTATGTATCCAACTTCCCATGGTTGGTAGTAATGGTATGCCTAGAAGTGTATTTCTTGTGGTCGGTTAGTTCTCAGTATTATGGAGAATAGTTATAACGAGGTGCGAACAAGTAGTTGGGACACATTCTCAAACAGAGAGAGAGAGAAGAGAGAGATAGAGGGGGAAGTAGGAAGGGAGAGGATATTTATTCTTCTGTGTACCGGATATAGACTGGACAGAGACTATGTATCCAACTTCCCATGGTTGGTAGTAATGGTATGCCTAGAAGTGTATTTCTTGTGGTCGGTTAGTTCTCAGTATTATGGAGAATAGTTATAACGAGGTGCGAACAAGTAGTAGGGACACATTCTCAAACAGAGAGAAAGAGAAGGGAGAGATAGAGGGAAGTAGGAAGGGAGAGGATATTTATTCTTCTGTGTACCGGATATAGACTGGACAGAGACTATGTATCCAACTTCCCATGGTTGGTAGTAATGGTATGCCTAGAAGTGTATTTCTTGTGGTCGGTTAGTTCTCAGTATTATGGAGAATAGTTATAACGAGGTGCGAACAAGTAGTAGGGACACATTCTCAAACAGAGAGAAAGAGAGAGGGGAGATAGAGGGGGAAGTAGGAAGGAAGAGGATATTTATTCTTCTGTGTACCGGATATAGACTGGACAGAGACTATGTATCCAACTTCCCATGGTTGGTAGTAATGGTATGCCTAGAAGTGTATTTCTTGTGGTCGGTTAGTTCTCAGTATTATGGAGAATTGTTATAACGAGGTGCGAACAAGTAGTAGTGACACATTCTCAAACAGAGAGAAAGAGAGAAGGGAGATAGAGAGGGGAAGTAGGAAGGGAGAGGATATTTATTCTTCTGTGTACCGGATATAGACTGGACAGAGACTATGTATCCAACTTCCCATGGTTGGTAGTAATGGTATGCCTAGAAGTGTATTTCTTGTGGTCGGTTAGTTCTCAGTATTATGGAGAATAGTTATAACGAGGTGCGAACAAGTAGTTGGGACACATTCTCAAACAGAGAGAAAGAGAGAAGGGAGATAGAGAGGGGAAGTAGGAAGGGAGAGGATATTTATTATTCTGTGTACCGGATATAGACTGGACATAGACTATGTATCCAACTTCCCATGGTTGGTAGTAATGGTATGCCTAGAAGTGTATTTCTTGTGGTCGGTTAGTTCTCAGTATTATGGAGAATAGTTATAACGAGGTGCGAACAAGTAGTTGGGACACATTCTCAAACAGAGAGAAAGAGAGAGGGGAGATAGAGGGGGAAGTAGGAAGGGAGAGGATATTTATTCTTCTGTGTACCGGATATAGACTGGACAGAGACTATGTATCCAACTTCCCATGGTTGGTAGTAATGGTATGCCTAGAAGTGTATTTCTTGTGGTCGGTTAGTTCTCAGTATTATGGAGAATAGTTATAACGAGGTGCGAACAAGTAGTAGGGACACATTCTCAACTAGAGAGAGAGAAGGGAAAGAGAAAGTGAGAGAGAGAGAGAGAGAGGAAGAGAGGGAAAGAGGGAAAAGGGAGGTAGAGGGAGAAGTAGGAAGGGAGAGGAGATTTCTGTGTACCGGATATAGACTTGGCAGAGACTATACAAAATCTCATGAAAAAAACAGCTTCTTCGAGGGCAAGAAGAAAAAAGAAAGATTGAAATGAACAGCCATTTTTATTTCATTCTCAAAAGTGTTCCAGAATTAGGAGAAATGGACAGAAGTCAGCGCTGTTCAATGTTTCACCCCCTCTACTTAAGCTCGGAGTTGTTGTTCTGATAATCGGTGAGACAATGTTTCAGGCGAATGAACCAGTCAGCGTACAACTGAATAAGTTCTCTTATTTCTTCCAAATTTTATGTTGACAGAAAACTCCGTATTACCAAAGCAACGCCCTCGATTTCCTCATACACAAAGTAGTTGTAAAGTAGTTGTAAAGTAGTTGTAAAGTAAGTGATCTAGAATGAAAAGCGGGGGACCTGGTTTTCTAAAGCAAAATGTGGTTTTTACCGTCAGTTTGTACGGTAATTTAATTTCAGTTTTAGGTTACCTAACGGTTACCAGTGAGGTGACCTGAAAAACGATTATCAAAAACCGGTTAGGTTACCAAAAAACCCGGTTACAAATAGAATTGGCCCTCGTTTGGTTTATTTTTGGTTTAGATGGTTTTTCCGAAGTTGAGTATAGGGGGGAGATATAATGTGGTTGAGTGTAGCACTCACTTTGTATAAGGCTTGGGCAAACGCAATTTCAATCCACTGTACAGTCCTCTACTATATTTGAAAATCTACTAGCTGAAAATTACATTATCAAGCGAAAAGGCCAGACTTTCGCCAGGATTCGTTGTTAGACGTTATTAAGTTCCATTTTACGAGAATGAGATTTATATTTAGTAAACTAGGACGAAATGAGACCAGTTGTCTTGCTCAAATTGAGAATTGCGTATACGACACAGCAAATTGTATAATCTCGGATGCTGAAGATTCTATGATAAATAGAACCCCTTATTTTGAGCCCTCATTTTTTCTACCAATTATTGTTCTGGAATTTAAATACGAGCGAGAGAGGTTGCGCGGTTGAGTGTTGCACTCACTTTATTTGAGTCTGAGGCGAGCGCAACTGCAATAGAAGATGACTTTCTTTATCAGCAATATTCGAAAATGAGCGGAAAATTTGTTAAATTTGTGAGTATGTTATTCCTCTCTCAATGTTTGAGTCTTAACTTTTTAAACCTGCCCAATATTTCAATTATTTCTTATCTTATTCTAATTGAGTTTCTATTTCGGTCACCAGATTGCGATACCCACAGTGTCTCTTTTGAAAGCAGGATAGAATGTGTTGTAAACCGACAGATTATTATGACTTTTCATCATGTGTTGGGCATAACTATATAGTATTATTTGAGAGAATACAAAAATAATAATTGAATAATTGAATATCCACTCATGAGAGATTTTAACAAAGGTATTTTATCAAAATGACAATGAGTGTTTATGAGCATGAATGTAAGTTTACTACTAGTTTTAGCTACATTACATGAAGAGAAAAAGGGTGATGTATAAATAGTTGATACTTTGTTTACATCAAACGAAAAGCATCTTCAGTCGCCTTCAGATAATTTCTCTACGATATTTGAAAATGAGCAAAAAGCTAAATCTGTTAGTATGTTATTCCTCTCTCAATGTTTGAGTCTTAACTATTCAAACCTGTCCAATACTTCAATTATTTCTTATCTTATTCTAATTGGGTTTCTATTTCGGTCACCAGATTGCGACACCCGCAGTGTCTCTTTTGAATGGAGGATAGAATGTGTTGTAAACCGACAGACTATTATGACTTTTTATCAGGGGTTGGGCATAATTATATAATGTTAGTTGAAAGAATATTTGAATGTTTGAATATCCAACCACAAAACATTTGCATAATTTTACTTGTATGTATTTGATAGACACTGTTCTTAGATGAATAATGAATGAATAAAAGGTTCATGATAATTTGTGTGAGATCATATCCGAATCTAGTTCTGAACACTCGAAAAGACACTAAAAACTGTGATGAAATAGTCTCAGTGAAACATCTATCGATAGGTGGAACTGTCCATTTTTGGCATATATTGAAGAAGATTGGCAATGAAGACATGAACTCATTTCGGAAACTTAATCATTGTCAGGCTCTCAGTGATACGAAACTGTGCTTTTCCGCACAGATAATGATGAGCAAGATGAAATTTACTAGCGTATTCCTTTTTTGAACTGATCCCACATTTCCTTCGTTTGAGCGGTTCAAGATTTTCAGAATTGACGATATGCAACCGTATAAAGTTCGCAAATGCGAAATAAGAGTGAACTTCTAGGCTGGGTTTGGTTTTTCTTTTTTGTGTCTCTGCTTTGTACAAACTCCCACACTCTGTTTGAGAATGTATCTCAACTACATGTTCACACCTAGCGCCGACCACAAGAAATACACATCTAGGCATGCCATTACTACCAACCATGGGAAAACATAGTCTATGTCCAGTCTATGTCCGGTACACAGATGAAAAACCGTACACTGAGAACTTATGCATGTGAGAGGATCTTTGAACAAAATTGACCAAATTTGTACTCACTCTGGCACAAATCTGAGGCGTGAGGTACAAATTACTGTTAGAAGAGTGTTAAAAAACGCAGAAGACGTACAAGTACGTTCCGAGAATCGTTTCAACCAAGCATTTTCTGTTCACGTAAGTTTGATAAAGACTATGCGTAGGTTGCGCTATTACGTTCGTTTTCTGACAGCGGAGAATTACTGGCGCGGTTGAATGTTGCACTACAGTTACTTAACCTCAGGAGAATACGTACTGGGTTTGGTACTGTATTCTGTTAACAGCGCATAGTTTCGCAACAGATTAGGCTGGCCATGATGAGTCACCAACTTGAAGTTGGAATTTACTTGAAACTCCGGGAAAACTCGAAATACATACATATTATGACCGAATTCTGCGTTTTTCCGTTTTACAGCAGTCGAATGTTTCATTCGGGATTTCTAATACTTGTTGTATATTCAAATTTACTATCTATCTCATGTTATCTCACCAATTAGATTTTAGCACGTGTGGCGGTATCAATTAGAGGAGTTCGCACCTCTGTTTCCCAGGCCAAAAAGAGAAAGGGGAGGAGTCAATTGACCCCCCTCCCCTCTGAAACATTCCAGTACACAACTCAGTATTCAGTTCACTTCTCGTAGTGTACAGCTCTCCAGTTTTAGGAGTAACCGGTGTTGATATCATTTTTGAATCTTACAAAATTTATAATACACCTTACCAAAACTATGCGTAACACTAGCCTATCATAGTTACATTTCTCTTAGTGAACTCAACGTCTACACTCTATTTAGTTTTTGTTAATCTCTTTGACTTTGAAACCGCCTAATACTAAAGTTTTGACTACATCCGGAGTTTATATCATTGTTCCCTATTGCAGTTTCAGCTCCATTGTTTTTCGAACTATTTTTCACATGCAAAAACATGTGTAAGTTTTTTATCCTTATATCTCACTTCTAACTCCATCTTTGTAAACTTACAAAGTTTAAGTTGAACTCAAAATCTACTGAATTAATCTCACCAGCAACCTTCCAACCTAGTTTCCCCAGTTAATTGAACTTTCTATCTCTCGCACAAGTAATCTCTCCAATTATGTGTTCACACGTGTGGCGTATCAATTAGAGCGGTTCGCACCTCAGTTTCCCAGGCCAAAAAGAGAAAGAGGCGGAGTGAACTGACCCCCTCCCCTCTGAAACACTTCAGTATACAACTCAGTATTTACTTCACTTCTCGTAGTGTACACTCCCTTTTTGAAGTGATAGTATTATTCTTACAAAAAAATACATTTTAACTGATTCTACTCAAATTATGAGAACATAAAGACAACTATCTTTACGTTTTTCTCATATCACCTACGCATTCTATACTTTTTCGCGTTTGAACTTAATATTTCAACTAGAGAACCGCGAAAATAAAGCAAATTTGGCCTATAATAAATTTTCTTGACTTCGTTACACATAAATATTCTATTCTTCAACTAATCTGAATCGACCATGTAATTTATTTTCAAGATCTGTGCGACATTTATTATTTCTTCGCTAAGTTCTAACTCCATATTTCTAAACTTACAAACTCTAATTTGAGTTGAAAATCTACTGAATTCATCTTATCAGCAACCATTCAACCTAGTTTCACCAGTTAATTGATCTCGCACAGGTTATCTCCCCAACTATGTGTTTACACGTGTGGCGGTATCAATTAGAGGGGTTCACACCTCTGTTTCTCAGGCCCAAAAGAGAAAAGAGGCGGAGTCAACTGACCCCTCCCCCTCGGAAACATTTCAATGTACAATTCATCATTCACTTCATCGAGTGTACAGTTGTTGTTTCTTCGGACAGTTTTTATGGTATTCACTTATTAGGCTTTTCTTGTCTATCTCAACGTTGGAATTTTATAATCGTCCATTCTAATAGAACACGTGAATCATTCAAGTACCGTTACCGAAGGATCTATTATTTTAATGCTCTATCTTCATTTACAAACAATCTGTTGTATTCAAACTCACTTTTCTTTGGTCCTAACACAGTTTTAGTGATGTCTTCTTGTTTTATTCTCTTTCACTATTTTCAAACTGTATATATTCTTACAATTACTAGAACTAGCTTCTCTTATAACATCACCGATACACATTCTTTTTCTTTCGAAAAATATTTCTGATCCAGACAGTATGTACTTTGAATCATGGAAACTCACGTGTAACGTGAACGTGTAACTTTTTATCACGTTGTCTGAGCCATTTGTGATGCGTAATTCAGTTTGATTTCAGCATGCAGCGATCCTTCCACTCTGACTATCAGACTAGCTCCAACGAAGCCGTTCTGAAGGTACATCATTTTTCTCTTTTTTTTATTTTGAAGCTTACAGAAAGTTAAATTGAAATACGGTACCTGTTATTTCATTGAAAAATTCACTGGAGTGTGTCATAGAAAACTGTTATAGTTAATTTTTTATCGCTTTTTATTTCAAAACTCATAGAAAGTATTATTGAAGTGGGTTAATTATTGTAGTTTCCCCTCTCAAAGTTTAGAGAAAGTAATATAGAACGAAATTGAATGTCTTCGTTAACGATAGGGTGTGAACGTGAACGCCGACGTTTCATAGATCTTATTCAGCTTTTCGAAAACGGTATTCTTAATCCATTCAACTTCTTAGATGTAGCCATATTTTCGAATTAACTGGGTGAGTTAATTTCCATAGGAAAAGTAACGCACTCAACGTTTCCAGCTACAGAAGCAGATTAGGCATCTCCATTGAGTAACAAACATGTAGTTTAAAGGCTTTAAAACCTCTAGAAACCTTATTTCGTTAATTTCAGGCTCAGAAGTCTCAAAAGGAACGTCTCCGCCGTGAAAAAGAAAACGACTTGGTCTCCAAAATGAAGCACTTCCTTCTCGAGATGTGCCCCGCTAATTCGTGAGTTTTTTGCTAGTTTTTTACTATCTGATCATTGTAATGGTCAGTATTTGAACTTTGCAAGTCAAACTTTGTGAAAGTCAATCATTAAACATGTAAAAGCTGTAAAGCTAAGCTAAAAAAATGAAAGAGTGTTTTTCTATTTGTAAAGGGAAGCGAAACGCGGGTGTATTACCAGGGGTATTGACGGTTGAGGGCGAGAGTGGGAGAGAGAAGAGTCTCATGAGAAAAGTCTCATGAGATACCGTGCAACTATAGAGTGTTTCCATGATTTGTTCTTAATTAGCTGAGAACCGAGATAGAGGAGGTATTGTACCCAGTTTGTTTTATAGGCTCTTATAAGCAGAGCAAAACATTTGCTACTACTAAAAGTTTGACTCATGAACGACGATCTCCAAGCTAACTACGTTCTATCATACAATGTTTTAGTATGAAATACTTTCTGTGTTGAAGATATATTCCAATTATTTATACAAATTCTAACGTTTTTTCAGTTCGAAACTGGAAAAGGCTGATATTCTGGAGCAGACTGTGCAGTACATTTACAACTCTAGAGGTACTTTATCAAGTTCATTTCAGTTCTTAATTAGCCAAAATGAGCTTTTGAGTTTTAGCGTTTCTACAATATGCAGTTTTGCAGTAGTTAACTTGTACACAACGTTTCAATCAATAATATAACCTATAATGATATATATGTATTGTGCAGCACTATGAATACTCTTCATAAACACATTAAAAGAAAGTGAAAACACTTTTGATAAGTATTCATGTTTAGTTATAAGTTATTTTAAAATTCGTTTTCCAGGTGCTCTCCAAAATGCTCAACGTACCGCCCAACACCTGGCGGCAGTTCAATCCCACAACGCTCAACTACAGAATGAAGTCGCTCAATTAAAGTGAGTCAAAGGTTTATTTGTATACAAAACTTTATATCGGTTAAGTTCTTAAGGTTTTGCAACGAAATGAACAGTTCATTTTAAGCTTCATCTTGAAATAAACAGGTGTTATGCATCCGCATTCCAACCAAAATGTTTTACCACACACTCCTGTGCGGTTCGAATGAAGCAGAAATCGTAGATTTACTTCGCGTAGTAGTGATTCAAGACTTCGAACAATAATACTTTTCACTGGGGGCTATTTTACAATTTACTCGATTACTGAACACCTTGAAATTCTATGAACGTTGAACAATGTTAAGACAATCTTTGACTTCATAACTGTTTGTTCAATTGTTGAGCATACTCAATATCGACCAGGAAATAATCCACGCGATATATATTACCCGTGAATTTTTGAGGTACTTCATGTTTCATTGTATTTCAATGACTACTGTTGAATTAAATACAGGTTTGATCGTGTAGAACACAAAGTATTGGAATATTTCCACTACGGTTTTTCACTTGATTGTTCCGTTTGAAAAACTTGTAAACCTATAGAATTATTGATTTCAATATATTATCGATTTTTGTATATTGTTGATTCTCCAGGAGCCTTCTAATGCTGTCGATGCAGTCTTCCCCTCCCACGTGCTCCCGTCTGGTTCCCTCGGATGGAATGGATTCCTCTCTTCTCTCACCGTCTGGCTCCACCTCTTCCTCGCACACTCCCTCGCCCCTCCCCTCGCACCCCTCGCCCTCTCCCTCTCAACCTTCTCGCAAGAGACAGCGAGTGTGGCAGCCCTGGGAGTAGTTTTGTATAAATTGTATTTCATTTGAGTTCACGAAATTGTGTTAGTTCTAGAGTTGCTTACTGATTTCACTCAACTGTATTACTTAGTTTGCTACAAAACATTCAAGCTGAATACATTAAAAAGACTAATATTTTCGTAGAGAAAACGTTGTACTTTGCTTACTTGTGAATATGGAATTGCTCACCTTGAATTGCGCGATCTCAGTGAATTTTCAACTAAACAGGTCCTTTTAGGCGTGTATTTACTTGTAAACTGTACAGAGTACCTAGGGTGTCAATTTTACTTGTATTCTGTTTCATTTAACCACATTTCATGTAGATATAGATGTATTAATATGATATAAATAAACTATTATAATAATATTCAGTTTTCTAGTTGTTCAGGTTATCTAAAAAGTTTGAAAGTGCAAGTTTTCATAATTTGAATGCTGTCTCGGCTCTAGAGATGTTCATCAAATTCTTTTTAGGTCAGAATGTCGAGTTTCTCAGTTTGTGTTTTGAGAAATGTTAGACGTCTCCGTTTGCGAGTGTTCTCATTTGACTCCTACGAGGGACCAAAACAGCCATAATGATTGTACACAATCTAAAACTGAATATATAGTACGCCGTATATGGCTATGGAAAGAAATGAGATGGAACAATAAAATAGAGAACTATCATTGTGCAAAGCCCAAACACATGCACATTGCAGGTATGACTATGTTTATTGTTCTTTAATTTTGTACTTTGGTGCATGATTGCAGCGCACAGCACAACACAGAAACATGAATAGAAGAAATATCCAGAAAACGAAGACAATTCCTCCAGTAATCAGAAAAGAAGGCATATTGGGCGATAGATCCGAGAAATCGAAGCCGTGAAACTTCAGAATCTGCGAACCTCGCATTCGGGAACAGCGAGAGATGGTGTAGATTGGGATCTGGAAAAAGATCAGATGGGGGTAAGACACTTAATTGAATTGGTGGGGTTTTCAAAACATAAGTGATTCCAAAACTTTTCCCCACGTGACGGAACACGGAACATTTATGCGTGATTTTATTTTAGTTTCCAACAAGTGATAAGCGTACATGCATCGGAAACCCATACCAAACTTGAAGCTGCAATAAAACCGGTGCAGTGTTTCACTCTATGAATATAAGAAGCCCAGCCTTACAAATTTTGATTTTTTTGTTTTTTTTTCGACTTACCTCATCTATTTTCTTAGCTAGAATTTTCTTTCTCTCGCAGCCGAAAATGAGTTCTGTTGAGTTAAAATTCGAATGAAGAAGAACATCGATAATCGAAAACCCTAAAAGAATTATTAGTTTCTGTAAATTTTGTACACAATGGGTTATTCATTAATATCCGCACTCGTTTGAAGTTTGTAAAAAAAATTTTCCATCGATTTGTAGAATATACGGTATTGATACAATCAACATTGTTTTAAATATCTCGATTAGCGAGAAAAAAATCCACTTCATTTCAGGTTGTGTAAATATCCCAATTGAAACACTTGACTACTGAACGAGTTTATGTTGATTTAGGCAGCCATACTTATATTATTTGAGTAGGTCAAAACCAGTTGGAAAATTGCGAGAACTGTACTACAAGTTTGCCTCATGAAAGTGAGTGTATTTTGATCCACTGATCCCATTCGTATGCCAACAAATTCTATGTGTATGTAGATCAAAGAACAACATATTCATGATTACTCTCAGTACATTCGATTGTGTACGAACTTAAATGAACTGACTCGTAAATATTTGTTGAAGTAGGGCGGTTGTTGTCCAATAATGTATAGAGACTAATCTGGATATTTGTAGATACCAGGGCCAAGTGGCCGAAACAATAGATAAACCGGAGAGGAGGTAGGAGAGAGAAAACACGGATACTGAAAGAAAACAATACACTAGAAGTGAATTGAGTTGCCACGTAAAGTTAGCATTCTAATAGTGCATCGTGCACTTTTTAATTGAACGTTTGTGACTTCTGCTGTACAATTATGATACTAATAATATTTCACGGCAACCATGTAAGCCGGGTTTAGTTCATGCCTCGTTGCTGAGACAATGATCACATAGAAGTGTCCGAGGGGTGGGGTCTGTAATTGAGAAACTAGACATGGGTGTATTACCAGCTCATGTGGTCCGCCATGAAGATACCGCGCCGAGTGGGAACGAACCATGGTGTGTGGAGTGCTAGCGCGCACACAACCAGTCGACCACCCGGCCCTATGTTTCACGTGACTGTGCAGTTGACTGATTTTAAATTTCTATACCACTTAGTTGAACTACGTGACCTCTAACTCTTCGCAAAACCTGAACTCAACTTGAGTCGAGGTAAATATAATTGGAGTGTAACTTTCACTAAATAAATGATCATAACTACGTGAAGTGTTGTGAAAACGTAGTTATGTGACGTGTTCTGTGGGTTTACGCAACAAGCTGGATCAGCCATAACCTATTTGAGCTAACTTCAATTCAGGTTCTACGGACTTCTCAGTCACTTTTTCTGATATTCTGATAAATGTGTGTAAAAATGGAAAACCTGCGCGTGATTAGCTCTAAACAAAATGGAGTAATCCGAATCAGACTTTGGTGAAGAATGACGTTTCAATTAAAGGGGGGGGGGCGAAAGAAAAGCTAGTTTGGGTGCTTCGGGGTAACTAAATATAACGTTGCGCGCGCCAAATGAGCAAACACGTGTCAACCGTATGCAAATTTGGTTCGTAAGTTGGAATTTAAAGTTGTACTTTTCGGTTTATCTTCATAAGCTCTTTCATATAGACTTTCCTTTCTGCCCCCCCCCCCCCCCCCCTTTAAAACTTTATCTGGGGCTTTTATATTTTTCGCCCACCGAGAAAGACATATAGGGACATCACTGTTTCATTCAAATTCGGTAAAGTGGAAGTATCGTAAACAGCCTGTTCTTCTCATATATGTACAAGCAGTGCGACACTGAGTCGCGCATAGACTAAGAATGCGCTCATAGTGGAGTTTTTTGTGAGACGTGCTCACCTTAAACGTTGAATAACAACTTTAAGGCCCAATCACAGTTAATACTTTCTACTTGTTGTCTCTCTCAGAAAGTGAGAAACATATAGAGAGAAAAATTAAAAGCAGACGGATGCAAAGAGAAGGTAAAAGCCAGGAAAAAAGTGCAAAACAGACAGAAAGACCGTGAGATAGAGAATGTGCAACATTTTACTAGAAGGAAGAAGCAGATAACTGACCAGAAATAAGCCACGCGAGTATTTTCGTGGAGCACAAGTAGGCGATTGTGGTTACTAACAATTTTGTAGTGACGTAGAAAACCAAAACGACCAACAGGAATGAAAAATAGGATAACGGGGTCACATTCAACTGTTCCAGACCTGAAAATTAATTATGATAGTGTTTTGAATCAAATATTTTGAAAGTAAAAAATAAGAAAAACTGACCACTGAGAAAATACATGGGAGTTGTGAATGAAGTCACAGCCAGACAGGTTAGTGGTGAAGAAAAGAGAATCTGAAAATACAATGAGGGTGTACTTCGCTTGAGTATAAAGTGAATAGTTTTGCCAATTAGTTCAACCCCCACCTCTCCTTTCCCGTACTATTTTGGTGACCGAAGAGAGAACATATTTTCCGCTGGTTTACAGATAGATTCTATATATATATGGATATATTCTCAACGTGTATCCTCAGTTACGTGAATGGAAAAAAATATCGTTATAACTAGCATGGAATCAAGCGAGTTTTCGAAACAATTTTTTGAAGGAGCAAATTCAATGTACTCACCAGAAGGTGGCAACCAGAATGAGTCATTCAAAATAAAAAGTCATTAAAGAAAAAGTCATTCGAAAGTAAAAGTCATTAGGTACAGAAACAGTTGAGAATCAAAAATAAAGTTTCCGAAAAAATTCGTAATTTTCAAATCCTGACTAAAAGTGAATTAATGACTTTTACTTTTGAATGACTTTTACTTTAATGACTTTTAATTTTGAATGACTTATTCCTGGCTCCGCAGAGGGTCTACTATCGGAACTAGCCATCACTCATTTATATAAAACAGGTGCGACATTCCAACCAACTGCTTTAACATATAAAGAAAAGCACGCATTGCGCCAATAATGAAGCACTACCTAGCTTACAAGAAAAACTGACTTTCAATTCGAATGTTGGAACTCAATTTTTCAGTAAGATCTATGCTGGTCAGCAAAAAATTATTGAATGCTATTCAGAGTTTTTAAGCTATTTAATTAAAAGTATATAATCAATAACCCACTTTGGTGAATATGTATAGCATAGGTCCGCAGTGTTCGTTGCGTACATCGTAGTACAGAATTACTCGTTGCTCGTGAACTGAAACAATTAAAGAAACATTTACTCAACTTATAAGTTTTTTTTTCAATCTCCTATCTTAAAATTTGACATTGGAACAGAAGCTACACTGTTAGTTGCACAGTTGTGAAACATGTTGAACACAGGAGAACTCAAAAACGTGCAATGACAAAGTACACGATGCTTCATTAGAATGCTAAGTTTACGTGACTATTCAGCTTACTTCTAGTATATTCTCATTTTCTATGTTTCGCTAGAATTGAACCCATAAAAGCGATATTTATCAAAATTTATGCGAAACAAAAAGAAACGATTTCATGTATGAATTACTTCGGGGCGTAATTTCGGTTTTCCCTCATACGTTTTTCGTCTCTTAGCACTGAAACACTCACCTGCATTTATCCAAACCGCGAATAGTGGTATAACAGCAAAGTACAATAGTAGTTGTATCGATCCGAAAATATCGTTGATTCCCGATCTTTTGTCTATGGGTAGATCAGAAATAAATAGGCCCAAACAGACTGAGATCAAAGTACAAATAATCCATTCTCTAATCGCTCGCAGGGGAAAATTCCAGGATTCGGCAAGAAATTGTCTGAAAACACTGAGAATTAGAATGTGGATAGGATTCGAATAAAGTAAAAGCAATCAACTAATAGTTTGCAGAAAGGTGTTGAACAACACGTTTTCTCACTCAAAAGAGCGTGGAAAGTGTGACTTGCACGTGAAACTCTTCGCAGAACTTGTACATTTTAAAATAATAGTGGAATATACTCGGTGCCAAACTCCCAAGTTTGTAGTTCTGTTTTCCAAGAAGTCACTTCTCCACTGATATGAGAGAGTTTAGAGTTTTCACTTTGTGATTTCGACACATTTTGTTTACAAATCAGTCTGACCACTCCAAACCTGAAACCTGGGACGACGCATTTTGAAACTTGCATAATGTTCTCATAACTCTAATTGAGGTCTTTTTACAAAATCGTCTTGAAAGAAATAGGTTTGAACTTATTGGAAAGTGCTCTCTTCGCACCTTCTAAATACATCATTCTCCCAAAGGCCTAGATTACAAAAATACATTAGTAAAATGAAATAACTTGACATACCTGAATAGTGTGGCCATATTACTGATGGAGGAGGGTTTCCTTGTTTTTTCTACCAGGGGGGCGGGGCGAAGGGGGAGATGAACTTTCTCTCTCTTTTTCCACTTATCCGCTATGCAGAATATTCGGCGGGACGAGTCCTGCGATGATTCGGCTGAGAGATGGTCATGGGTCACGAGATCAACTGAAAGGAGATCAAAGGTCACTAGGTCACATTGATCAAAAGTCATTGATAGGAGGTCAACTGAACGAAAGTAAAGGTCATGAATCACAAAATCATCTGAAAATGGTTTGAAGATCATTGGTCATCATGTTAACTAGAAATCCATTGCAATTTAATTGTTAAAATTAGACATTTACAGCTTCCGAGAGGACACTGATATCAAGCGCGTTCCACTGTTTCGCGGTCAATTTATATCGTATCACTGCAGATTGAATCAGTGACGCGAACACATCGCTATTCATTACCATTGGTTTTAAATGGACTGATAATGTACAGAACTAAGTGCCTCTGACACTTTGGGTAAAAGCGGAAGGCATTATTGTAGACGAACCAAAATGTGAAAGTTGCCGCGAAATACTACTATTATTACACTCACTATTGTTGTTCTTATTATTGTTCAAACATACCATAATAATCGCATGGGTTTTTGAACGGCGGACATGGAAAGTTGATCGACTCGAAATAAGTAACCATTTGGTCCGATTCGCCAAAATAAACCAGTCTACCGGAGGCCAGAATAGCTGCTGCAAAACATACTGAATAACAAATGCTCATAAATTTCTGGTCATTTGTTAAATTGTACTAAAATGTCCCTTTCCTGGAAAAAGTATAAGTTTCTAGCTGGTGTCCATGATTTTCAACAGTATAGTTACTTGGTTGGTTCTATGATTTGAAGCAAACATGAGGTGGCAAGATGTTTCATTTGATGTGGCGACGTTTCGGTGAAATTGCTGTCTTCAGGGCCTTTTCTCTACAAAAAGTGGGAAAAATTAGGGTAGAGTAAGTATAAACCATTGTAAATAACTATACAACTTTATAAAACTAGACAGGTTGTAATCTGACTAACTTTTCGAGAACATGTGTAGTAAATCCAGTGTATATGGTGCAATGGCCAAAATAACAATTCTGTTCAACTTCAGGGCCCAATCTCGTAGAAAATCAACGAGAAACGCGACTTCGTAGACATCAAAATCGCGGGTCAGGTTGTCGCAGATCAAGATGTCTGAAACAGCTTATACTATATATTATTATTTATTAGTTTCATGTTATCATGATTTATGAATGAATGAAAATTATCGAATTTCTTTAAACATTTCTTTGTAACTTTTTATACAATATTTTTAATAGTAGTTTGGTTTTATCCTGAGTCATGAATGAGAAAAGGAGAATCGAGGTGCAAGAAATTTCGAAGTCAATTGAGAATTGTTTTACTTCAACTTCGTGGTATTGGGATTTCAAGACTACCTTATTCGGCTGAAAAAAGCGCAACAAATGTGATGAGATGTGAGAGAAACGTGTTTGAGGCTGGTTTTCCAAGTAAAAACGTTGAGATTCTTTTGTAAATGTCACTCTTGAGCGAACATGTGAGCCAAACCTCACAATACGGGTTCCTTCTATGGAAATAAATGTATCTGCAGTTTCATTGGCGCGCTGCCAGAATCTCAGTGGAAGAACTCTCTTCGAAAAACATTTGACCATGGCAAACCCAAATTTTGACCATGGCAAAACCATATTTTGACCATGGCATGCGTACACGCTGCCATGGTCAAAAAATGGATTTGCCATGGTCAAATCATTTGGGTTTGCCATGGTCAAATTTTGGGTTTGTCATGGTCAAATTGAAAACCATTACCAATACTGAATTTCACTTTTGATTTCGCTGATAAAGCCAAACAATAATTTATTTGCATTAACAAAACAGAACATAACAATCAGACAATAACAACAATTCGAACAAATGATAATTAGATGATAACTTAACATGATGAGCTGTGGTTAGAAAGTGAGATGTGAGATCCAGATAAGATAATCAATATTTGGTCGTGGGCCCAATGGAAAACTTGTTGGAAAGATCACCTATCAACTAAATCGTCAAGAACAAACGTGAACAGGGAATAATGACCCAGAGACAGCTATGACAGATGCGCCTACTTGTGTGCTGCACTCGCCCTTCCCGCCCCATCAACTTCTTCACGTGTAACACGTGAAATTAGCAATCATCCATGGAAATGCACTGACAGAGATGGATGAGTGCAGCACCGTTCAAGCTACAAGAAACAAAATAGACGTGAAGAGTGAAAGCCCGGGACCCAAACAGTTCACTAGTAGACATGTGTTGAAAGTTATTCGAAAGTCGAAAGATGCGAAACTGCAGTGAACACTGAACAACCCGTAATGTGAAGGGAACCCGTGGAAAAAAAGAGAAGGTGGTACAGGAGAAAATACTACAGAGCAACCATTCAGTTGTCTACAAGTTTTACATGAAAAAAACAATACGATTGATTAATAATCAAACCGTTGAGCAACCGGTTCTCGCATCACTTCACAAGATCACTGATGAGAAGGCATTGTTCGGCGAAGGCGGCAGAGACGAGCGGACGGTTCACTTGGGAGACGGAGGTGGTAGTCAGAGGACACCACCGCAGAGGGTCTGGAAAGAATATGGTCAGATGGGGAGAAATAACAACTACGTACTTGCGAAATCTACAATGAAGACTACATATTTTCGACAACGGAACACACGTTTCTGACTTCTGAGGGATACAACGAAACTAATATGCTATACGCTACAGCGTAACACATTGTTGTCAGAAAGGAGGCAGCCCGGTAAAAACCATCAATGGCACCTAAGTAAGTATAATAAAACACAAGAGCTGTTAGGTCACAATTGAGTAGATAACATATAATTTATACGACCTATTTAAAGGCCAAATACTGAAAACAAATATGAGTCAGGCTGTTAACGATGGGCCTCTTAGCAACCTGTTTAAGACACAACTGGGTAGTGGCAGAAGAACCAGTATTTGTATTATCATATATTTCTATCTCTATCTTTCTTATTTATCCCACCCTTTAGTTTTCTTTGGAGGGGTTGATTGCTGAGCTGTCCGGCTAGGATTACGCGACTAACGCGACGGTTAAGGAGATCATTAGCTCCGTATACTTGGGGAATTCATCATTTGCAGCCGGAAAACAACAAGAAATAGTGGATTCAGTAAGCAGCCAGCTTCTAAGAGAAAGAACTAGAGCGGGACGGGGGAGTTGTTTGCGCAGAGGTACTAACTGTCCGACCGTGACGCGGGGAAGGGGGATGATTTTTCTGAAAGGGCAGTAGAATAGTAACCAACCGGTGACGGCGCGAGTGGCCCACATTCCGACGACCAGACAGCCTCCTAGCTCCTAGGACGAAACTCGCGACGGAGACCACAGACTCCAGATGGAAACCCTTTCGGAGCAGACTGGTAGAAGTGGACACTGGAATATGGGAAGACGATTAAGATAGATAATATAGTAGATAACACAATGTACATGTTTGGTGATTAACAGATAAACAACTGTCAAAAAGTTAGCCGTATTCAGTAAGTCAGAATAGCCGTGTAAGTGAAAGAACGGGTAACTTACAAAATGGTATTTTGTGACTCAAATAGCGCAATTGATATTTGAAGCGATTTACAAGGTCATAGGTCTACTGCTGAACTATAGGTCTGAAGCATGCGCGAGTGATAGATATTCAAACCAACCTCAAAAAGTTGCACTCCAGATCGTATCCCGAAGTTATGAGGAAGCCACGTCCGGGCAAACTAAAATGAGCGGTAATAATGATGAATACACAAAAATGAACCAAATAATCACAGCAAAATTGGGTAACCCTTTATCATCGGTTGATCAGTACTCGAACTGAGACTGAAGAACATATAAAGTGACTTTTAATCAGTGAGAGCTGAAAACTAAATTACTATAAGCAGAAAGCGAACGAAAAATGTACTAATACCATATAACTGCTTGAATTTCCGATTCTACTGCTAACAAGAAACAGACTACTAACATTCCGAACTGTAAAATAGAACGTCTCAACATTTTACATCTTTCTCCGAGGTTAAATAACTAAAAAAACATTAGTGGCCTAAAATTTTGCCTATGAACCCAATTCTAACGCTCTACAATAGTTTGTGAGGTTGGATTCACTGAAAATTCCATTCAAAATATGCATAACTGAATTACAATAACAGAAATACTTAAATATATATGATTTATAACAATAAAAATTAAAAATAGAAATTTTCGAATTTCGAAAATAGGCCCGAATAAAGGTCTAAAACGTACACAGTACGGTATAGGTGGGGCGCGGTTGTGTTGCCCTGAGCTACTGCTCAGAGTGAAAATTACAGGAAGCGAACAATTATTGAGAGAAATACCGTATTTATTATTGTCAAAGGAATTACTTAAACTGAATAATATCATAGTTTTTAGAAATTAAAAAAAAGCTTGTGACGTATAACTCCAAAAACAATGATAAAATGATCGAATTTGTATTGTGGTGATCTTACCAACGGGAGTTTTGCTTAGCTATTTCATTATATAACTTTTCCAAAAATAATAAGTTCCAAACAATTGTTATTGCTAGCTCCAAAAACCATTTGGAGTGATTTCAACCATTGTTTTCTTGGTTTTGAGCATTAGATGTGTACTATTTGACCATGGCATTTCCAAACTTCAGATTTGACCATGGCAAACCCAAAAATGTGGGCGGGGCTTCAATATTTTGGGTTTGCCATGGTCAACATTTTCTCAGAGCTCAGAACATTTTACGCCAATTTTCGTCGATTATCAAACTACAATGGCGAGAGTGCACAGGTCAATGAGACTGCAGACCGTCTGAGAATTCGGCGTCTCACTGACATGCACACTCTCTCGTCGAGGTCGCTACAAAGTGGCTTGCTAATTGGCAAGGAAATTCCGGAGCTAATTTTGTGCGGCTTGTGCGAAATCAGAATCAAGTTGGGCTCAAGAACCTCATTCACAAAAATAAATTCCACGTGTTTCGATTCACAGATTTTGTCAATTATTGATTTTGGGTAGATCATACCGGTGTCTCTCAGCATTTGTGCGGCTATCTTCACTCGTTGTCTCTCCGTTTTTCCGAGATTTCCGCATAAACAATGTTGATATGGATGCAATGCCAAGGTAGAAATGAGTTGGCCAATCTGCAAACTAATACATGGTCATAACTAGTGCTACGTGGACTACTACAGTATGTTTTCAAACGTTTCGATGATTGATTGTAAATGAAGACATACACTTTTCTAAATGTGTTGGAGAGCGTACTGTAATACAGGTTTTGAATGGGAGCCAAAATAGGTAACTCAATCTTCTGTATAATTTTTTGTGAAGTTGATGCTCTGAACTCATACTGTAGTAGTTCATATAAGATCGGAGAATTCTCTATCACAATATTGATTTCATACGGCAGCACATTGAATGCATGTTGGTTAGAAACTCTAAGTAGCCAGAGCGAAACACTCATGTATAACGCGGCAGCGTTTGATATTGTAAGAAGTGGTTTCTAATGCTATTCAACTGAAACGAAAACAGGCTTACAGTTTCTGTGGTGAGAGTAGAGAACAAAATATATAATTCTGAAAACTGTGCATAATCGAAACACTAATTAAACTGTAATAGGTTATAAAACACAACAGACTATGTACAACTGGCTCTCATCGATTGATTGATTTATTCAGTTACATGCAAGCATGTGAGATACATAGAGAAAACAGAAATTGAATGAGAACCAACTGAAATTAAATGAGAACCAACTGAATTTGAGCAATATGGAAACAACAATCAAAACCTTGATGAACAGAAAAGTGCAATGTATAGTGGGTGCCAAGTTTATAGATTCCGTCTCTCGCTGAAATCGAACCTGTGAGCAAAAGATTCGTAGTTAGGCGCGAGCCACTGCGCTATCAAAGAACTTAATGGGCAGGCTTTGACATCGAAGAAGTACACAGCGGAAAGTGAGATATACAGTACCCTCCCAACTTTCCGTTGGCGACGACTATAATCCGGTACACCGGGGACGTTTTTCTCTTTAGCTGTGCTCGTAGTTTGGCCGGTTTCCGGTCGAAAGTTGCAAAACAAAATGACGCTTATAGTACGTGCCAAATTTATGAATTTCTGTCTCTCGCCGGAAACGAACCGGCGAGCAAAAGATTCGTAGCAGGGTGTTAACCACTGCGCCATTCGAGTACTTAACCATAAAGTTTTCGAATCGAATACATGTGTGCGTACACAGTGGAAAGTGAGATATACTCTCCCGCCTTTCCGTTGGCGACGACTAAACCGAGATCAAAGTACAACTAAATTCTCTATTACCCACCATTTGTTCTTTTCCGAAAGACTTGTTCGAAGGTTTGAAGGAGGAATGAATTCGAAGAAATTGAAGAACAGTGAGGGAAGGGGGAGGATCGTCTTTGGACACGTGAGCTGCAACACAAAGGTCAAAGGTCACAAAGGTCAGAAGTCATGCTCATGCTTTATTTTGTGTTTGGGGGGGAGAGGTACTGATAAGGTGGAAGAAAATTAAAATTATGATATTCGCGAGTATGAGGGTCAACAAATATTTCCCATAGTACTGCGGCTTTAAAAAATATGCTCCTCATGGCCGCAAACTGGCCGTATCTTCCCCGTTGATAGTCACGATATGGACTGAAAAACTTTTTATGTCTAATTTGAAGTATAATCTTATAATTTACTTATTTACATATGTATTTATTCACTTCGCTACGCTCCGTTACGAGGCGTTACGAGACGAGTTACGAGGCGGTACATGTCACATATTTTCGTAATTAGGGCCTCCAAATGTTTTAGTTGTAGTACGTATCGCCTGAACGTATTGAATTTGCGGTCAGTTCCTAGACATAAAGACCGTACGAAACATTTCAGTAAACTAGTCTGTATTTCCAAAAAGGAGTAAATTTTTCTTTCAAGTTTCACGATTTGATCTGGGCAGGTTCGGAAAAATATAGTACATAGTTCACGATATTCTGTGTTTGAAGTTCGGTGCCACCGCATTGTAGTGAAATGCAAACAATTTGATGTGTAAGGACCCAAACTACAATCTAAGTGTTTAATTCTCACGACAATTGATAAGAAATGACGAACCTATTCGATGTTTCAGTTGATTCCGTTTCATTCTGTGTCCGTTGATGCTGATCTCCCCCCGAACTCTTCCGTTGGGGACACGGCTGTCGCACAGAATACGCAGAACAGTTCGCATCTCCAATTCTGAATACAAGAAGTTTTGGTGTAGTTTAAACTCAATATGCGCCATAGTTTGCGACTTTCCATAGAAATTAAACGCTGTCAAACTACAAAAACAGGGAAATTACACGGCGAATGGGGTCGTTCTATAGTTCACACCATTCCTACTGACACTCCTACAGTAACCTTACAATTTTTCCGAAGGCTGTTTTGAAGCTGAAAATGCGGTTCATGGAAAATTTTCTCGTATATTTACTCTACCTGAGAAGGAGAAGCAGGTACAAAAGTTCTCAACTTCTTCGATCAAAAGTAAGTGAGAAAAACGGCTTGGAAGTTTTGAAATCTTTTTGTAGGAGTCTCAGTAGTAATGGAAAAGACTATAGATAAGAACGAATCCTTCAGAATACTTTCAAAACTTATAATGATGAAACTAAAACGAACCATCTGTATTGTTCGTCATATTGTCCACCTTTAGTAGGTATGTAAGCCCTGTAGTTTTTAATCCGTTCTGACTAAAAGTTGTAAGTATCAAGATTCCTTCAAAAACCACCAAAAACGTTTCTTTCTGACCTACATTTGTGCATGAACCAACCAGTGCTATAAAAACAGTTGTGTAAAATCGTACCAGTCGTGTACAGTAAGGCCATAACATCCCCTGAGGTGAGTTCGAAGGAAATGTCATGAAGAGCATGGAACTTTTTCGGAACTCGCAACAGAATACGATCGGTGGTGGAGCGAGAGTCCAGAGAAAACGAGAGGTGAGAGACGGAGAGATGAGGCGGGGCACTAGAAAATTACTGTCATTTTATTATTGAGAAGATGAAAGGTGATGTATGTGGATAATAACGTTTGTAATAATAAAGCGAAACCGATAAAATGAATGAGACCCAGTTGAGGTTAATGCTGAACAAGCTTTGTAGTTTAATCAGGTTATGTTCCGGTGTGTCTTATATCTGTAGTTTGATTTAACATCTTTTGATTGGGAGCTGTTACTGCAGGGTAGGGTTGTTGAACGAGTTCAAAATTTTGAGTTTTCGCGTTTTCGAGTTTCGAGTTCGACTCGACTCGAGAATTTTCGAGTTTTTCCGAGTCGAGTATCAAGTTCGACTTCGACAACCCTACTGCAGGGTATGACTAAAATTTTGTGAAACTCCATTGAAAAGTACAAATTTGAGTACTTTACCAAATATCAATAATATGGCTCAATCACAGCATAGTTTTTGAGTTTACCGAAATCGAACAACAAACACAAAAAAAATCTTTCAACTTTTTGAACCAAGCAAAACAGAGAAAATACTCACTTTCTACTTTCCCGTTGAAGTTGTCGATATTTGGCGTATTTCAGGTAATTGTATCCCTGGTTTGTGAACAGATCCAGATTGGAGAAATAGTGACTATGATGACGAGACGACGAGAGAAACAGAGAACCACTGAAAAACATATATAGTCTTTTCCATTCCTACTGAGACTCCTACAGTAGGATTTCAAAATTTCCAAAGAAGTTTTGCTCACGTACTTTTGATAGGAGAAATTAAGGATTTTCGTACCTCATTCTCCTTCTCAGTTAGAGTAAGAGAGCATTTTCCATGTCACAGCCTTCGGAAAGTTTATGAAGTTACTGTAGGTGTCTTAGTAGGAATGGCGTGAACTATATTCTTCTTATATTTGTATTATACAGCTGCGTACTAACATCTCCCTAAGATGATTTACGGTAAATACATGCAGTGCAACATTAGACCACACATAGTCTCACCAGTTGTTTTTTTGAAATGAAAACGCAACATAATGTTTTAATTAATTAAACTATGACGCTCTCTGACTAATATTTCATTATTTTATGTGTAAGAAAGGTATCACACACACTTTCTTATATTTTCAACGCCTTAACAATTTTCGGCTAACGTAAAATACTAAGTTTTGGCATACAACTCAGGTGATTTGGCAAAGTTTTCGAAAACGAGGAACGCTTCATGTATAAACTCACCCGGCTTCTTCATCGAATACGGTGTCCAGTGTTTCTTCTGTGTAGATACTCAACTCATTTCCCGCACTGAAAAAAAGGTGAAAACATTCAAAACGATCTCGGGGGTAAGTGAATCTACGGTTCGTATCGATATGTTGTAATTGTGAATTATTCACAAAGAAGTTTAACAAAAACCGTACATAATGTTGTTTCGAAAAAAGAAACATCAACGGGAAACTCAGATAAAATTCAACTTAGGCAACTTTGTCAGTAGCAAAGTCAATAAGTTTTGAAGCATCTTCATTGTGTCTTTTTCCTATTATTTTAATACAGTTAGCATAGCATTTTTTCAGATGAGTTTGTATGTTATTGTTTTTGTAATAACGTGAAAACATGTGCCGATGTGATAGTTCACCTGAGATCCCAGTGCGAATGGGCGCTTCGTTTCATACCGATACTATGAGTTTCCAACTCTGAAAAACACAACTTTTAAAATTATATTGTCCTCGCTTGAGTTTTTGTACCTTCTTCAACGAATAGTTACTCTACAGAAATCAGGAACTGAACTTTTTTAAACTAGATGAAAATTCTTCGGCTCTATTAAAACAACCGAACCTTTCAAAGGAACTAGAACAGAATTTACGAGTTCTTGGAACACTTTCTAGCTAATCTGATCTTTTTTGTTCTAAATAGTAGTATTATCGGTTTTTCAGCGAGTTTGATGAAAAGTTGATAATAAAAGATAAACTCGTAGTCTCTGTTTCTATGTGTTTTCAAGCAAACTTCGATCAAAATCACATTTGAGCCAAGCAACTATTGATTGTTACGAATCGATATCTTTAATCTGACTTTTTTCATAATATAAGTAGAAATTCGTTGTAAAAAATGAATTCAGTTTAACCCACCTTGGATATTGATCCTGGGTAGTCCAAATGAGAGATAACTCTTCTTATCTTTCAACTGACTTTCGAGTTGGCCGTTTTCACAAATTGCGTCGATCGCTCCCTTGTTCATGGAAAAATGGCCATACGGAAGGGTAGAACACTGAATATAGAAACTACAGTTTATCAAGTGTAGTTTGATCTACGATTCTATCTAAGCTGTAGTTTGCTGCATGCACAGCACAGCTTTTCCAACCAAACTATCACGAGATCAATCTACAAACATTTACAGTAACTCGTACAGTAACCACCGTTGAAATTGAGAATGAATCATTCGTAATCATTTCGTTATTAAAGGGGGACAGAAAGGAAAGCTAGTTTAGGTACCCCGGGGTACCTAAATTAGCCGTTGCGCGCGCCAAAAACAGGCAAACACGTGTCAACTGTATGAAAATTAGGTTCGTTAGTTTGAACTAAAAGTTATACTTATTTTTCGTTTGATGAACTCTTTCATATTAACTTTCCTTTCTGTCCCTCTTTAAGAGTGACCAGGGAGAAAACTTTAAGAGCTGGAGTTTGATTATTTGAAAAATCATCATTTTCTATTCACTATTTTGATTGGAACTACAATAAGAATGAAAAGCGTAGTTTGAACGTCGAATGACTGTAAATGGCCATTTATTTTTTATATAATCGGAAAAGTTTTAATCTAGGGCGTTACAAAAGAGGGTAATTCTTCGTAGTTGGAAGGGGGTTGAATGGGAATAAAACTAGCTCCGTCCACCTTTCCAAGACCGCAATTATACCCCGGGGAGCGGATTTCACTCAATACCTTTCTTGGTATCCTTACCAATCAATAATATTCGCTTTTTTAAAATTATTTGTTTGTATACAATATGTATGTGTGTTTGATGGAATAATTATAAAATATACACTGTAATAGATGGTTTTCACAATTGTTTAGAACAGTTGGGTCACACTGTTGGTGAAGATTATTATCGAAATCTATAAGGAGAGCGAAACATTTGAGTGCATTTCCCGCCGATATGAGTGTTTTCGTGAGGCTTATGTTCTTTATAATCTAGTTTGATTCAATTTCTACATTTATACCATTTTATAGTCATTTTTCTCGGCAACGTATGGTTTTGCGAACCTTAAAATTGGCCTGAATCAGGGTCCAACCCATTTCAAGTACATATTTTACTAAGTAATTTGTTCCAAATAAAACGCTCGGACAGTTTATAAATTGGGCTATACTGTTTTTTACTGGAGGTAAATCAGAATGTCGCGTACAATCTTTGAAACTCAACGGAATTAGCGAATTCGAAGAATAGAAAAGAACAATTTGTGATGTTTACCTATCGTGCGCAGCGCGGAGCGCTGCGCAGATTAGTTTTTGTTCAAAGGTCTGCAGACAATACAAAACAGATTATTACAATTTTCTTCAAAGTACGTCGACCATTTTCTTAGATTTTTGCATGAATCACTGAAGGGCAACACGTCTACAAGATACTAAGTTCACGTTCCAAGTAGAATTTATTCAGAGGAGTTAGAGGGCCCAACGTCTCGCAAAAATGGCTTCCGTGCGGGGCGGCGGCGGCGGCGGCTGCGGCGCCGGCGACAAAAGTGTCCGCCTCCTCAAATCTCGGCATAGTTTCGCACAAAATTAACTTATTCAAAAAATACTTACATTTTTGAAAAGCTCTAAAAAAGTTGAGGTATACGTATTTTTCAGGTATGTCTGAAATTTGAATATTACGTGTGAGAGAGCCAAAAATGGTCTCGCAAAAAATCATGGATAGACCGGTTTCGTGAAAATAAAAATGAAAGAACAGTTTAACGTGTAGTAGGAAGACGTTTTCCAATGACGAACTCATGACAGGCGGGTACAGCTTGGTTTTCACTCCTATTCACATGTCTCATTGGCGGATTGGATAAACGCTCTATTCACGCACGGCGAACGAAGGTTCGATTCCTGCCTGGAGTCTAGAGTGGAGAATTTGCTATCACTTGAACGAGGTTACAACTACACCAAACGTTCTGCACTACGGCACGGTTTAAAACTGCAATAGAAAAACATAACTTTCCTTGTTTAGCTTATTGTTCAAAAATATTATTTTTTATCAAAAATGACCGTTACTTCGTAACCATAGAAAAAGAGTTCAATTAGTATAAAAAACAAGTGTAAAGAAAGTAAAGATTAGTTTTGGATAAATATGTACAAGAAATATAAAAGAAGTCCAATAAAAATATTTTGAGGAAAATGCTAATCTCGCTTCTCTTGAAAACAACGGAGTATAAGCTAGATTATTGTGAGTCGCAGTCAGAAGTTTTCTTCCGACAACCAAAAACTCGGTATCCTTTTTTTGAAATTCTAAACCGAGCGAGATTAGAGTTTTCCTCAAAATATTTTTATTGGACTTCTTTTATATTTCTTGTACATATTTATCCAAAACTAATCTTTACTTTCTTTACACTCGTTTTTTATACTAATTATTCTACCATTCAGTTCACTTCAGCAGATTCCTGGGTTATTTACATTTCGTGAATGTTTCTCAAAAATAAAACAAATTTGAATTGTAAATACTATGAAGCAAACATTTAAATCGTTGCAAATTGGAAATTACCTGAGTCTATTGATTTGATCGATCTCACTACCAACTTTTGACCTACCCTGGGTACTGTAGTTGATTGAGCGAGGGCCGCAGTGAGATTTTGTCTATAAATGGACCATTCGTGAAAATCATCTCCTTTTGAGTTCTCCGTATTCGAACTGCTTGGAAACGGCGAAGTCATCCAACTGAAAAAAATTTCAACAATCTATATAAACATTTTTTTCGAAGTGGCTACTACCGGACTAACGAGTTTGAAACCAACAACTGAATGTATAGATGTTGCGAAACATTCGAACGCGGAACTAATGCTCTATGCGTAATTGATTCATAGGGAGAATCCATGAAAAAAGTGTCAAATAGCATTTCAACACGTTTTGTTATCAAATTATCAAAAAACTAGCTGCTTACTTCAAGCAATGAAATGGAAATGAGAACAGGGGGGGACGGTAAAATGCAAAATGCAAAAGTTGTTTTCCAACAAAAACATTACAAATATCATTAACTGTTTATCGAATAAGCTCATAGAATGGAGCGTGAAACCGGTGAAAGGTAACCAGAATAGTGCATTATTTCACTGGCAGGTGGCACGCGGGATATAAAGGCATTATAACTGTAATTAGGGTCGAGTGACCTCGCCATATTCATACAATCGTCTTATGGGGTCCAAAGACCTCCTCAAGGTTTCAAACATTTAGATCTTTCAGAAAAGTCATTTATATTACTGTTACTAGTTCGGAAAACATCAGCTTTCGTTTTTTCTGTGATTTGTCATATTTCGACTACTTGGTAAGACAGTCAAATGTTTCACTCTAGGATCAAACACGTTTGTCTAATCATTTAGTTCCAACCACTGATTTATTTTCTGTTTTCAAGTTTTCAAATAAAAACTATCATGTTTTCTCAAAGCGTTTTAAAACTCTATATTCATTTCACTCTGATATATTTATTGCACACATTTACTCGAAACTTCAAGTAGAACTCGTCAGTCGAATGTTTCACTCCAGTAGTAAATATGGTTGCGTCCTAAATACTTAGTGCAATCTGCTCATCTTCTTTAGCAAGTTATCCGGTATGGTTCCCAGTAATCATCACTTGGAGTGTCGAAATATTTCCTTCTTGAGTACAGTCAGTAGATCAGCTTGGTGAGTTTTGTAAAGTTTTTCTCTGAAACATAAGACAAATTGTGTGGAAACCTATAATATAGCAAATACAGAATATATTTGATGATATTTAGGTAACATTTTAATATATAACTCACGAAAAAGGACCAGAGTGGCATAGAACTTTTGATGAGTTTTTCACAGTAGATCACAACACTGACCACTCTACCAGTAGCAGCTTCTCGATGAATTCGGAGAAAGGAGAGTAACTGCCTAGGCTGAGAAATTTTGGAAAATAAGACTGAAGTTCCTGTTTTCAACCCACAAAATGACTTGTGAAACTCTTCAAAAATCGTGCAATTGTACAAAACATGAACTTTCAGTCTCTCGCGAGTTTGCAATCCTCCAATCGTTGCCCAATTTCTGAAGAACATTGATTTAGATGCGGAATCCGGCGGTGTTCATGCAATAACCGGAGTAGCGGGTACGTTATTCTGAATCCGATTTTTCTATATAAATATCGTGAATGATAGAAAACGTTCGTAGGAAAGTTGTAAATAGTTGTTTTCTAACATCGTACTTCTGATGTTTGTAGTTTGAATTGAGCGCAAATGTTTAGCTGGCTTCCATTGTATCCATTATGCTACCTTTAGGGTGCGACTATGATAGAATAGAATAGAATAGAATAGATTTATTCGTGATTTAACACGTGACTTCCACATAGTATGTGGCACTCCAAATGAGTAAATAGAGAGGAAAAGTGAAAAGAAAAAGGGTATGGTTACCCTGTTACGCGCACATAATATTACATGCAGTTAAACAGTGCTGGACGACGGCCATTGAACCAATTATTGTGACTGATTTGGACAGAACTTGGGGGCATCAAGCTGTGAACATATCAAGTCAAAACTATACTAGAAGTAAATTGAATAGTCACGTAAAATTAGCATTCTAATTAGGCATCGTGCACTTTGTCATTTTTCTGAGTTATGAGTACGTATGCTAGAAGATCCCGGCCCCATCATCCCATTCTGCGTCTCTCGCTCTGTCTCACTATTGTCTCTTACATCCCGGTGGGATGTAAGAGCAGAGAAATAGCGTATGTTTGAGGAGACGCAGGATAGAATAATGAGGCCGCGATCTTCTACCATACGTGCTCTGCTGTTATTAAATAAGCAAAAATAGGTCAAATGAAATCAAGTTAATTAGGATGAAGTTAATAAATAAATGATTGAATGAATTAAAACTAATAAATACTATCTATGAAGTTAATATTAACTAAGTTTAAAATAAAATACGTCGGTTCGGCCTCACCACCTTTACGATGTTTTAGGGTCAGTGGTCGAGGCCTCATCAGAAGATAAGCCACCGACCCAGTACAAAACAAAATCAATTAGTAAAACTTTCAACATGCTCCACGTGGCTGTGCATTCGACTCACAGTATACGTGTACATTGTTAGCTTGTCCGGCGCCGAGCAGCGAAGATGTGTCATTTATACACATCAACAGAGAAATACAGTATTTTTTTCATCTCTTTTATCTATTTTTGAAAGTGTATTTATGTTGAAGGTAGTGGCAAGACAACCCTTCTGGAAGTCATCTCTAACTGTGCTGAGGGAGACACCGCGGGCAGCATTTTACTCGATGGAAAAATACTTTCAAGTTGGTTAAAAGAATTTTAACATTGTGGTTTTCAATTGATCTGATATTCGAGACCTGATCATAGTTCCAATAAACATAATGAAGCTGAAAAGGTTCATCTCTAGTTTACTAATTGTATATTCATTTTTCTATACTTTCTCAGAGAATCCTTTGTTTTTTATTCTTTTCTATTCAGTAGTTTCTTAACAAAGGTAGGACACCGAAAAACTTATATTCTGATCAACTTCAGTAGTAGGGAAAGACGTGATATATGAAAATGGACAGAGAAACTTTAAAAAAAAGGGATTTACTCAAAATAACGTGATTGCAGAACATCGCTTCAACCAACTGGCCAATTTCGTATCTTTCCGAGTACGGTATCCCCCATTTCTCACTGTGCGATCTATACTCTATTTCACGGCAAAGTTGACTATCGGATCTGGCATTTCAGAGAAGCAACTAGAACAAAGAGTCAGTTTGAGACCTTCATTCCCCCTATGTTATTGTGTTGCAGAGTGATTAGATAAACGGGATATGTGCACATTTTCATGAAAGGAAGCGGCATATACGAAAACAAACACACAAAATTATGTCTTTTTTAAAGCAGGCGCTTTACGGTTTGTATGCTTTGTTCAGCTGTGTTTCTTTATTTGATCTTCTTGCTTTTACGTCGAAAATTTATCGAGATCAAACTACAACAATTATTTGGTCCTTGTCTATACCATTTTTATCAGAGTCCAAATCTCGAAACTTCAATTTTTCTACAAAAGTACTCGAAACTTGTTAATAAGGTGGCATTTCATGTTCGAGATTGTTGAAAAAATAGAATAGAATGTTCATTCGCGATTATACGACTTTCCACATAATGTGTGGCACTCCGAAGGGGTGAATGGAAAAAAAGTTGAAAAGAAAGGGGTAAAAGGTTCGAGGGTGAAATAAAAAGACACTTTTCATCCAAATTCTGATTTGGAAAAAGCCAAATTCCGATTTCGCTGAAAGTTTGAGATTTGAGTTATTGTCCAACAATTCTACTTCAGATGCTGCAAGTCATGAACGAGTTTGAGATACTTGGATACGGCCATGAGAAGCTGAGTTCTCTGTCGGAAAGTGCGAGGCGAAGAACTCTTTTGGCAGTGGCCGTTATCAAAGATCCAGGTAGCTTTGTTGGTCCACCAATCAGTACTGAGTACGTATGCTAGAAGATCCTGGCCCCTTCATCCCATCCTGCGTCTTCTCAAACACACGCTAATTTTCTGCTTTTACATCCGCCGGAAGGTAAGAGACGAGAAATAGTGAGGCAGAGCGAGAGACGCAGGATGGGATGAAGGGACCATCACGAGTAGCTCATGAGGTGTTTATGAGTTTCTCATGAGAAACTAATATGAGTTTCTCATGAGGTTGGACGGTTTGCTACGCCGCCCAGGGACTACTATTGACACGACAACCACATGTCACACTTGTTACTAAGTTCGTGCAGGATATTATACGTATTTAGTACAATTATGTAGGTTTTCTCGCTCATTAATGCAGTGTTTATCTTATAGTGAATCGTTGAACTATGAAAAACCAGTTTGTTCATCATTATAAAAGCTAAGAATGTATGCAAGAACGCCCGATGGGTGGTTTTCAGTCTGCGTCTCTCGAAATAGATCCATTTTCATTGTACTTGTTTCATCGGGATTCACTTCGAGTTTTCACGTGAGAGTCACGTGAAAACGCGCAATGTTTCACGTGAACATTCCATTGGTTTAACCGCAGTTGCATGTTTCAGTGCTTCTCGTTGTGGACGATCCAATCCGAGATATCGAGTCCCTTTCTGCCTATCAACTGATGTCATGTTTATCCAATTACGCGAAGACTAACAACAAAATAGTCCTAGTTTCCATGAGGAATCCCCGGTCTGATTTATATCAACTGCTGACAAATATTACTATTCTCTTCTATGGAGAAGTATTCTATTCAGGTGATTGGGCAGAAAACACAAAACGTATGAACCGTTCAACCTACAGAGCACATCATATTAAAGATGGTCTGACACGAACTGAATCTCGTGCCTTGCGCACCATGGTTAATTCCCTTGCTTCCCTTGCTCCAATGCAAATGTGACCCAAAAACAAAATTTTGGAATATTCGCAAATGATTCTGTCAGACCACCTTTAATGTGTTATTCACGTTCCATAAAAACATCAGTGAATCAGTTTCTGTAGCGCATTTGCATCTGAGCGACGGAAATAACCGTGGAGCGAAAGGCACGAGGTTCGTTTCCTGTCAGACCACCTTTAATGTTAAATTATAAGAAAAATAGGAAATTTAAATTGTTATGAGAAAATACTGGCTTATATTAACAAGCGTAACTAATTACAATAACATGCTATTTCACGACTAATATGTGTAAAAGTCCAAAGATGAATAAAAATAAGAGAGAGGAGAGAGAGAGAGAGAGAGAGAGAGAGAAATTTTATTGCAAATGTGTTATCTATATTTTGCCATTGTTTGCTTTCTTCAGTTCACATCGTTGTAGGGCTCTGTAGAGCTGTGATTTTATTATCTGAAAAAGAGGCACGATGTTGTTGACGAAGAAATTGAACAAATCATGTAGACAACGGTTTTTCGTTCAGAAGCCCAAAAATAAGTTCAGTAACTAAGCTGTTGTTTCTGGAATTTCATCAAGCAATTTCAATTCCGCTCAGTCAAACCGTTCGCGTGTACTCATCTCTCTCACTCTGAAGATCATGACCTTATTTGGTTCAGGTTTGACGAAGAACCTGCCACTTCATTTCCGGAATGCCGGGTTTCCGTGTCCAACCAACGAAAATCCGGCCGTTTATTACAGTGAGTTCTGAATATGGTCTAGATACTTTCCAATAAGTGAATCGTATAAAAAAATGTGTATTTCCCTACTTGATTACTCCGTGGGGTTATTTTTTAGTAGTTCAGAAGTCTGACTTTTGTTCATATGAAATACCGCATCGTATTCAATATGCCAACCTAAGTAAAGACCGTGCTACATTGAACCGCGCATCGGTCGAGTGCAAAATATCTGTTCTGTATGTTTTCGCTTAACTGAATTGAGTTTGCCCAAACAACTCACTATCGAGTCAGGGTGGTTTTTTTTCAGATTCCTACTATAATATTTTCTAAATGTTTCATGCTACATAGTACAAAGTACGTTTAGCGTTCTGAACGACCGAAAAACTATATATAATTTACAATCAGCTACAAAAGCAAGAGAGCATGAGGGTCAATGGGGTTGCAGACAGACTAAGAAGTTATGAGTTTCTTTGACCTACTCTGCCTACTCACTATACAAACAAAAATGGCTGACCCATTGCCAGAAGTTGTCGGAGAATAACGAAGAAACAACGTGGGAAGTTGTCAAATTTCGTTGACCAGAGTGACGCTACTCAGAACGATCAGCCCTAATTTTCTTCGATTAGCAAGCTACAAAGGCGAGAGAGCAGGGAGGTCAATGAGGCCGCAGGCAGGCTGAGATAGTCTGCGGCTCTCTGATCTGCACACTCTCTCGTCGAAGCCGCTAAAAAGTGGCTTGCTAATTGGCAACGAGTTGTCTGACTATCGGAACTGATCAAATTGTTCTGTTTTCGAAATCAAATTTCAGTTTCGCTTGCTACAGTAGATCGCGAGAGTAATGAGAGGATGTTAGAGACGCAGGAACAAGCCATACGATTAGTGGCATACCACAGGGTAGGTTTAAGACTGAATTAAGACGGCGAGATTCTCAGTTTTGGACTTGAAGCAGGCTTCGTATCTCCGAATTTGAACAAACTTTTTTGCTTTTCGGACATTTGAACTTTTGAACTTTTGAACCCCACTCTAAGTTTTTGATTCAAACCCAAGCTATGTGCAAACGTAACAATAAACTCCTTTACAACACTATTGGGAGGCGAAGTAAAAGTACTGGCAAAAAAATTCACGAGAATTTGGGTTTCTCGCGAAAGTGTGATTTAGCATATGTTTTGTGCATCTCACCGTTTCAGTCATGTTTTAAGTACAATTGGTATTGGGAGTTTTGGTAAAGCCTTGATTGAAGTCATGAAACAATGAAAATAAAAGCAAGAGTCAACAATAGCTTTCCGCATTTCACCGTTTCAGACATTTCTTAAGTATCGAGTACTCGCTTGGTATACCGTTAGCGATAGCATTATGTCAAAACAACGAAATTGCATAACAATCGTGAAACGGGGTACTTGTTTAGTTCAACGTGTATTCAGTTGACTTTGTATAGAGTTTTCCAGGAAAACGGTTGTGTAGACGATTTGCCGGAAAATGAACACAACTTATTTGAAGTGGAAAGAGTGGCCCTCTGTTATTTGGACAAACCAAAATGGTCCAACAATCTGATGACTTTGATAGGGTAGGTCAAAATGTGTGTTTGTCTGTTTGTGATTAAGTAGCTATTTTCTACATATATGTCAGTTTACACACTTATCGCTTATTTTTGTAGAACAATCATTGTAAAAGTCCCTTCTAGGTTGTACTAAACAGGAACATGATGAGTTGAATAGATCGGAAATTCTATGATCTTTCCATGTTTCACACATTTCTCATTGCTCTTTACGATAAAGTTCCTAATCGCTCGAGCTTTATATAGAAATATGCTCAATCTTGTTGAAAACGTCTAGTCATTAGATGATTGGAGATAGAAACTCATTTCGCCACGTTTGAGAAAAAGGTAACTTTTTGATTGTTAACGAGATTTGGTCTGAGACCGTAACATACAATTTTTCTCAACTGTATGCGTTTTCCAATCGATATCTGTTTCAGACGTAGTTTTCTGTGTATTTGGAGTCGACCGCTTCTTCTTTTTCTCACGGTTTTTGACCTACCTCTCATCGCACTTTTCATCACGATGTTCAGGTAGATTTATTTACCCGGTTTGCTGTTTTCTTTTTGTTAAAAAAATAATCAACACACTTAAAATGAACAGCACGATACCGCTCCTATAGTCGTCGTCAACGGTAAGGCGGAAACATACTGTATATCTCAATTTCCGCTGTGTACGGACGCTGTGTACGATTTTGAGCTCTCGTAGCGTAGGGTGTGCGCCTGGCCACGAACTTTTGCTCGCAGGTTCGATTCCGGCGAGAGACAAACATCTCTAAGTTTGGCACCCTCTAGAATTGTGATAATATCAATGATTTTTTGGATAACGGAATGTTACAAACCCACAAAAAGCAACCAATAAGTGGTCAATATGAATGAATCATAATGTATAAGAAGTAGCTGTGTTACAGTGATTTTTCCAAGCTGAATATGGATTTCACGCTAGAAGTGACAGGCTAGACTATCAACTTGCACGTATTTTTGTGTTTGTTATTTCTCAGAACAAGCGTCGTTGCAAAACAGTAAATTACTGTTTATACAGCGTGGCTGTCATATATATTGATTTTTCCCCTCGTAGTCTGACGTCTCTTCGGGGCACACTATATCTCTAGATTTGTTGCAATACAGCTCCGAGATGTTTCTACCCCAATTTTTGTAGTCCAAGAACACCTATTTCCGAATGTGGTTTGATCGCTCAACCAAAGTACAACTGAATAAAGACTTGCTCAAATATACTATAAGTAATCGAATAGTCACGTAAACTAACATTATAAAGAGGTATACTTTGTCAAATCACGCTTCCGAGTTCTGAGTTCTGCTGTGTCATGTTCTACGTGACTATTCAGTTGACTTCTAGCATAGTTCGATTTCAGCTCGAGTCTCCGATCTGGCTCGTGGACTGTGCCCTATTCGGCTGTGGGGACATTCCAAACGACGTGCTTTCTTTTTTCCATCACCACTGCTGTAAATACGGTGTTTACTTGTGAGTTCAAGTATTATATAAGAAAACAGTTTGTTATGAAATGGAATAATACGTTTAATATACTACTCAGTTGAATAGTCACGTGAAGTGAGAAATCTAATGAGGCATCGTGCACTTGGTCATTGCACGTTTTCGAATATGCTGTGTTCAACATGTTTCTATTGACTAACAGTATATACTGCTTTCGTTTACTTCTATGAATGCACAATATTGCACTATGTATTATTCGAAAGTTGCCAACAGCTCAATTTTCAGTGCACCTGAATGTAACACTGTGAAGCACGTTACAAGAAAACCAACGGCCAATTTTTTGCTATTCTACCACACTTTGAAATGGTGTCTATCATGTTCTTGTTAATTCTCAGTACACCTGAATATAATCTCTGCCAAAATTTTGTGTTTTGCAAATTACATAATCTCATTTGTTCATATGAAACTAGACAATAGAATAGGGGAAAACATACAGAAAAATGTGTATACATTGTTCCAATGTTACAGATGCTGCAATCCGTGATTTATCTTTTATCGAATACGGGAAAGGACTCTATAGTCAATTACTTTCCATGATTTCCTATCAAGTTATAGTCGTTCCACTGAATTTTGTTGTTTTGATCGTTTCCGGAACTATCATATTCTGGTGAGTTCGTTCTATTCACCAACAAAGACAATAACATGCAGTTATACATTATTTACCAGTAGATGAGAGAGTGTGTAGATCGAAGATACGCAGATCGGTTGCTTGTTATCCCTCGTGAGGACTAAACGTAGCGCTCGTTAGATTTGACTTAAAGAGAAAGGGTCTTGCCAACATTCATTTTCAGTATTCACCGTTTGTGTTTTTTAGCATGTTTAATGGTGATAGGAAGTGATTGAGACTAGAAGTGAACGGAATTAATCAGTGCTGAATGGATTTGTAGAAAACGGTATACTGTACGTGTATATTTTTTCGAATTGGCGCCATACGCAAAAGTGGGCGACGGTTACTACGCCCCAGGCACGAGCGTCGGCGCGGTACAAAATCACCGATTTCAAGTTTTGTTTTTTGGTTTCCAAAGTTTTATTTTTTAATGATTCATATATACTTATTTTTACTTATTTATGTCTATTTTGTTTCCAATCGAATTTAATTGGCTTGTTTCAATAGATTTAGTTTTATGCTATTCAAGTTAAAAGTTATCTCATTGCGCCAACAAAGGGTTTTTCGTCTACCACATAATTTGTTTGAAATCCGGGTTCTCCGGTCAAGTGGGAACCGTTTTGACGGTGGTATAGCAGTTATTTCTCAAGCCAGTTTGAACGTTGTATCTGTGAAAGTTTAAATAGAAAACCAAAATCACACTTTTACCGCCTGGTTATACTCCCTTTGCAGTATGAATAAGTTTATTCTGCTCTTTGTGAACAATTTCATTTCTTTCAGTTCCATTGCGCTCTGGGACTTTTCTTCGGGAGACTTGGTCGAATCTGGTCTCGATGGGATTAGCTGCCGCACGTGGATCGCTTCACGCTGCCCGAGTTCTATCCGGATCAGTATTTTTGGTTAGGCTATGGTGTATTTGAAACTCAGTAAGGTGGGAGGTTGTACACTTTGTTGTCTTGGAGTGGTGTAAACAGACATAGATATTGCAAGCACAATTGAACAACCTCTTACTTCCACCTTTTCTTCTTCTGAATTAAATATTTGCACTAGCACTACTTGGTCGGTAGGTTATAGCATTCTGATGTAGTTTATGTCTTCTTCATTCTTCACTATTCACAATTTCCACGTAGTTGATGATTTTTCCCCAGTGTCTGGTATCTCGCCAGCTTGAGATTAGCCTACCTACCAGATAGTGAAAATGACTAGTTTTTTGTGCGAATTTCGCCATTTTTTGGGTGTAATCGATTGCATTCGACTGTTGCACTTGAGTTGGTTGTATTTTATTTGCCACAAACCATTCAATTGCTTCCATTTTTACCCTTTTAGTATTGCAAAAGTTACACACATACCCAAGAAAGTGGGTTGCAGTTGCATTCTTAAATCTTCGGGCAATCAAAATGATAAACATATATATATATATATATATATATATATATATATATATATATATATATATATATATATTAGAACCCCGCCTGAAGATTTGTTATGCAAATGCAACACGGTAAGTAGTACAAGAAGCGTGCAGGTACATGAGCCAACTCGTTTATATTGTTGTTACTTTACTTACAATTGTTGAGCGATACGAACTTCATTTTTCCAAGCATGAGTATTGTGTATTTTTTCTCATAATACACGTTCTAGAGATTGTGAAAGAATTTCTGTATACATTTCACTCACTACGCATTTTGTTGAATGATAATGAACGATATATGTACACCTGTTCATGAATTTCTTTAGTGCAACACGGATAAAAGTATGTATGTTTATTATAAAACTGAAAATGAACAAACAATAGAGGTGCCGACTTGTAGCTTCGTGTCCCTCACATCCTGGCGGATGTAACTTCACCACATCATCTGGAAATTTTGTTTGAATCATTTTATATATAAACTTGTGATGAGTTCTTGTTTGTTAACTGGATTCCACGTAACGATTGTTGTTTAAGCTTTGCGAAACGCGGTTATTTGTTGACCCCGTAATTTCATTAACTTGTGCAAATCTCGATGACAATTTAGACTTCAAAAACTTTTGAAGTTCAAGACATATATTCAGGTCTCTGTTGTCAACTATCTTTCAGAAAAGTGATCTGAAAAAATTGGAAAAAGGGGTCCCTTTTTGTCGATATCTTGAAAATTTAAACGGGTATCTTTTCTCATTACTGCAGAACCTGGCAATACTTTAGTATTCCAATCCAAACTCAAAAACCTGTCATTATTTGCCGTGTCAAACTTCATTATTTTTTGAAGAGATGCTCCAAATCTTTCATGTATTACCGAAAAGTAGCCCGTTTTCCGATTTTTCAACACAAGCAAGCTGCGGAATGAAATCATAATAGAAACAAACATACCTCCCAATTCCTATGTGCTCCTTTCATGTGCCGTGCCAGCTTGACTTAACGGTCGAGCACACATCGAAGAGAGCAAATATGTACCTGAAATACTAAATAAATTCACTTACTCAAGAGTGAAATTGCACCAGTGAACAAAATTATAAATACGTTTTGAAATAAATATTTGGTTGTCTAAAAGTTCTAATCAAAATGTGTAAATGCAGTGTTTTGCGATATTGTACTGATGTTTCAGGCCAGATACCGAATATTTTAATAATCCATGCAGTATAGTCAATATCGAGTGAATTTGCAATGTTTCTTTACAAAGTCTCAAAATTATCGTAAATTCAACGAAAAACGGGCTCTTTCTAGTAGGGTGGTTTTTCTACCTTACTAGTGTTTTCTGTCAAATAACCAAGTCAGTTTGTTCACTGCTACAAATGTATTGGCAAGGCAGAAGTTTGACGAAAAATTCGAACAAAAAGCAAACGTTGAATAGACTCACTTTGAAAGTGTGATAGTTGTAGTCACCTTCCGTACCCAGGCAGACTTTCGAAGGTCAGTCTGGAAACAAACAAAGATAAAACATACACTATACAAATTATATGTAAAAAAAAAGCCCCGAAACACCAGACCTGATGACAAAGATAAATGTTTAAATGTAGAATAAAGTTTTTTGTTCAAACTTGAGACTGTATAATCGTCGTGCAAGATAAGCGCATACTCACAAAGAGATTATTATATCAATCAAATGAATGTTAATGACAATAGAATTCGAGAATACAGAATTATACAACAATAATGATAACATTAGAACCGAAAATAAAGAAAAAATCTCTTGAGCAAAAAATTGCATTGAGCGGCAAAAACCGCTAAGGTACGGTATGATGGCATGTACGTGATACACTGCCAAAATTAGGAGCAACTAGGAGCGCGGCGGGAATTTGAAAAATATTGAAAAACACATCAAAAATTTTGCACATCATGAATTGAAAAATGGTATTTCGGGTACTTATACAACAGGAGACATAGAATAGAATCCCAAACTAGTCTCATTTTCAATGTTGGCGTGACCCTTGGTCTTTAAGTGTGTATGGTTAGCAATTCTTTGAATTCCAAGAGAAGTCTACATACATACCTTGTTCTGAGCAGATAACTCAAATTAACCAACCTTTTCACTTTTCTTCAACCCTTTTATTGTCTTTTCTAGGATCAATGACATACTTGACGTATGGTTGATTTTTCGTGCAGTCGGAGTTATTTGCGCCGTATGTCTATGTTCTCAAGCAATTGTCATGTCGCTAATGACAATTGTTAAGGACGAAATGACAGTTCTGTCAGCCTCGACAAGTATTATAACTGTTATGTTCGTTATCGGAGGAGGTCAACTCAGGTGAGTATTTAAATTGAATGAACAGAATATTGGTACTTGAATAAGTAGATAAATGGATACATTAACTATAAATGATATCTATAAGAGTGATTGGATGATTAGGTTCAAATTACACCGTTTCACTTTCTGCCCCACTAGATTCGTTTTCATGCCTACAGTATGAAAACATATTCACATGCCAATCTAGCTATGTAAACGTCTGCATAAAGTGTGCTCCCAATTATTTCGCCCCGGGAGAAACCATATCAGTAAATACATATACTGTTAGTCAAATGCACCGTCACGTGAAACATGTTAAACACAGCAGAACTCAGAAAAGTGTGATGACAAAGTGCATGAATTCTCATTAAAATGCTAACTTTACGTGACTATTCAATTTACTTTTAGTATATTGAGGGATTCGAAAGCGTGTGGGAGTCTGAGCAAGAATAATGTGATCCAAAATAGGATTTTTTCTTGTTCAATTTCTATCGATCACCCACGCTTGTCTCAATGTTCTTGTACGCTCATTCAAGCTTACTGTTTCTTGATATATGCGCAATGTAATATTTTCATTTAGGTCCATTGGGGCTCTCTCCTCTTCTCTAGTATACCTCCTTTCCTTCGCCAGTCCCTTCAGATACGGTAACTATTGGTTTTCGCTGTGCGTCATGTCGAGATTGCCAGTCAAAAATTGCACTAGGAACGAAGAGTTGGAGATAGACAACAGTGGGGCTGCCGATTTCTGCAGGTGGCTTTGAATTTCTCTCCTTTTCTATCTTTTTCACTCTCTCTCTCTATTTCTTTCTCTCCCTCTTTCTCTCTCTCTCTTTCTCTTTCTCTCTCTTTCTATTTCTCTCTCTCTGTCTCTCTTCCTCTCTCTCTTCCCTTCTCAGTTGTGTACTGCCAAATTCCCGTGATTGTTCAATTGACTTCTAGTATAGAGGTCCATATGGTTTCAGATGGCCGAATGGATCAGTGCTCCACCACGAAACTTATACCCACGAGTTCGATCCCGTCGACGAGACGAGCAATCTGATTATTCTTTTCATTGTCTCACTGTCGTACTTGACGACCATGTATATTTTTCATTCAATTAGAAAAATGCGTTCAGTTGTCAACAAATTTCGTTTCCGGTGACCGAATAATAGTTTTTTCGAGATTCTCAGCTCAAAACATCCCAAATCTCAAACTACGCAGCATTAATACTATTTATGAATACAATGAAACGTTTAACAACATGAAGCATTGGTTCAGGGCCAACTCTCGGAAACTCGACAGTGCTTGGGGCAAATTTCGGTCTTAATCGGTTTGCTGGTGTGCTCTCCAATCTTTCCTCCTTTTCTCACGGGTCCTTCAAGAATTATCTGAAATATGGTGATTGCCAAATTTATAAATCTCTCACCGGAATCGAACCTGCGTGCAAAAGATTTGTAGCAGAGCGCTAACCACTGCGCTACAAAAGCACATAACAGGCAAGTTTTGGAATCCAAGACCTGTGTGCGTACACAGCGGAAAGTGAGATATACAGTACTCTCCTGCCTTTTTGTTGGCAACGACTACAAGAAGAGTTTGGGCTTCCATGAATGTGATTGAATGAACAGATTAGGTTAATTAATCGAAGTAACGACATGAAAATTGTTCAAGTGTTGTGCGTTCCAAATTTATAGAATATGCGCCCTTGGCGAAATTCGAACCGGGCCCGAAAGTTTGGGAGGCACCGACGCCAACCAATATACCAACTGGTCTTGTAGAGAAGCTGTTGACGAATCTTATTCATGTCTTCTTACACAGAACAAAGTGATGTATACAGTATACCCCGCCTGCTTTTAAGCCACAATTATATCGAGTTATGTTCCTCATTTGACCATGTTATATAGTGTTGGTTCATGAGCGACCTACAAATCTTTTATCTCTGCATGCTCTGAGGTATTTGTGGCTGGGTACAGTTATTACATGAACGAATAAATGAACTGAGAACGAGAAATACTATCTAAAGAAGTTAAATATTGGTTGTTCAATGTAATTGTTACTAATACTTGTATCATCCATCTCTCATCTAACTTCTATCAAAGTCAGATAATTGTTTCACACTAATAGAGTGAAGTAATGTTAAACTGATTTGTTTGTATAATCGATCGTTCTATTATTGATGTTACATAAATCTTTCACAATGTTCCTTTTTTTGTAAGTAATGTGTAACTCAACTATCTGTATCATCAACCTTTCCAATAGTTACATAAATGTTTTACAATATTACAAAGTTTGTCAAGTGAAGTAGAACTTATATATCTGTATCATCATTTTTTTTATTTGGGATACATAAATGTTTTACTATTTTACAAAGTTTGTAAAGTATCGTGAACTCACATGCATAGGGGTACAGCGTGACAGGGAGAGGTCCTTCATATGGGGTCTCACGGACTTAAACGGACGAGTGAAAATATAAGTGAATATACCTGGAAAATCGCGAATGAAATAAAGTTTATCACGCATAGATTAAATTAGGGAAAGCACACAAAACCAACAAGCAAAGTTCAATAATGAGCACTGAAACCCGGTTACCGTTCAAACTAACGGTAAAAACCACGTATTACGTTAGATAAACAGGTAACCTGTTTCTCATTTCAGGTTACCAACCGGTAACCTACTGAGGTACCCGAAAAGTGATTATCAAAGAAGGTTTGGGTTACTTAAAATCAGATATAGAATTCACCCCTTTATAGTGAGTACCAAATATATAAATTTCTGTCTCTCGCCGGAATCGAACCTGCAAGCAAAAGATGCGCAGCAGGGTGCTAACCAGTGCGGCTACTAGAGCACATGAACGGCAAGCTTCGAAATCGAAGAGACCTGTGTGTACACAGCGGAAAATAAGATTTACAGTATTCCCTGCCTTTCCGTTGGCGACGACTATGTTCTTCAACCTACCCTTCTCGGTGTTCTTGTACTGCGGTGTCACATAGGGAGTGCTATCCATGACTGGGGATTTGTACCCAGCTGTGTGGCCAGTGGCGAATCTCGTTCCTTGGTCGTCGTTTAATACCAAAATAATATCCAAATCAGCCTGAAGTTGAGGTTATATTGTTACTATAATTCCTAGAGATACCGAGATACATGGATGTGGAGTGAATGGCCATAAAGGAACACCATATTGTAACAATATGAAGTGAATGAATAAATCATGAAATTTTGAAATAGTTCGTGCTCAGAACGACTAGCGCCAATTTTATGGACTTGGCCGGCTACAAAAGCGAGAGAGCATGCAGGTCAATGAGGCCGCAGACATCCGCGTCTCTTCGATTTGCATACTCACTCGTCGAGGCCGCTACAAAAGTGAGTGGCCAATTGGCTGGGAATTGTCTGAGTGGGCGGAGTCAAAAGTTTCCAACAGCGACCAGCCGAATCAAAAGTGTTGCCCAAGCTGGGTATCGAACTCAGCTTTGTTGGGTGGTGCAGCGCCAACAAGCAGCCGGCCAACTGAACATGTTGGCTGAAATTGAAAACAGTGAATAGTTCCAGAATTGTCTCACCATACTGTCTCCAAAGGCGAGTCCTGTGTACTTGTTCGAGATGTTGAAGTCAGTTCTCGACGTTATGAATTTTACCGTGTTGAAGTCTGCTGTTAACTGAAACACCATCAGTCCATCAATAATTCTGTCTCTGTTGAACTCATCACTCGTTGTTGAAAAGTTTTTCTAGAACTAAAACTGAAAAATTTGTTTCTCCTTCCTTATTTTTGGTTGAAACTATCGTAATCGTGTCAAGTAAGCGAGCGGTTTGGTTTCTTTTCATACCGGACAGAATCGGTTCGATTCAGGTTCGGGGAGAGCCGATTCTGAGAGGAATTTGCCTATTTTCTTGCAGAATTTTCTGCTATACACTGGAAGTAAATTGAATATTCATGTAAAGTTCGCATTCTAATAAGGAATTGTGCACTTTGTCATTTCACGTTTCTGACTTTTGATGTGTTTAACATGTTTCACGTGACTGTGCAATTGACTGACATTATACTATATTTTTGTAGTTGGGGAGAAATTGTGTATTTAAGTACAGTGTTACCCACCTCATACTGTATCGAAACATCATTGTTTCTGAAGTAGCATATGTTGTCACTACTGGAGCCGGGAAGGTTGGCAAAGACCGAAGCCACGAGAAACGAAGCAACCAGGACAAGAAACATCTGAATAAAGTTGATATGTAGAAATGAGGGGAGACTAGTGATAGTGTGGGCCAAATTAATGAATTTATGTCTCTCGCCGGAATCAAACCGGCGAGCAAAAGTTTCGTAGCAGGCAGCTAACCATCTAAGAATTAGAGAACATGACCCGAATACTTCGGAATCGAAGATATGTGTGCGTACACAGCGGAAAGGGAGATATACAGTACCCTTCCGTTTTGTCTACGACTATATATAGATTGGAAATAGGCATGAATATGTGAAATGATGTAGAATGGGTACATAGATGAAAGAGAACATGAAAGGGGAACAGAAGAGAATTTTTATTCATGAAAGAGCTGTTCACGATAAATTGATTTATACCGTATTTTACTCAAACTTTTACTCAACAAAGTTTGCATACGGTTCACATGTTTCAGTCTGCTTTGGGGCGCGCAACGCTATGTTTAGGTACCCAGGGGTCCCTAACCTAGCTTTAATTTCTGTCCTCCTTTAATTTTCAGCAGATTGCTCGAAAAAGGAGGGAATAAGGTTGGGAACGGTGTGTTTATAGTTTCTTCTCTAGTTTAGACGATGTTACATATAACTAACAAGTAAGAGAGAGGAAGAAAAAAAGAAGGATTAGGAGACATAGACAGCGAAAAAGGAAAATAAAAAAGAGAGACAAAAGGAGAAAGAAAGAGCAAGGGAAGAGAAGAGAAAAAGTGAGAGAAAGGGAGAAAAAGAGGGAGAGAAAGAGAGAGAAAGAGAGAGAAAGAGACAGAGAAAGAGAGAGAGAGAGAGAGAGAGAGAGAGAGAGAGAGAGAGAGAGATAATCTAAATAAGAGAACATTGAGTGCCAGTTTTTGTGTGAACGGCATATGAAAGTAGTGAAAGTAGTGAGTGTCTTTTAAGTGATTAGAGAGCGATGTGTCGGTTTGTGATTGGTCCGTTCGTAAACATATTAAATGAACTAAGTGAGTTTATGGATTCTAAAGCCATATAGCCGCCACCGCCACTGAATTAATAGACATGATGGAACACTGGGAAGATGTACACTTGATTCAAACGTGTATTTATTATCATATAAGGATTGGTCTAGCAGAGAGCAGAAGCAACCCCAACATTGAAAACTATGCAAACTATGGATACAAATGTTTGAGAATAGATCAAGGAATAATGTTTCTTAGCGTTTCAACAAGTTTTCACATTGATATATGTGACACTACAGTTACAAAAAAAAGAAAGAATGGGAGAAATAATTAAAAGTAAATAGTATTGCTTACCTTTCTTCTCATTCTCATTTTTATGCTGGGAAGCAGTATAGAACATGTAAACAAAAACAGTGTTCAAAACGAGAAAAATATAGTGACGAACCATCATCACCTTTTAAAAATAGATTCTCGACCAAACAAATCTCACAAAAAAGTTTTCAAGTTTGTATCACGGCAAATTTGTACATGGTGTGCCTTGCAATTATCATGCACTGTTTCAAATTATTGCTGTAGAGCTCTTTATTAATTTCCTTTTTGAAAGTTTATAATAATATCAACAGTTTAAGAGAAAACCGTGTCATACCCATTCACCCAAGAAACGGTTCAATTTTGCTTTTACACGATTGAAATAAACCATTTTTTTGTTTTCGAGCGAGAGAAAGTAGTTGAGTTTCGATGAAATTGATGAACTATGCGAGAAATTTGTTCGAAAAAACGAATTTAGTGTTGGGTGAGATAAACGCGCGTGTAATGTTCTTACTGGTAGGTTTTCTGTATTTCGATTTCACATCAAACTCTGAATGGCCCTTTTTTACTCGTGTGTTCCCGATAAGGTAGTCAATCTTGAGCAGTGTTTCAGAGGGCCACGAATGTGTTTTGACTGTTGAGACTGAACTATTCGTTCATCTCATCTTGAGTGGATGCGACAATGAAACAGTCATCAAAACAGAACAGAGTGGGCATTCGTCCTATTACGGAACTATCATTTAACACTCATTCTTGAACAGCCCACAAACAGTTTTGTGCACGTGTAGGGTTTAAATATGCAAAATAATGATAGCAAACGAAGTTAACGAATGAATGCCATCACAATTATAAACAAACACCGCGCGTGTGAAATCAACTCAAAAAGTGCATAATAAACTCACCACTTCTGACCAAAGAGAGGACTCCAAATAAATTCCACTACCAAACATGGACGCCAGCGCGTAGTCGCAGACACTGAAAACAGTTTAATTGTCTGGAACGATCACCTCCTTAACATTCGCGTTTCTGCCGACAAATCAATATAAACTATTGCAATCATGTATTTTTAAACCTAGTTTCATTTAGCCACATCAATGAACAACTTTTCAAAGTAGATCGCAAGTATTTGGAGGTGTATTTCTCGACGTGGTTTTTTCTGATATAAAATTGTTGTGGTTCGTACGAAAAAACGGAAGAGAACACAAAAAAAATTGAAACTGTGAATATAGTTCTCAACTTGCAAGCGTTGCCCTGGTATTCGGATAAAATTACTATCGTTCGTGTCGTTATTGCGTGGAAGAATGTTCACCATAGTGCTTGATCCACATATCTATCCACCTACTACACGTGGAAGAGTATCAAATACTAACCTGTCTGATAGAAGTTTCGTGCGTCCGATCCACCCGTTCATCGCAAAACAATAATAGAACTCGAACAGCTCAGAAGCAGTAGTGGAAAGCAAACAAGCCATCGTGTACAATTCTAACGATTTCGCGATAGTTCGTTCGGTCATGTAGGAGGGCAGGATCTGAAAGAGGTATATTAGTATAGTACCGGAAAGAAGACTCGCAGATGCAATAACACAAACAAAATAAGTACAGTAACACTGAACTCAGTAGTGGTATTTAGATAATGATAGATAATAGATAAGATAATATAATACATATCTCTTTTTCCTGACTCGAGGATTGAATGTTTCCGAAAATCAAAAAAAATTGAAAATAATATTTGTACTCGATCAACATCTTCACAGACTACGATTTTTTCGAGAAACATACCTTTTTCGCATGCATGTCCTTTGCAAGATCTCGGTTGTTGTGACAAGTCGATTTCTCGTGCGTGAAACTGAAAAAAAAGGTTGAATTGAAACCATTGTATCCCTAGAGACACTTTAATCTCAGAGTGCCTTATGTATGGAGAAAAGTTGATTGGAAACTTCTCTCGAGAGCAGCCTCCGAAATAATTCGTTAGCGGAATATGTGGGAGTTGAAAATTCACATTTGCTTTTTGCACGAACAGTTCTGCGATTATCAACTCCAATGAACACTGGCTTTTTTGGACTCGTCAAGCATTTGACTTTGTCGAGTTGAACTGCGTTTGACAAGCTCTTTCCAACCAACACAAATATAGTTTCTTGGATTAGAGTTGAGGCACTTAATACAGGTCAAACTCATATATTCAAAAACACACGTTAATATCAGGGTAAATAAAAATTCGTATCAACACTGCATGACTGGCTCTACGTCACGCTTTAACGTAGCAGTTTAAATGTGTGAAAAAGAGACAAAACTCACACAGTGAAATCAATGTGAACGTTTGGCATAAATTTTCTTACGAAATTCAGGAACTGGAACATGAAAAAATTATATTAGCAACACATTTGACTATTATTTCTTCTACTCGTAAAAAAGATAATTCAGAAATGTTACCTAGACAAATGAATACAGAATGGATTTTTTAGTCTAGTGAAGGAGCCCATCCTGTATGTCATTGTCGGCCGCGTCCGAAACACTTGAAACTTTGATTCTGTTTTCTCATTTCCGCCAGCACACTAATGATATTAGAACCCAATTTACACGTTTTTGAACTTTTTCACGTTTCCTCCTTAACAATTAAAAGAACACTTTATGAGCCCTTCGTGCTCTTATTCTGAACTTTGCAAACCAAAACTCACTTTATCTGTTCTTTCTTCGAATGGAAGAGTCGGCCAGAGGAGACAGGTTGCCGCAATAGCGCCCGAGTTAGAACAAACATTCGACAACTTGCCTAAAAATGTGTTGTCCAAACGAGCAAAAAAGCAAAAACTTAGCATAATAGGTTGTTTGTCGTAAAAATGGCTCTCAGCAGTGTTCAATCGAAAATGACCAAGTTAGAACATGGAACCCCGTTAGACTCTATGGGTTCTGCAAACATTGGGAAATCGTGATAGTTTCTCCTACAAACCTGAGTTTTTGAATCATCCAACCTTACAATCGCGCGCAGCGCGAAGCGCTGTGCGTGATTTGTCTTCGGTCCGGCTAATGCGCGCTTCCAGTTTTTTAGTTTTCCCTTAAAAAGGCCCGAATGAGCAAATCAAAATTGTTTATACTTTGTGAATTACAAGCTATTTATTCACAAGCTATGTTTGAAATTTGAACAAAATCAGTCGAGTTCAAGAAAAGTTATAACGTCATGCGCTTCATGCAGACCGCCAACTTCCGTCGTGTGTGTGTGTGAGCACTCCTGGAATTTTTTTATGTGCGGACCGATTTTAATGGAAATTCGGGGCACATATCCCACTAAACCTTGGGGCATAAACTTTTTTTCTCGGGGCACATATCCCACATAACCTTGGGGCATAAAATTTTTTTGAAAGCTCAGCAAGCACGGAAGTTCATCGATCATTGTTAGCAAAATGTCATCATCGCAAAGGAAATGGAAACGTCAAATACTTTTCAAACGGCGCTAATAGTCACAATTTAGTTATGTAACGATGGAACTTCGTATATGCATGACGTCAACTGCGATTCTGAAGGCCACATGACGTCATGATTGAAAAGTGCAAAGTTGACGTCAAATACTTTTTTAAACGGCGCTAATAGTCATAAATTAGTTATGTAACGATGGAACTTCGTATGTGCATGACGTCAACTGCGATTCTGAAGGCCACATGACGTCACAATTGAAAAGTGCAATATTGACGTCAAATACTTTCTCAAACGGCGCTAATAGTCACAATTCAGTTATGTAACGATGGAACTTTGTATATGCATGACGTCAACTGCGATTCTGGAGGCCACATGACGTCATAATTGAAAAGTGCAAAGTTGACGTCAAATACTTTTTCAAACGACGCTAATAGTCACGAACTAGTTATTCAACGATGGAACTTCGTTTTTGCTTGACGTCAACTGCGATTCTGAGGGCCACATGACGTCATAATCAAAAAGTGCAAAGTTGACGTCAAATACTTTTTCAAACGACGCTGATAGTCCCAAACTAGTCGTGTAATGCTGGAACGTCATAGGCAGGGTTCATACTTCCTGTCGCTGAATTCGGCAACACGCGCGACAATACACAAATCATGATTATCGATCGCGTCGCCTGTTGCCGAATTGCGCTACAGCGACGTCGCGTCGCCAACTGGGTGTTCATACTTTTTTGTTGCCAAATCACGTCGCTGTCGCTTAATTCGGCGACAATTGCTGCCGAATTCAGCGACAAGTGTAGTTTACTAGCTAGTAAAATACATGACGCGTCGCTCATTGGTTTTTGCTCAATTTTTTTCTTCATTCCTCCAATTTCTCAAATTCGAATGATTATTATGGTATTTACTAACTCAGTTAAAATATATATCACTTGTATCAATATTGTTCACCGGTAATTGGGGTGGGAAATAATCTGATTTTTGACTTTCTAAAGCTGTCAAAACAAATTATTCTTATGTAAGTTTATCGAAACTTGGAAAATCCCACTTTCGAACTTGGAGTGGGTTCTAAAACAAAATAAATCATTAATCGAGAGTAAAACATTGGATCTTACAAAAAAATCACTCATTGTATCATGATAGAAATTTTCACCAAATAACCATGCAATAAGGTTTTTCGAACAATCTAGACCAAACTTATCAAGTAAAACTACCATTTTTGAAAAAGATCATGGTTTTTGACCAAAATTTGACATTTAGTACAAATCGAAGAAAAAATCGTCCATACTTTTTGGTAGCTAGATCAAGCGACATTGCTGCTGCCAGTATGAGCGACAGCAGCATTTTGAAAATGCTACGCGGCGACTGCTGCTGTCGCCTAATTCAGCGACAGGAAGTATGAACCCTGCCATAGACTAATGACATCATCACGGTTTTTGAACCGCGGATGACGTCGCAATACAAAAGAGCAGAAATGACGTGAAAATGTTTTCAAACAACGCTAATCGCCACAAACTAGTTATGTAACGATGGAACTATGACGTCAACTGCGATTTTAAAGGCTATGTGACGTCATAGTTGAAAAATTGACGTCAAGTATGTTCTCCAAAGATGGTGAAATTTGACAATTTCTCAAGCAATGGTGAAACTATATCTAAAAATGAAGTCTTTTGAGATTCTGAAGACTGAGTGACGTTAATTTCGAAAATAGATCAAATATGTTTCCATCCAAACGATAATATCGCTATGACCGAATGACTTAATGTAATTTAACCTTCGACGTATCATTTCGAGAGCAACGATGGTAAGTTCACTTTCAATTGAGAATATAGTTGTGGACATGCCTCCGGAATGTCTACAAAAAGTGTAAAATTCATCAAAAAGTGGGGGCCTAACAACTGTGTGATTTGTGCGAGCTACTCACAAACGGCAGAACTTCTAGGAACATTGCAACAAAAATGGAAAAATATAGGGAACGGAAATTTCAATGTGATGATGCAACAAAAATAGACAAATATTTTTCCAACTAATTCACCAAAGATCACAAGTCACAGCTTTTCTCTTTAGATATGTTACGAAAGTCGAAAATGATGTGTGAGACTACTGTTGCCAACACAATTATTCCGCTGTGCCGTGTGATCTTTCGTGAATTAGTTAGAAAAATATTTTTTCCATTTTTGTTGCATCATCACATTGAAATTTCCGTTCCCTATATGTTTCCCTTTTTGTTGCAATGTTCCTAGAAGTTCTGCCGTTCTTGAGTAGCTCGCACAAATCACACAGTTGTTGGGCCCCCACTTTTTGATGAATGTTATCTTGCGTCCTATAATTCATGAATAACGAAAACCTACGATCCGGCGTTAGTTCCAGTATGTTGAAGTCCACCGCGGGCGGGCTACAACCGATGTAGTTTTTGACAGTCGTCAATCCAATCTCCCCACAGGCACAGGCCAATAGAAGAATTTTGACGCAAGACTGGAAAAAATGCAAATAGAATGTTTGCTGAATGATATATTCCAGTAAGAAGCCACTACCCATGTAACACTTCCCAACTTTCTGGTAAATAATGATGAATGGTGGATAGTAAAACTGTTTTCACGGCCATAGAACACTTTTCAGCATCAACTCTGCTCAACGGAGCTATATAAGTGGGCATCTGAAATAATCAGTTTGCCAGTTTGCTCGGTCCCTCAAAACGTATGGGACCTTCTCGGTCCCAGACTTTTCATTTGACCAGGTGGTTCGTTTTAAGAGCGAACCATCTCTCATTCAACTTCGCTTCCACCAAACCAGAATTAGGAAATTCAAAACGCGCATTTCACGCTTATCACTCCTGGAATGGGCCAGTTACGATTCTTCTAACATTATTCGGTGGTTTGGTTTCGCGTAGGTTCCGATGAGAAATGGTTCCGTGGTCCATCGAGCCACTTGGTTCGTCAATGGTCGTTTACAAGAGAAATTCGTACATAAAATTGATTTCAAGCAATCGGTTTTCGAAGATAAGTTCGGGCTGTTTTTTGAGCCCATTATACGCAATGCATGCACGTTATTACTGAGCTGTTGATTTCAACTGCTTTCGAGGAGTTCAGTACTCGTAGGAGTGCCAGCTGCCAGAACATTATTATTTTCACAATATTTATCATTGAACCCACAGTTCCAGGGTCCGATCGACATCCGTGGGTGAAGATGTCAGCTAGTTCATCCGAATCGAATGCTTCGGCATCAAGCTCCAGTCCCCTGCAATGTAGATGCGGTCAGAGGTCAGACTAATTTACACTCTGGGAGCTCGAACAGTGGTTGCGGCACAACTCCACCTCAGACAACACACAAATCACGATTAACGACGGATAACTTTCATAAACTCGTTCTTGAACTTTGATGTTCCGAAATAAATTTCGCTAACGATCAAATGAACAGAAAACTCACGTATAAACAGGACGGTGTTGACAAACCTGGAAATGGAAAGAATGATAATTTTTCTGACACTGGGTACCCAGTTTTGCTTCGAGTAGTGTTCGAAGACACGAGGTGTGAATGTCTTTGTTTCGTTATGTTTTGAATAATTCAAGTTCAAGCCATCCGCTTTTTCGTACGGTGACACATGTCCCTTGCCAGTTCGAATTTTGAAGCTTCTCTCGCTCATCACCATAACTTACGAAAATGATCTACTTCTATAGTTTTTGGGGAATAAGCGTGAAAAATACGTGATTTCATGTTATCATTCTGAATTTTCCTAAGAACGGTTGCTGCTGGAAACCTACATAGACTGGAATTAGGGAGAAATATCGCGCTCTATACTAAGGGAAAAGGTCGTATACTACGTCAAGAAGAACTGTCGCGCCCCATGTTGTCTCCGTTGAGGAGTAGAGGAAAAGTCTCGCGCTCCGTGTTAACAAATAAAGTCACGCTCTGAATTAGGAAAAACTATAGTTTTCTATGTTATAGATGAATCTCGCGCTCTGTGTTAGGGAGAACTATCGGGCTCTGTTTAAGAAAAACTGCCGCGCCCTATGTTGTCAACGTCAAGGTAAAGTCACGCGCTCAATGTTAGGGAAAACTCTCCTGCTGTGTGCTGAGAAGAAGTTTTGCTTTCAATGTTAGGAATATGCAAGTTTTACAAAAAAAGTCTCGCGCACTGTTTGGAAGAAATCTCGCGCTTCATGTTAGGGATGCGTTTTTTTTGAAACAACAAAAAGAGAGGGGGGGGGGGAAAGGCTGCAAGATGTCGACAACCTAGACTCATCAAGAGAAGGAAAGCCGGATTTGGCCGGCGGCACCTTCCTTGTACTTTACTATATGTCTAGAGTTGAAACTAACATTCGTCAGATTATCCCAGTCTTCCTTGATTGATGCTCCAACGTCGTCAGCAATATCTTTTGAACTGCACACCTCGCACGTTATGTATGGCAGCATGTCGATAATATTGAAAACATATTCGACCATCAATCGAGATCTCCGATATGAGATTATGGAATGCCTGAAAAAGTTGGTCATACAAGTTACATTTTTAATTTGACGGCACAATAAGTTAGACTACAAAAGCTTCTTGGGGAAAATTGAAGTATTATAATTCCCACCATTCCTACTGAGACTCCCACAGTAACCTTACAAACTTTACGAAGGCTGTTGTGAAGCTGAAAATGAAGTTCATGGAAAATGCTCTCGTATATTTACTCTACCTGAGAAGGAGAATGAGGTACGAAAATCCTCAACCTCCTCGATCAAAAGTAAGTGAGTAAAACGGCTTGTAAGTTTCGAAATCCTACTCTAGGAGTCTCAGTTGGAATGGAAAAGACTATACCCCCCACTGAAGTTTGATCCCCCCCCCCCAAGGTAAACCTTGAAAAATCTACGAGATGGGGGGGGGGGTCCAAATGCACCTTCGACATTTACTATTTTTCTTCCCCCCCTCCCCCCTGGATCGGCGGGGGTAGAACTGCAATGGTGGGGGGTAGAACTTCAATTATGGGGGTCAAACTTCAACGAGGGGGGCTGAACTTCAATAACCAAAAATGTTTACTTTTCACCCCCCCCCACCCTCATTTTTTTGCAGTGCAGGTGAGGAATTGTAGTTCCACCCCCCGCGGGGGGGGGTCCTACTACAATTCCTCGAAACCAATACAAACTCAGAAGGGTGTGGGGGGGGGGAAGTCAATGTTCCCAAAAATTTGCCAAAACCAACTATTTGTGAGAAATATATTTGATTCAACAAATCTAACTCACCCAAATTCGTGAAGAGAAAGACTACGATTCTCCATGATGTTTCCATCGACGTTGTGAAAACCAGGGCAGCGTTCCTGAATTGTTGAAATTTAGTCAACAACTTGCAAGTACGTATTCTCACACATACTGCTAACATGGTGTTAATCACAGCTAAAAAGGACCATCCATCAAACCCGGCTCAAAAGGTACTTCGACTCATATAGAAAATGTACTACCAAAAAACTGCGCAGAAGCCTTAAAACTCACAATATTAGTTCCAGCTACTCCGAGGCTGTAGATTACAATTCCACGAACATTTCCTTCATCTTTTTTGGGCACGGCACGAATCGGCCTAACACTATCGCCAAAGCATAACTTGGCGATAACGAGAATGTGTGCGTACACGTCAAAGGCTCTGGAAAATATTCACATAAAAAGCAGGAACATAAACATGTAGTGTGCAGAATTGCAGAGACATAACGATAGTGAGATGGAGAAGGAGACAGAGGCAGAAATAGAACAGCAGAGTGTTGTAACCCTCGTACTCACGAAGTCACAACGATTAGGTATTTCAGGCGATACGAGGCGACCTTTTGAATATAACACAACAAAGCACTAACTATACTAGGTTTATTATGAATATATAAAAGACAGTACAATAAAGCCTTGATACCTGACTGGGAGAGACAGAATAAAATACTAGCCTAGTAGCCAGACTGCTTACTAGCTAGGTAGAGTTTACAATACTCACAATGCTCGCTGCTTTGTACACGTAAGCAGACGAGGAAACGTAACACGTTAACAGGGTAGCAGACGTATGCTAATGAGCGTAGACGAGTAATGCAATGAGATGATACGTGATAATGGTTCACATATCCAACACAGAGAAATAAAAAAGAACAATTACTTCTTTCGCAAACGTACCTCGACGAGGGAGGCATGACGAGACGACTGAATCGACCAATAGCACCAGATACTGATGGAAAATGAGCAGAAAATAACACGCAAAAACTCCTAGTTCTCTTTTTGTACGACGTTTCGGCCAATAGTCGCACTTCATCTCAAAGGGGTGCCAGGTAAAACCTGAAAATTGAGAAATTCGACTGAAACTCCCACGCGTGGCTTTCACACAAGAAAACAAACCGGAAAACCGGGCACGATTCAAACAGTTACCCGTCCATACATGTCAATACAGACTTGTTCAAAGCCAATTTCATTTCTTCTTTCTGCAAGCGAATTCGGTTGTTACAACAAGTCTCGAATGCAGCGAAGAAATACCGAAGAGAAAGAGAACTTCCAGAAGTTCCAGAACTAAAGCAGCGCCAAACATTCACCTATGAAAAACTTCGCTGTACTTTTTTTCATTCTTTCAATAGTAAACATGCAAGGGATACATTGACTTATTACCCCCCCCCCCCCCCCCACCTTTCTGAATTGGTATTGCGTTTGGGGAATTGTAGTTTGACCCCCCCCCCACCGGGGGGTGATAATTCAATTTATCACTTGCAATACGAAAGTTTTAGGGTGGGGGGTAAAAAGTAAACATTTCCGGTATTGAAGTACAGCCCCCCACTCGTTGAAGTTTGACCCCCCACTACTCTGAAGTAAAAAACCAAGTTGTTTACCAAGGTTCGCGCCACCAAATTGGCCACTAGTTGATATCAAGTTGTGAAATGAAAGCTTGTTGCACCACTTGGGCGGCGGGTTACGGTAATTTTGCAATAGGGCCAGGGTCGGCTGGTACCCCGCTAAAAACAGCTGGTATTATGCACAAATACTCTAATTTTGTTTTGCTATTGATATCAAATACAATGAAAACCAATAATTCACATATTCATTCAGTTGTGCATCGAAACGTTGTACAGAAAACACAAAAATGGCTAAACAAAACGAGAAAAACAAAAAAAATACAATTTTGAGTGACATCATAAAAATCTTAAAACTACATACTACAAAGCTCAAAAGAGTTATAGTGATGCACTTCTGCACCTCTGAACTCAAAAATAGCACGTCAAATTGTTAAATATCGCATTTTTTGGACTAACTATGATGAACCATAAAATGATTGCCAACCAAGCTGCAATGACTCGATAGTAGGAAAAATAGTTCACGAAGATCAACTGCACAACCGTGAACAACTACACTAACATGCAAACAAAACTAGCCAAAATACGGCTAACCTAATAAAACTATGATGTAAAAAAAGTGTAAAAGACCTGATAATACGGCTGCTCATGAGTCCTATATACCGGATCTATGAGAATGAGTTGAGATTGTGGCGATTGAACTTCGATTCCTTTTGGAATTCCTGATAATCTTCAGTCCCGCGCTCGCTCAGGTTCTCTGACGTCCCCTCGCCGCAGCCATCGGTACTCAGAACTAAAAAAATGATCTGAGTGAACCGCTCTATCATCACATTTATTAAGATACACGAGTAAGACGTGACTATTCTGCAAAAAGTAACCCGTTTTTCGATTAAAATATCCTATTTTTACATGGATAGCGTGAAAGTCGGCAAATACGCCAGCCAACTACACTGGAATCTGCACGTTAGTTTTCAGTTCACAGAACCAAATTAGCCACGAGCACTAGCTTTAAAGTTCTGAATTTAACTTCGTCTCAGATTAACGAAAAGACCAATTTACCAGTGTAATTCCTAACGTGAAATACAACTTGATGTTTTTGGAATATGTTGGTTAATCGTTAAGTCCAGTCTAGAACTATATGAAAATGACAAGAAACTCACGGAACAGCAAGATATCAACGTCCTCTTTTCGCAGGGGATGAGTAGAGGCGGCACAAATCTGTAAATAACTACAATAGCTGACAGTGTTATTCTAGGGTATGAATCAAGATCAAACATGAAACGACTTTGTTGAATTTTCCATTGAATCACCAGTTTTTCTTCAAACTAGGAATTTTAAACTGCCCTAGTTTCAACAAATATTGGTGAAATCTCACTTTCCACTCAGTTTTGTAGTTACTTTACGCAAATAAAACACCTGATTTTCAATCGATTTTGCGAACAGCGAAATAGCCTCACGTATGCGCATGACTGACTGCCTAATGAACTGTAGTTTCCACTTTGGCACGTTACGCACCGAACTACGTATACACCGTGGACGTGGATAATGCAAATGTCAATTTAGAGTCCACAAAGAACATACTATGTATCGTATTGGCTAGCGTTTCCCTGAGAGAAACAAAAAGGACCAGAAAGAACAATATTACTAACTAATACTGAAGTATGGATGTTGCCATACACCAGCAGGTTTTGAGTTTTCCAGTGAAGGCATCCGTTTTTTGGATAAAAAAACAATAGGTCAAATTTCGGTTTAATTAGGTTCAAATAGGTTTAATTTATTGCATCAAAAACTGACAGATTCCCGATAATTGTGCTTCGTGAAGAGCAAGCCCACTCTTTAAAAGTGTCTGGCTATTTCAATAATTTTTTTTGTATGTGATAAACATATCTTCACGCGCAGAAAGAGATAACTCTCTCTCTCTCTCTATGTTCATATCCCTTTCTCTCCCTCTATTTCAGTTCCTGTTACTCCTGTTGATCTTTCTCAAAAAAATAAACATACCGAATGTCCGCGAATGAGTTGCGTTCCCTCTCGCCCTTTCTCCCGGAACCAGGGTAGGAGATGGAGGATAGACAACCTGTCCGTAACGGCGGCAGGACTGCAGTACATCTGAAATTTAAAAATTTCGCTTAACTTGTGCCAGGATAGTCAGAAAACTGATGCCATCAACCCATAAATACTCCAATGAAGTTGTCCGTATATCTACAAAAAGTCCACAAACAGGCTATTTTTTGCCAAAAACGATAAAATTTGTCTATTTTTGATGGAAACTCTCTAATTTTTACGTGTTTGAAGCAGAAAATAGACTAGTTTTGTCGAATAGTCGGACCTTACTGGTGTATGTTTCACCCGTTTTGTGTCGAACCTGTCTTTAACTTTCAAGGAGCCAAAAAAATAGACTAGACTGATCTACTGTACACTCATACTTCTGTATGAATGTACAGATAAAAATCAGCATTCGTAAAAAAAAGAACTCCTATTTGCCTATTTCGCCAAAATCATGAAAATTTGACTATTTTTGATGCGAAATAATTACATATTCTCGAGTTTGAAACTGAAAGACGGCTAGCTTGCTTGTTAACTAGTCAGCACAAATATGAATTAGAATGAACCGAATCGATTTAAAGACTTTAACTTTAGACGATTCAACATAAGATAAAAGGCTATCGTGATCGTCCATCGAAAAAACACACGATTCGATTCCTATTCAGATATCCACCAGAGCGTGTAGCTTCGATTGGCGAAACACTGATTTTTGCATTCATCGATCCATACACCAAATTTGTGTGGTTAGCGGATTTTGTAGACATAATTTACATAATTCTACACGTGTACTTTCCTGACGACTGTTCGATATTGCTTCTGTATTTTTACTATGTTCTTTTCCTTTCATCAATTGTACTTCTGTGTTTAGTTTTTTCTTTCTCGTTTAGCGCACCTCGTCGTGCATCAAATAAATAAATTTAAAAACTGGATTATAGTAACCATAGCCTTATTTACTGACAACCTTTGGAGAACTATACTATAACATAAAAACTGGCTGAATTCTAGAGTTTGAACACCAAACCACCAACCTTCATCCCATTCGAAAGATATCCAATTTCTGTCCGATCACCGTAGAGATGGGTAATGACAATAATCTGCAATCATGTTACTAGTGACTGGTGTACAATTTAGACCTCGAGAGTCGTTAGTATTTGAAAGTGTGAAGTTTTATTAGAAAAGTTTAACTTCACAATTTCAAGAATAAAGCATCTCGGAAAAACCATTGAAAACAAGTTATCCCGATTAGTAAACGTGTAATTGATAGATGAAAAAAACCCGTTGTGCAGTTTGAAAACTTCTAATAGCTTGAGTTTTCATTCCATTGAAATTTTACGATATTATTGTGTAGTAGGAAGCTGTTTCCAGCAATGAAAGTACAATCATCAATATGTAGCATATCTCGGAAAAGATGAAACAGACTCTTACCATATTTGCTAAAACCGTCGGCTTGTTCGACATCCAAAATCCAACGCGGAATTGAGCGGAGCGGAGAGGTCGAACATCGCACGAACCCAACTGAAAATGCAGAAAAGTTCATTGGACAACGGAGTGATCGAATCTATTGGAGTCTGATAATGCGAATGGGGGGAGCGATAGCATCCAAAACAAACACACTGTCATAGCAAAACAAATTTTGTCATTTTTTGAAAATACGACACTATATGGTCACATTATGCGTTTTTTAGCCTGTTCACTTGGTGCACACTACTGTTCTATCAAGTAAAACGTTAGTCACAACATCTGAATCAATAAAAACGAGAGAAAAAGGGAAATACAATAATACAACAAAAATAAAGGAATAATACAAAAATTCGAATCGGAAAATTTTAACAGTACTCTTGACGCAATTTATGTACGCAATACGCAGTCTTGCGTTTGCCTACCGTAAGATCTTGGTAAACAACTTGGAAAACTGTCTAAACCTTGTTTTACAACATGGGTTTTTGTCGAACCTTGGTAAACAACTTGGGTTTTAACTTCAGAGCATTGAAGCTCTATCCCCCGCCGACCCAGGTGAGGGGTAATTAGTAAATGTCGAAGTTGATTTTTGACCCCCCCCCCCTCTCCTAGATTTTCAGGTTTTAGCCTGGGTGGGGAGTTGAAGTGCTACGGGGGGGACTCAACTAAAGTGGGTGGCGATACTTCAATTTTCCCCAGGCAAGTCAACAAACCAACAGATTTTCGTAGGCTGCTAGCTATCTATGAGCTGAACGATTAGGAACGTGATTTTTGAGTTTAGTAGGTTCACGAATACCTTAAATGTAAAAGTCTCGAAAGCAACCGGTTTTCTGACGTATTCTAACGTTCGTTTACAAATAACTGCGCTACAATAGAAACAATAATTTTTTATGACATCAATTATCGATGTCTGTACGTTGATTTGCTTGCTCCATATTGCTATATGCTGGGTGCTACAGTCCAACGACAAGCCAGCTACTGTAACCCACACTATACCTACACTTCTCCGATCCACCAACCTTCCGTCGCGCTGAGCAGATTCGAATCGAGACACAACCGCAGGGGGCAGCACAAATAGATAGTATGAATAGTCAGAAAAATACCCATGAGAGTTTTCAGGAATAAAACGAGTCAAACGAGCCTGGAAAGAAAACGAGCCTACTTGGCTTTTCGTGTGAACACTTTCGTATACCGGAATGTGTTTTCAGACCCCGTACTATACAGTTTGAAACTAATTGCAACTGTGGAAAAAGTTCAAATCCGAACTATATTGTACAAACCTACTATAATGAATATGATAGGAGCATTTCACGGACTATACGAACTACTATTGACAAGTCTACGATACTCTTTACCAGCACTATTCCAACTCCTGAACACCCGAACCTTCAAAAAAAATAGTATAGGTAACCGCCAACTTTTTCAAACGTGGCACTTCCGGTGAAACTGATTGCATCCACAGTTGTTGAAAAGAGACACTTGGAAAAGACTTTAGTATTCGTGTCAACCGACGGAATCACATTGAAGATGCCAGTGGAAATACCAGCCTTCTCTCCCAGCTGGAAATATTATTACTACTATTACAATATTTAGCATCTATTAGTACTAGTAGTATTATTAGTAGTATCATAGGTGGAATAGTCTTTGTTCGAGGAGTCAAATTATACTGTTAAACATGTGACACATATAAGACGCTCCAATCTAAATGGTTTCGGAAATCAGGAAATCCTAGTGATTTCATGAAATTTTTAGGATGAGACAAGAGTTATCACTTTTTTTAAATTATTTCTGATTGGACATCGGGTAGTCCCCATTTATTTGAAGTTTAAACTAAAAACCAAACGATCGAATCGCTGTGTCCCGATTCAGGAAATTGAAAAAAAGTGTGTCACAAAAAATTGCAGTTTTCACAAATCTCTCAAAAAATTGTGTCACAATTTTTCACACTTCAATTTTTTGGGCACAATTTTTCACACTTCAATTTTTTGGGCCCAATTTTTCATACTACAATTTTTTGGGCACATTTTTTCACTTTTCCAAATATTGTACATGTTCCAGCAAGAGAGGTTATTACTGAAGAACTCGCGCGATACTAATGTTTCCTTCCATACCCCCCTGACTGCGCCGTATCTAGTATTGGCGATTAGAGCAATGAGACGCAGAGAAACGAGCGCGCATTGAGGGCATCGCCCAATTAGAAAAAGAGACGCAGAGAAAGAACAGGCGAGACAGATCCGCAGGATTTGAAACCATAACAAGATACGGATCATTGAGAGCTGTGTCAAAGAGTATCACAGCATTATCGCGCGAGAGACAAACAAAGTGCAAAGTACCTCTCTTTAGAGAAACAAATGTGTCACAATTTTTCACACTTCCATTTTTGGGCACAATTTTTCACACTTCAATTTTTTGGGCCCAATTTTTCACACTACAATTTTTTGGGCACATTTTTTCACACTGTTTTCAACTGCGAAAACGTGTGTTATAATGTTCTGAAAGGAAAATAATTGTGGCAGAGGATTTTGAAACATACAAATATTCGGTAGTTTTATCTGCGCTCCAAATGAGAGCGACACAAGAATTAGAAGAATTGGGCATTTCAGAAAAAATATCGGACAAGTCTGATGATGCACAATATTTTGAGGTTTTCCAAGAAATTATCTAAAATGGAAACCATTTAGATTGGAGCGTCTTATATCCAACTGGATTTGTTATTTGTAGTAGCGCTGAAAGATTGAACCAACTTTATCTTTTGCGTGTTTATACTTTAAACGGACTCCTTTTGGATAGTCGGGGGCGAGCAAAACTTTTGGTTGCTTTCAAATGTAACCAAATTTGTCTATTTGGTTGCATTTGAAGTTGTTGTATTTTTTGGTGATTTTGGTTGCATTTGAAAGCAACCAACAGTTTTGTGCACGTGCAACCCGGTCACACGGCTAATTGGCGTACTATCACGACAGGGAATACAAATTAAACTCCCCATGATGCGTAAGTAGATTAGTCCGAGTAAAAGAATGCACATTTCAAAGATGATCAGCATGGAGGAGACCTGCATCAGAAGAGAAAGAGGTTCACGGTCGCAATGCCCTACAAGAGAGTCGAAAACAGTTGTCAACAATATTCCTGAAAACCCCAGAATTAAAATTCAGAATAGACAAAAAAAAACGTGAATCGCACCGTTTCCAGTACGATAACCTTCGTCGTGACATTGATTTGAAGTTGTATCATTACAAAATGAAAAGAAAATGGAAGCCAACCTCTCCGATCAAACGTAATTCAAATTCATTGGATGGTCAATTCAATCACCCATTTTTTTAACAACAGAAATGTTGAATAAACCTAGTTTTAACAACAGTCGCACTTTACTGAAAAATCTAATCTCCAACCCTGTTTTTAAGTTCAATTAGACCCAATTTTGAGATGTTTTCGTAGAATTTCGAAGCAACATGTTGTGGTGTGACAAGTTGTTATTGTGCGGACGTTAAAATCTATTGTCAGGTTGTGTATTAATGACGATATCAAAAGAAAACAACAGTTTCTAAACTGTACTTACGTTTCCGAAACAGTTGATAATTTGATCACGATATTAACTATCACCAACGTGGGGATTCTGTTGATAACATCTACCCCCAACTTTTTTTTGACGAACGAAAAGTTGAAACGTGGTTGTGACGTTTGAATTTATTAGATTTTCTATATGAGGTGGTTACTCGCAGTAAAATCAACGAGAAATATCCATGGTTCACTGTTTCACTTTCTCGCTATAAGCTCAAAGCAACGGTACTGTGCTTCTATCAAAACTAGAATAAAATAATTGTAAAAGTGTTCAAATTTTCGATTCGTTAATTTCAGAACTAAAATATGTTCAAGAAAACGAGAATATGAAGTCGAAACAGTTCTATATATTGTACGCAACTATGTATTATAATCAACTAGCATATTTGAGAAGATTACACCACAATTTAACTTGAACTGGGATAAGTGTTGTTAGCTGGTAGATAAGCTTGGTTAGTTTTTGTTTGTTCCCTAGTTTAATTTTTCCACTCAGGAATAGTTTTTCTTTGTTTTCTATTGAAGTCTGACATAATCTATACGAAACAAGAACAAATTTCGAACGTATGTGTTGCAACCCTCGTACTCACGAAGTCACAACGATTAGGTATTTCAGGCGATACGTTAGCCTTTTGAATATAACACAACAAAACACTAACTACACTAGGTTTATTATGAATATATAAAAGAGACAGTACAATAAAGCCTTGATACCTGACTGGGAGAGAGAAGATAGAGAAACTAGCCTAGTAGCCAGACGGCGTACTAGCTAGGTAGAGCTTACAACACTCACAATGCTCGCTGCTTTGTACACGTAAGCAGACGAGGAAACATAACACGTTAACAGGGTAGCAGACGTATGCTAATGAGCGTAGACATAAGACGCAATGAAATGATACGTGATAATGGTTCACATATCCAACATTTATCCTTCAATAAAAATGCAGCTTTTGCAAATAAACCGATTTTCGTTGATTAATTCATTTCTTTAAATACTTGCACGTGAGATACATAATGGGAACAAAACATTAACAAACAACAATTGAACCAGGTCCAAACTGGATAGACAGTTATCACAATTTGTTCCAACCATCGATAATCATCCATGACGGCATAAGCACAATATGGCAAGCGACTGATCTGGAAGACTATCAGTCTTTTCATTACGGATAAAAGTTCCCAAAAATGGTTATTTTGTGTTTTTCTGCCTATATATTGTTTGCCCTTTAGTTAATAATTCGACTTTTCTCATTTGTCAAAACTTACGTATGACAAACAAAACCATTTTTGGTATAGCAGCCAAATGAGATCAGGCTAGGTTTAAACAGATCCAGTCTAGTACCATAGTGTTTTTGGTTTACGTTAGTTTCAATGGAAAATAAATAATTTGTCAAGTTCTGGCACGTTTCGAGTTTTGTGTTTCTTTATGTTGCTCAATAAGGGACACGCAGCATTGTGGGACTGCTTCTGAGCATATATAAAAGCAGTGAAACATTCGACCGATGAAAATGTGCTAAGATACTGTGCTCAAAACATCCTTGTTTTATATAGCTTCTTTCAGGTTGGAATAGAAATCGAAGAGAACTATTCCATAGTAGAAGGTAAGCAAACTACTAAAAACACAAATTGTAAGTTGAACCAACCACATTTTTGTCAGTTCAAGTGAATCTGTAGTGTAGTAGGGTTGTTAAAGTCAACATCGACACTCGAAATTTTTCACTCCTAAATTGTAATACTCGAAAACTCGGAATTTGAACGCGATTAACAACCCTATACCGCCTTCTCAAATAAGCTGATTGATTGTAATATATAATTGCATACAAAATATGAAACTGTTCCTACCCTGCATTCTCGCTTATTTTGTTACGTTTGTTCAAGCAAGCCAGTTATTCTTACAATAATCTCAATTTTCTACTTCTTTTATGATTCAATGTGCTTTGCATATTTACATATTTCACATATTTTCATTCACGTCACTTCGTCACGGGGCGGTTTTGCACACGTGTTTCAAAAGTTTCGCTCAAACTCTTTTTAGGTCCGAGTCCGAACAAATCTTAGACTAGAACATTTTTAATGTACATTTGAGTATTATTCCGGTGTTGTTTACGACAATACTGTATTGCCGCTGCCTTTGAGCTTATAGCGAGAAAGTGAAACAGTGAACCATTGATATTTATCATTGTTATTCTCTTTACATGTCGCTAATCGCGCGCAGCGCGAAGCGCTGTGCGAGATTTGTCTTTGGTCCGGCTAATGCGCGCCTCCGTTTTTTTAGTTTTCCCATAAAAGGCTCAAATTCGCAAAACAGAACTTTTACAAACTTGGAAAGTTTCTACAGCAAATTTGTAAATTGTGTTTCAAATTTGAACAAAATCGGTTGAGTTTGAGCCAAGTTATGATGTTTTCGCTTCATCAAGAGCGCCAACTTCCGTCGTGTGTGTGTGTGGGTGGGTGGGTTGTGAAAAGAAAAGTAAACCCAGTTCAAGAGTTTCTACTCAACCGATTTCGTTGAAAATTGTGGAAGACATGTGATACCTACTCAAACACTCGCGGAGCAAAAAAAAATTCAAGAAAAATTTTGAAAAAAATATTTTTCACCAAGTAACGACCTTTCGAAATAAATGTCTCTGCGTCTCTCTATTTTGTGCACTTTCTCGCTCTCTCTGTCAGGTCGGTTATGCAAACTTTCTGAAAATTCTGGGATTCTGAAAGCCAGATGACGTCATATTCAAAAGTTCAAAGTTGACGTCAAATATGTTCTCAAATGATAATAATAGTTGGCAAGTGGGGTATTAACGGTGAAACTTCATCTAACCATGACGTATTCTGGGATTCTGAAAGCCGGATGACGTCATTTTTGAAAAGTGCAAAGTTGACGTCACATATATTTTCAAATGATGGTAATATCTTAGAAAGGGTCAATTAACGGTGGAACTCAATCTAAGAGTGACGTATTCTGAGATTCTGGAGACCAGATGACGTCATTTTTGAAAAGTGCAAAGTTGACGTCACATATATTTTCAAATGTGAAAATATATCAAAAATGGTATATTAACGATGAAACCTGATCTAAATATGACTTATTCTGGAATTCAGGCGGCCAGATCCCAGATGACGTTGACTTTAAAAAAAATTGACGTGAAATATGTCCTCGAATGCTGAAAGTTTCTTAAAAATGATCAATTTACGATGAAACTTCATTCAAACATGACGTATTCTGGGATTCTGAAGGGCAGATAAAGTAAGTTTTTAGAACTGCAATGTTGACGTCATTTTTTTCGAATGGTGGTAATACTTGACAAGTGGTTCAATAAGAAAACAATTTTATCTACACCGTACAGATCAAACCACCTCTCTACATACCTACGGCATGTATACAAAAACAGAAAAATTCATGAAAAAGTGGGGGCCCAACGACTGTGAGATTTGTCTTCTGCTATGCGCCCCCTAGACAGCTACTCTCAAATGGAGCAGCTACTGCTACAAAAACCAAAAAAATACTAATATACTCAAGTATAACTGTTCATTACAAACATACAAAAGTCGTAAAATATTTTTTCAAACCTGTAAACTATAATCTGCAAATAACCGAAAAATACTAATATACTCAAGTATAACTGTTCATTACAAACATACAAAAGTCGTAAAATATTTTCTCAAACCTGTAAACTAGAATCTACAAATCACAGATGTTAATTAAACGTAGTCAATTATAGAGTTCCTGGTTTTGTGCACAATGGTTGGCATTTCTTGTCATTACTCCAATTCTAGCTGCTAAATGTTATTCAACAGTTGTTCTCTCTTTCGCAGCTGTGACTTGTAGATTCTAGTTTACAGGTTTGAGAAAATATTTTACGACTTTTGTATGTTTGTAATGAACAGTTATACTTGAGTATATTAGTATTTTTCGGTTATTTGCAGATTATAGTTTACAGGTTTGAAAAACTATTTTACGACTTTTGTATGTTTGTAATGAACAGTTATACTTGAGTATATTAGTATTTTTTTGGTTTTTGTAGCAGTAGCTGCTTCATTTGAGAGTAAGCTGTCTAGGGGGCGCACAGCAGAAGACAAATCTCACAGTCGTTGGTTGGGCCCCCACTTTTTCATGAATATTGAACCTAATATTGACGATAACACAGTATAAGTATAAGTACAATAGAAATCTAACCATAAATTGATACCTCTCTGGAATGGGACATTCGATAAACAGAGGGTAGGTTTCCCTGACAAAAGTGTGCAGAGATCGTTCCAACGATCTGGTAGAATTAGGTTCAAATTGATGTTAGGTGAAAAGAAAGAAATAACCTTAATATTCGAGAAGCACCAGTTGTATAAAAACTGGCGCGGTTAAATGTTGCACGGTTTCCATTAAAGCTGAGTAGCAGCGGGACGTTGATTTACATATGGTTTGTTTCACCAATCGATGTACTCCTACAGTAATCCGTCAATTATTCAAGGGGGTGTTTTCTAATGAAAAAGTCATTACTTCGATTTCAAATTTTCAGAGTTAGTAGTGAAAACATGCAGAAGACACTATGAACATTTTGAAGCGTTCTGAATACGCTAATATAGTAAACTTGGACCCGGAAGTGTTAGCAGATTACTGTAGAGGGTTATAAGTGGGTGGAACGAACTATACGTCTCACTCTTCTAACGTTCAACTCAATTTCCTTTGACGAAACCGAATTCTACAAGAAGTTCAAAATTTACTCTTGTTTCATATATTTTCTTTCAGACTTGAATAAATAACAAAGATAATTCATCCCGGGGTAGAAGCAATCTCAAAGAAGGACGATTATGTGGTCCAATCGCAACGCTTCAGTCCTTTAAAGTGCAATACATTTTCCAATTGCAGTTTAAAGGACCGTTGACACGAGATTGGTCCACATAATCGTCCTACTTCAACTACAAAACCAAACACACTATCCGAGCTGAACCAACCACACTTATTCTAGTTCAAGTTAAATTGTAGTGTAGTTTTTATCAAATATGCTAGTTTATTATAATACATAGTTGAGTACAATATATATGGAACTGTTTCGACTTCATATTCTCGCTTATATCCTTATATGTGCTTTGCATATACGAAAATCTAAAAGTTTTCTTGAACATATTTTAGTTCTGAAATCAGCAAATCGAACATTTGGACACTTTTACAATTGTGTTTTCTTGTAGCTTTGGTTAGCAACATGGTACTACAATTCCGCTGTCTTTGAGCTTATAGCGAGAAAGTGAAACAGTGGACCATGGATAATTCTAGTTGATTTCACTTCGAGTAACCACCTCATATTGTAATAGCAACTCTACGATTTCGGACAAAAATTATTAAATTCAATTATCACAAACACGTTTCTCTTTTTCGATTTTAAAAAATTTAGAAACGCATCTAATTGTACTGAAGACGAAATCACATTCCATTGAGTCATCACAATATATCTACCGCAGTGAATAGTTTTTATCATACGGATGTCAACAAAAAAGTATCTGGTAGAGTTAAACAATATAGTTAACAGCATTCTGAATGACAACAAATTCTCTCAAACTGTTTTTTAGTTCTAAGTTGGGATAAGTCATAGATTAGAACACGTCCTACAATAGCGTATTTGTTTTTGTTAACGACACGTTACACTCAACCATGTTTAATGTACAAGTTCTTTCATGAACTGCTAGTATAGTCAAAACAAGTTGTTTTCAATTGTGTCTTATTATTTCAGCAGTGCAAAATATACTGAGAAGTTGCGGCTGCTTCGACTGAGTGAAGTGAGTGCAACACTCAAGTGCGAATCTAATCGTTTCACTTCGTACTCCACTCATTATTGTACTGAAGACAGAATCGAATTTGATCGAATAATCAAAACTACGGTATCGTATAGTCTTCATCATACATATGTCTACAAAAAGGTGTCTGGTAGAGAAACTTGTCTGCGTCTCTCCCCGTGCGTGATCTCAGCTAGTTTTCTAATCTGTGCTCGCTGTCTAAAATGGTATTGTTGTTATTATAGGTGTGATATAAAGCATAGGAAATATTCTGAATTCTAGTTTGTTCTACTTGCACGACACGTTTTTGCAATCACGCCTGTACGTGACGGAACGAAACTACAAACACAGCTGTTTAGACCAAAATATACGGTCTCGATTCGCTTCAGCAGAGTCTATATTCTAAATTGGAAGTAGAAAATTATAAATGATAACTAATGAATGTTTCAAACTTTCTCACTCTGAATGAATGTGTGTGAAACTAGTACACCTGCGCGTAATTAGTGAAAAAAAAAGAACAAAATAATCGTGACCTTAATCAGAATTCGGTTATTGAAATTCTGCGCAAATCGTTCACGGGGCTATTTAAGGTTACAAAACACGACCACTGCACGTTTTTCATTTTGGTAATCCACTACCATCAATAGAGAAAACGGTGAATGAAACGGCAAAGTAACCGAAGATTGAGACTAGATTATTGATTAGATTATTGCTAATCCGAATAGTAATGCACACTGATATTTACAACAACCTGAGGGAGCCAAATCAAAACTGGTGTTATGATCAAAAAAGCGACCCCGGTTGGAAAAAAATTCTAATTCTCGGAAACAAACAGTTCAATAATAACTGATTCCATCACTGTTCTAAGCACTGTTACTCAGGTTTTATAGAAACAATGCAACATTCAACCGCGCTGCTTAATTTACGCGTAAAAGAGTCATAGTATCTAGTAGGACCGGATTTAGAATTATCGAAACAAGTGCAACAAAGTTATTGAAACTGTTGTATCTTGAATTGACTAGATAATAGCTGTTTTTTCGAGAAAACTATGCAAATTTCCGAAAAGGAAGTTTTCATAAAGTGTAAATGAAACTATCGACAGTTCTAAAACAACCCTTCAACCGTTCAAACGTGTACCCTTTTAATGCCGGACCATTATGTGGACCAAATTTGAACTGTAATTGAAAAATGTATTGCAGTTTAAATGACTGAAGCATTGGGATTTGACCACATAATCGTCCTTTTTCAACTGGTTTATTTTCGAATCTAATCTATTCTTGACGATTATATTCGTATTTTCTGAAGACCACTTTGTCATAAACTTCACAAGATTGGCACTAAGTTGGTAGGAACTGGGGATATATAAGTTAACTTAAAGTTCCAAAAAATTCCAATTAACTGGGAACCATTTGAGTTGCGAACTGATTCAATTTGGAACCAAAATGTAGAAGATTTTAACTGCATCAAAAAGTATTCACTTTTAGTTTAAGATCATTATGGTTCCAGATTTGAAGGTTCTACACGACTGATCATTTGCTTCTTCTCACCTTATATGAGAGGAGTGAAACATTTCACTGCGCCAGTTCAATCGAAGGGTTTCAATTCTGATAATCCACACTCACTCACAAAGAGTGAATGAAACCGAAGGAATAGAGAAATTGAGCGAGGGAATCAATAGTTTCGACATTATCGGGAAATTCGAAATTCGAAATTCGTTCATAGAGACTTGTTTATGTCAAGTTGTTTCCAGTTTTCCAAAATTCGAAAACAAAAAAGAAATTTTCCAAAACTCGACAACTCGAAAACTCGAAATTTTAGACGCGAAAATTGAAAACGTGAAATTTCGGAAACAAAAAAGTTTTTTCGGGTCTGAATCCACTCAAAACTCGACTCGAACTCGAAATTTCCCAAAAAATCGAAATTTCCCCAAACTCGAGAACATATTCAGAGTGCAATAGTTATTTTCTAGTGAAACGTCCGTGATAGAACAAGTGACCGTTGAATGTTCGATGGGGTACTTTTTGGGACAATTTAACAGGCGCGAATTTACCATAACAATCAAAACAATGCGGAATTTCTCGTTAGTTTTCATATGCAACATTCGATCGCGCACCATCTTCATAGGTTGTTCATGGAACCAACGTATAACCAGTATCATTTCCATTGAGACTCCATTGCACATTGGTTGTTTTATCAATACATAACTGAAAATGATCTGGGGGAAATTATCCTGATCCACTGTTAATTTACATTTTTCTCTGTTTGGAGAAGGCCGAGCACCGATTGTTGCTGCTCCTCACTTTATATGGAAGGAGTGAAACATTCCGCCGCGCACTGGAAAAGAGTAAATGGAGATGAAAGTCAAAACAAGCGTGAAGGTTTCTTCTATCACGCGCAGACGATAAGGCATGAAATTCCTAATTGTGTACCGATCTAATTTTTTCCTCATTTGCGTCATTTCTCGTAGTTCAACGCGAAGAGTTTATTGTGTTGTAAAGCGAAAGTAACTCGGGAGACTATGGGATTGTTATTCATAGCAGTTAATGTTGCAAAAATACATTAATAGGTCTTTGAATCTTAAAAAAACGCTCCAAGTCTTTATTACACGAGAAAAGCTTCATTTCTTGAATGCGAGTTCGGAAAAAAAAATTTGGCCGAAACAAGGAAGGAAATTGTGTTTCAATTCAATGTTCAATTGCAACACACCCAGTTCTATTGAACAAACACAATTTCATCGTGATCACACTTTATCGAGCTCGACAGTAGTGCTTGGAAATTGAATATAAGTGTCATCTTCAACAAATCCTCCAGCTTCCGCAGCTGATCAGAAACATGTGAAGAACTCGATACGTTAGGATAAACAGTGATCACGATCACGTAGTTTTTGTTCAATAGAACTAGGTGTGTGGAAATTCAAAATTGAGTTAGAAGACAGTTCTCTTTGTTTTTCCGACCAAAGTTTTTTCTTACATACCAGAAATGCAACCCATTTCGAGTGGGAATGAAAAGGGTTTTTAGGATTCGAAGACCTATTCGTTCACTCGAAATTGTTGCAATATGAAAAACTATGAATTGCAATACCATAGTTCTTAGTGTTACGTTCGCTTTAACGCCTCTGGTCGAGTTCTAACTGATTTGGCTTCAATGTTATTACTCTGAACTCCCTGGGACTGGGACGTCGTAGCAGTCGACCGTCCGGGACGCGATGTTAACGCGTCCCAGACGGTTTGACTGCTACGGTCCCAGACGGTTAGTCAGGATCAGCCGGGTCTGCGCGGCCCCAGTCCATTCCGAAATTGAATCGATTAATAATATTACTGATTCACTCCGAAACAACCGCATTCATTTGGTGGTATATTTTCTATTCATGTTTCATTCATGTTTATATACATTAATCCTGCTATTCATAAAGCGAAAAATTCTACGCGAAATTGTGGACGATAGTAAGATTTAATTTTTTCCATAATCACTCAAAAGCAAATTATTGAGAAAAGATGAGATTATTGCTCAACTTTTAATGCTAATTCTTTTTGAAAAAATACACTTTTTTCAAATGAATATGCACAAGCATGTTTTCTCTTTAACACCTAATCGAAGTAAGCACTTCTTTCGTGTGTCAGAGCGGCTTTTAACCTAGCTCGAATGAACTAAATTGGCTGAGTTGCGCAGAGTGCCACCTCTAGCACGTACGTATCTAATTCTGGCCGGACCGCTGATTACATCACGAGTGGCGATCCAGCTATCATTGCGAGTGCAACGACGTCTGCTACGTTGAGTAGTTTGACCCGTAGATCGTCTGCTACCAAGCTACAATGCGGTTTTTTTTTTGTGTGACTGCTACGACGTCCCAGTCCCAGAGAGTTCAATGAGAGTCGTAAAGAGTGCCAGGTGTCACTGCTCCTGAGTATATATAAAAGCAGTGAAACATTCAAAGGCCTGAGTTCCATACAAACGTAGTATTCGTCGTGGAAAAAAGACATAATTGAATTGAATTGAATACAAGTGATAAAAGTACAATCAACATTATTTAACAGTGAGTAGGGCCAACTAGCGCGGTTCAGTGATGTACTGCCTCTATTAGAGCTGAGACGCATGTTGGTGTTGACAAAAGCAACTATAAACCGCCATAAATAAAATTAGAGAACACAATCTGAACTTACCGTGACCAATTCACAGCAAAACTTTGCAAGAAGAATGAAAAAAATTTCCAAATTCTAACTGATTAAAATATTGGCAATTTGCACGTTTTTCATTCTGTTCAATAATTCGACGTGGTTAGCAGTTCTCGTCCATCGAGCGGTCTGAAATATTTTAACTAAAAATGAAAAATGAGAAGAAATCGAGACATTTTTCATAACAGCTCAGCTTTACGAAAAAAAATCAAAGTTCGGTCTAATTGCTGTAATAGGCAGTAGTCGTGGTAGTGGGTAGTAGCGATATTTTTTACACTTCTTATTCCAGTTTCCCATTCAGAATAAATTGACAAAGTTTGATTGTTCGATACACACATAATTACAATATAGCCTCTTTCGAGTTGGAATTTTCGCCATTCGGAAGTTCGAGGGATCAAACGGCAAAACCATATGAACTGCCGAGTTCAACTCATCGATTAAACTCACACACAACTGGTGAGATCGACCAGTAACAACAGTGTTTCTGTAGTGTGTTATAATTGAGCACAATCGCAAAAATTGAACACCTTTCGTGTTTATTTTCAAAAGTTTTTCTCAAACTCATTTTAGGTCCGATGTGAACAAATTACAAATGTTAGACTAGAACATTTTTAGTGTACATTTGATTGTTTTTCCGATCTCGTTGACGACATATCACTGCATTGCCCTGGCTTTTGAGCTGGCTTTTAAGCTGGCTTTTGAGCTTATGCTTATAGCGAGAAAGTGAAACAGTGGACCACGAATTATTTCTCACTGTTATTTCTTTGAATACACACATACTATTGTACATAACAGCTCTACGATCTCGGACAAAAGCAATTCAATTCAAACGTCAGAACAACGTTTCTCTTTGTAGTTCGTAAATTCTAGATGGTGTGTTCTTTACGACTACGACTCAATGAGGAAGACTGGCTGCTTAGTTTTATTTCTAACTGTTTTCGAGAGAAGAAGCTGAAATTAATGTTGGTTTGCTGCTTTTCACTCTGTTTTGAAGGATAGTCATCTCACCGCGCGGCTTGAGGTTTCCACTTTGATAACTCACTACTATTCACAGAAAAAAACGGATGAAACAATAAAGTGACAAAAAGATTCAGCGAGTGAATCGAAAATTTACACAAAATTGGGACAATGGGACATTCGGATAACTAGACGGTAGGTTTTCCTAACAGTGATTCACAGAGATCTTCAGAACGATCTCGTATAGTTTGGTTCATCCCCACTGAGACCCATGGGTATCGTGCCAAGATTTTCGAATTACTATTTTTTAGAAAAGACATGATTATTCTAGAGACATTTTCTGTTTGACTGTTCATATGAAACTGAACAACCCCTAACAGAGATTTCAAGTTTTTCGGAAAACTCAAAGTGTTGAAAAACAGCCTGAAAGATTTATTGGAACGCTGGAACATGGTACTACAAAATATTGGAACATGCTACTACAATGCCGCTGCTTTTGGGCTTATAGCGAGAGAGTGAAACAGTGGACCATGGGTAATCGCGCGGGGCGCGAAGCGCTCTGCGTGAGTTGTCTTTGGTTTGGCCATTACGGACTCGTTTCTGCCTTTTAATTAACAAAAATCTTCAAACATATTCTTTTTTTGAAAACTAAAAAGAGAGAACGTTAGAGAATCACGAATTGAACATTGTGTAAAAATTTCAGCTAAATCGGATTAATTTCGCCTGAGTTATGGTTTCGTGTCGTTGTTGAAAAGTTCCGCCGTAATTCGTCTCTCCTCCCTCGTCCCTCCTCCCTCACGGAATTCTGTCCGCATCGTAGTGGAAAAACTACTGAACCAATTTGGCTGAAATTTGAAAAATCTATTCTATGGCAAAAGTTAGCTCGTCGCGCCAAGTATGAAATGTATATGTAATCTCTGGCGCTGGGCGCGGGCGCCAATAGGCGACAAAAACGACTATTGGAAAAACTATCGAACCGATTTAGCTGAAATTTTAAACATGAGTTCTAATGCAAAATTTAGCATGTCGCGCCAGATATGAGATGTATAGCTCCTCATTGGCGCCATGCGCGGGCGCCAATAGGCGCCAAAAACCACTATTGGAAAAACTACCGAACCGATTTAGCTGAAATTTGAAACATGAGTTATAATGCAGAAGTTAGCCCGTCGCGCCAAATCTGAGATGAATACATCACCATTGGCGCCCGGCGCTGGCGCCAATAGGCGCCAAAAACGGCAAAACACTATTTATCATCAACTAAAATGTTGAACACTAATAGAAATTGAATAATTTGGTGGAAAGTGTGAAAGTCTTTTTCCAAAACTAAAATTTTTCTTCTGGCGCTCGAACCAGGCGCCAGATGGCGCCAAAACCCAAACTCAGGACAGCGTCAATGGAATCGTCTGAAATTCGGTACACTAAATAACTATCACATGGCAAGTAAGATGCTCAATCTGAAAATCAAAAAAAGTTCTGTTGGCATTGTGCGCTGGCGCCAATTGGCGCCAAAGTTGGAAAAATAATAGTTATCGTCAATCAAACTGTTTCAAGTTAACTGATATTGAATATTCCAATGTGAAATAAAGATCCACAAATTCAAAATCGAATTTTATCGTCTGGCTCGGAACAGACGCCAAATGGCGCCAAAACAAAAACACACGAAACTGACAATTGAATAGTTTGAATATTGCTCCAATCAGTAATTGACACATGTAGTGTGTACTGGTAGCTCAAAAACCTAGAAAATTTCGTTTCGTTCTGGCGCCAGACGCGTGTGTCAATTGACGCGGGAATGAAAAAAAATTTCAACGAAGGTTTTTGATGTGGTATTGGAAATAATTTATTTATTTTATTTATTTATTTATTTATCTACATTCAAAGAATGTGGCACTCGCTCATCAGAGAAAGAGAAGAAGAATAGCTATATTGTAAGTGAGTTGGTGTCTCTAATTGTAGATTTGTCAATGGCGCCAATCCCCATCGCTTATCGCCGCTTAAAGCGGTGTACATGTCTATCGGAACGTTTCGCGTTTTTGTTCAGTTGTTGATAGTCACAGAGCCAGTAACCTGCGTTATATTACAACATCAGCAACTTCATGGTCTGCATTCGGCTTCGTGCACACACAAAACTGAGATTTTCATAATATAATGAGTTCACAAGATTCACTCTGTAAATAGGCAACATATGAAGTTGTAGGAGTACAACTAGCAAAAAAAGGACAATTAGTAAAAAGTGGGGGAACCAACAAATGTGTGAGTTGTGTTTGGTTCGACCTCAATATCAGCAAAAAGTGAACGATACGAATTGCTGTGATACTGTAGCAGAAGTATTCTGCAAAAATAGAACAATACAAATGTTGCACAATGGTTCACAACGCACGCATGTCGTCAAAGCACACATGAAATACCCTTCGGCAATTTCTGAAATATCATGCGGGCTTCGTGAACCATTGTGCAAAATTTGTATTGTTCTATTTTTGCAGAATACTTCTGCTACAGTATCACAGCAATTCGTATCGTTCACTTTTTGCTGATATCGAGGTCGAACCAAACACAACTCACACATTTGTTGGTTCCCCCACTTTTTACTAATTCTAGTTGATTTTACTCCGAGTAACCACCTTATATTGTAATAGCGGCTCTCGGATTACGTACAAGAACTATTAAAATCAATCGTCACAACCACGTTTTTCTTAATCGTTTGTAAAAAAAAAGAAATTTTTTTTTCATGTTCTCAACAAAATCCCAACGTGGATGATAGTTCAAAACGTAAACAAATTGTCAACAGTTTTGGAAACGTAAATACAGTTTAGAAACGTGTTTTTTTTTCATCTCGATACCGTTTTTGATAGCATATTCGTTCAACAGTGTTACTGGCCAATTACGTTCGACTAAGTAAAATGAGTGCAACACTCGACCGCGCCTCTAACTAATCGTTTAATTTCTCAGTCTACTCAATGTTGTACTGAACATGAAATCAAACAACTATTAGTAAAAAGTGGGGGACCAGGAAGTGTGTGAGTTCTGTTCGTGTGTGAGTTCTGTGTGAGTGGTTTCACCGTTTTCAGCAAAAAGTGAACAATATGAGGTAGGAAGTGTGCAACAAAAATAGAACAATACATTGGTTTGCACAACGGTATGCGCAGACTCGAAACTAAAAAACAATCATAATGCAAAACTGAATAAGATGACTTGTCCATGCTGTTATCCGTTTTCTCTGTGAATAGTAAATAATTATCAGAGTTGAAACCATACGATTGAACTGGCGCAGTGAAACGTTTCGCTCCTCTCATATAAGGTGAGAAGAAGCAAATGATCAGTTGTGTAGAACCTTTGATACTAAAACTATGATCATTTTATGACTAAAAGTTAAGACTTTCTCATGCAGTTAAAATTTTCTATATTTTCGTTGTTCTCAACTGAATCGGTTCAGTTAATTGGTATTTTTGGAACTTTTAGTTGAATTCCCCGGTTCCTACCAACATAGTGCCATTCTCGATGAAGTTTATAAAGAAATGGTCGTTAGAAAATACGAATATCATCTTCAATAATAGATTAGACTTCAACATGAACCATCCAAAAGTTTGCTCGGTCAAATGTTGCACTCTTTACGTAACTGAACAAGGAATCCCGCAATGTTTCACACTCACCACCAACACATAATAAAACGAACGAACAATAACGAACAGTACTAAGTTGTATGGAACGTCAAGTTTTAAACAAATATGTGAAGAGGTTTAAATAAATACGGTCGAATGTTGCACTACTTTCATATAAGCTCAGAATCAGTCCCACAATGCTCGACAATGAATATTCTGTACATAACTCGTAACAAACGAGAAAAAAGTCAAAACATCTTTTCGAAGTTGCAATGGGAACTGTCTTGTATCGCAAATTCACATTGCCCAATCAGCTCTATAATTCCGGTTCTACTGAGACTTGGCAGCGTGCCAATGAGTTTTCCAGACTGTTTTCACCACTTTGTAGTTTTTCAAGAAAAACTGCAAACTTCTTTTAGTGGTTGAAAAACATGTGAATGGGAAATGTCTCCAGAATGCTTACGTCTGCTTCAATAAATGATCATCTGAGAATCTTTGCCCGATGTCAATGGTTCTCAGTGGGAATGAACAGAGGCCGTATGCATGAAACATCCCGGGCCGGGTTGGGATGCTATCCCGAGCTATTTCCCCGCCAATTCAGCTCGGGATAGCATCCCAACCCGGCCCGGGTTCTTTCATGCATACGGCCTCAGAACTATATTGAACTTACGACATTTGGACCGATTTTGGGGTTGTACCAACGGAAATACGTATTTGTAAAATAACTCATTCTGAAGATCTGGTTACCATACACGAGTTCATCAAAAAAGCAACAGTTGTATGGATGAGAAATGTAAGGTTTGAGAAAACTATCGTTTATATCAGCGAAATCCTAGAGAAAAAAAAATAGAATTGTTTGAAAATTGTAAATTGTAAGAATTCACGCGTGACGTGAATCAGTAACGTTGATGTTAATAAACGGTTTCGAATCTGCGCAGTTGGATGTTGCATCACGTCTTTATCACCTGAGTGGTGGGGTTCAATGCGATTCGCCTTGATAAGCCAAGAATAAAAAATACTTCATACAAATAGGGTATTGAACCCATTAGATTCCCCTTGTCCTGGTTTTTATCACATTATTAGTCGACCTTGCTCAGTTTTTGTTTACTTTCTGTGTAAAATAGTTAGTTTTCAAGGGGCTTTTAACATCTATATGCCGGTAGTTACAGTTGATGGAGAAAATGAGCAAATGTCTATTTACGCAAGCGATTAGACGCGGCGGCTGAAAATGGTTAGATTTTCAAAAACCTACTTTTAAATAGAAGAAATTTAATTAATTAATAATAAAATAAAGGAAACAGTGATTCCACAATTCTAATGGGACCGCTAGTTGTTGTAATAAACTTGTTATCGTTTTGAGTTATTAGTACTCATGCCGATCCGGGGATGAGATTTTAGAGAACAAATCCAATTAAGAAAACAAAATCAGAACGGTGATAGTATGGAACTGAGAAAAACACAAGTCTTGAACACGGAACAGTTTTCTACACACAACCTTACACTGAAAAAGTTACACCACATCGATCGAGGCGATTAGTCGTAATGAAACAGAACACTACAATCACCTCGCTAAATATAATTTTTATTAAACAGATGGTGAAACGGTTAATGGCATCATGGGAGCAGAAACAAGCACGATACTAGACAATAATGGATCGCTGTTATGTTGGAAACCATATTTTATCCAGTTCTTCTGCAGCAAACGAGTGAATTTCCTCCATCGATGGCCGTTTCGAAACTTTGGAAGACCATCCCCTTAAGTAATGAATTGGACAATATGTTTTTATGTTTTCTCACAACTTGAACAACTTGAACTTATCGGTGCCAAACTGGTTGAGACCCAGCCTGCTCCATTTCGCCATTCCCACTGAGAATGAATTTCGAGGCTGTAGGCCCGCTTTGATGTTATGAAAACTGCGACTCTGTGTTGGTGAATTGGTTCGGTTTGTAACAGAACGTAAACCATGACGGTTTATTGAAGAAATATTCGCTCGAACATCTTGGCGCGATGCCGCGATGAGTCTCAGTGCAGATGAAACCCATTGTCACTCCAACCGCTCGTTGTTTATTCACCATGTATGATACTCTTATTGTGTTCATATTGCTGAAATTCAGTTGGTTTTCATTGAGTTTTGGTTCTCACATGCTTACATGTACATAAATCAATCAATATCCTATCTCTCTTTTCCCTCACTTTCTATCCCTCTCTCCCCTCTCCATCGTTTTCACTCTCTATCCCTCTCTTTCCTCTTTCTTTCTCTGTTTTGCCCTGATATAGTCTTACGTCTCAATCACACGACGTAAGCGTAAGTGGAGGTTTTCATCAATTACTGGTCGTTTTCCTTTCTGAACTTTCTTCACAAAACCGAAAAGATTGTTGATTTCCTGGTTAGAGAAAGGTAATCTGTAAATAAACAGAAAGAAATCATCATACCTGATTAAAAGTTGTTCAGCGAAAAGGAATGTACTACAGAAGTTCTAAACAACGTCCTTTTTGATGCATCGTTGATATCGCAAATCAACTCTTGATTAGAGAAAAGTAGGCAAACCGAAACGCGTGGGTTGTGTTTCATTTCACCTATAAATTAGCCAAACCCGAACTATTTTTTTAGTTGTCAATGATTGACAATATAGTGTGAGGCGGGAGTGTGAGGCGGGACTGTATATTTTCCTACCAATGTTAAGAGAACTCACTCGCGATGGTACATTTCCCAGACAGACATCGCGAGACTGTACACGTCGCACTTCTCGGTGTAGTGCACGCGAGGTTCCACACTCATCACTTCGGGGGCCATGTACGATATGGTTCCCATTCTGTAAAATTGAAACTTTGGTAAGTTAAAAAGTAGGAGAGCAGATTTTGAGTTTGATAGAGGGGTAATCGAGGTGTTAAACTGAGATTCTAGGATAACAGAGAAACAGGTTTTTTTATCCTGTATAACGGTACGAACGCAGAAGAATTCGTGCTCTCAGTGTACCACCGTCTCGAGCTAGTTTGGTGGTCTGTTTGGGTCTTTTTTGTGCGCTGGGAGTTCGATATTTGAACTGACAGAACAGATAACGGGACAGTTCAAGAAGAAACCTTGAGCAGATTAGAAACCCAACAAACCAATAGAGATTTAGGAGAGAAACTCACGACGCCGTCGCCAGGGTCCGTAAAGTGTTGGAAACACCCAGATCACACAACTTCAACACTTGCCATACTAAAAATACTAAAAAGTGAAATAGTCTCTTTAACATATTAATATCCCTTCACACCGATATTCTCATCTTTTCAAGTCAAAATTCGTTATAATAGGGTGTTTTCATTTCTTCAAACTTGCCTTCCAACTGTTCCACCTTCACTACTACTAACACTGAAGGTTTCATATCGAACAGTTGAGGTAAATTTTAATTATTTGTGGAGGAATGTAGATTAGTTTTCCGGAGTGAGATAAATACGATGTTAACGTGATAATATGTTCTTACACTACGAACAAACCGCTGTTCAACAACCTCAACATCTTCTCAAACTGACTTCAAACCCGAACCAGAATCAAACCGATTTGCCAATTTCTTCCGAACTAGATTTGGGTGGACAAAGTTGGAACCGACTTAGTTTGAGAGATTGATGCTTTGGCCCAATGATTATTTTTTCAGGTGGAGTACCAATCCCTCCAGCCTCATAAGACGTTGATATGAGTTTCTCATGAGATGCTTAATGGCTAACAGTGAACTGCCAATGTTGTAGTATAGCAATTGACTGCATCTTTCCATAACTTTCCATAATGAGACCTAGCCCATACATCTCGTGAGTTTTCGTTTCGTGCATATAACACGAACCTTATCACTTTACTTCTTGAACAAACCCACTTCTGTGGTTTCACATCTCTGTGAACGATTTTTATGCTGTGTAGATATTTGAGCGCTGACGCGGCTTGGCTCATCCAATGCAGAATGTGTGACAAATCATAGTCGAAACGAGTTGCGGACCGGTTGTGTATCACTGAATTAAACTAGATCTGAGTATTATCGCAATCTCTGAAGCCTGAACGCTAGTAGATACGCTAGCTCTGAAAAATAATCTAGTAGTTTTCCAAGGTCTTACGGTATTCACGCGACTCTATGGTATATTCCCACGCTTGCGGCATTCAGTTACCTGTACTAGATACGACACACTGGCGTTTATATGGGAGCTGTATTCAAAAAACGAAAATTCATTAAATCGCGATTGCCTAACAACAATAGTTGTACAAAATGGCAATAAATGTAAAACTATTTCAGAAGTACTTAGTTAAAGTACTTTATTTTTGGTAAAAGCTTAATTTATTAAGTTTCTAACATTCAATATGAAATTTAAGAATAACCGTTGCCCGCGTCAATACTTCAGTTACCGTAACCCGAAACGCAAGTAGATTCCCTAGTTGGTATCAATATTGGGTTTTCTCCTCGCGTATCTACTAGCGTTCAGGCTTCAGAGATGAATCCCGTGCAAAAACTAGAGTTTACACAGGATACAAACAGGTGAAGCGAGCAGCTTCTTATTTCACGTCAAGCGCTGCGAGTAAGGACTCACACGAACACTATACTTTTCTGAATTATATATGTAGCATAATCGAGAGTTGTGTTGTGTTAAAAAAAATCATAAGTATATTACCATCGTGAACATTTCCACCAGCCATATACTCCATAACGTAACCGATCGAAGAAGAGATTTGCTGTTCTACTTTTGGAGAGGTGTGCAACACTCCAATGAGTTGAATAATATTTAGGTGATCACCCACCTGAAACTACTTGTTGTCGTGTCAAAAACTCATGAACAAAGCCATTAAAACGATAAAATGCAACAGACTCGCATACCCCTCAAAGACTTCCCATCTAGATCCGAAATATACGGTGATGAATATATTCATTGTATAATCAGAACAGGATCATACGGTGTATGTAGCGCCGGTATATTTAATGCTGTTTGTTACCAGTCAAAATTCTTCAGTAACGGCGTTTTTCGATCAAATCACAAGGATAATTCAGTCAGTCCTTTTTCTAGTTGAATGTTAGTAATTTCGAACCTTCATCAAGTTAATCAGCTCTTTTTCACTGGATGTTCCTTGCGTGAAAGTTTTTACGGCCACTCTGAAAGGAAAAGAGCGTGTTTTGGCTTGGAAGACGTGTGATTGACTCAATTTTCATGCAGTGAAATTTCCATTTTTTAAATTGATATTCACTTTTGTTTTGCTCAACTCTGATTGAAATGTCCCAGCTCTGCTAACCACACCGCTTTCCTGGTTAATTTCATTTTTATGCAAATTTTATCCCACCGTTATGCATTCACTCCCGCCGCATACAAAGTGTGCATGTAACATTTATCTGCGGTACCAGAAGATATGTGACCGAACAAGACAATTACTTTAACAAACCGAGTGAGATCTTTGGATGCAAGTTCTACGAATCCCTGAGTTCCGCATCCCAAAAAACTTTTATCTTCCAGTTGCGAATAGTATATTACATCTGGAATCTGTAAAGAGAAACTTTCTCGTTTGCTGACATCTCTCCTTTCTCTCACGTTCTGTCTCTCTCTCCCTCTCCTTTTTTTTCTCTATCTCCTTCTTTCTCTCCCTCGGAAATCCTATGAAGTATGAAGAAATAACTTTGTGGATCAGTAGAGGGAACGTGTCGCTCATATACCATCGAAACGCTTGTCTCACATTGTCTGAAAAATGGTAGATTTTGTCACATTTATCGATCGTGAACACAGGAAAGTATACGTATTCAAACAGACGCATTTATTTGGGTTTTTTGTTCCAATGGATCTTATCCAAAAGACGTCTTATTGAAATGAAAGACATCTCAAAAGGGTAGATTAAAACATATTTTCAATTGAAATTCATTTCTAGTATGAACCTTATTCCTAATTGAAACAAATTTCAAGTTGAAACTTATTTCCAATTAAAACTTACTTCCAATTGAAATTTACTTTCAATTGAAACGTATTTCCAATATTCAAAAGTCTCACTTAAAGATCAAATGTTTTTGAGTGACTTTCTATTTTCTTTAACTTTCTATTTTTCATATTGAGTTCGGAAGTATGACCTGAGTGGTCGCTCATTTTGCTCAAGTGCACAAGGAGAAGGAATAGGTTTCAAATATATTATTGGCTGAACTTGACTCAACAACATTTACTTTACACAATTTGCAACTTTTGAACATTTGAGATTTTGTCATTTCACGATGATGCGTTTTCAGTTTTCCATTCAAAAACGGAATGACAATTAGGGGTTCAAATTGAGTAAGTAGAAAATATCTACATTTCACAACAACAATCCGGTTATTGATGTTTCAACATTCATTGTTCAACCTAGTTAATCTAACAGTTCCATGGATTTAGGCTGAATATAAACTGTGCATGTAATATTCATCTGGTACAAAAATAGCTGTGCACTTTGTACGCCTACGAAAGTACCCACTCAAGAGCTAAAACCTGAAAATCCTGAATACCCCCACCCTCAAACTTTTGTATTGCAGGTGGTGATTTGAATTATTTGACCCCCCCCCCCCCCCCGTTGGGGGGGGGGGGTCAAACTACAACTCCCCAAAACCAATACAAACTCAGAAAGGGGGGGGGGGGTAAAAAGTCAATGTTCCCGTACTCACTCACCAGTTTTCCACGTTTTTCGCACAAAGTTGGTCACCACTTCGATTTCTGAATGAAAAAAACGTTCCAATAATAAAAACACGATTGTTTCTCAATTCGTCGTGAATTAGTATTCAAACACAAAATCTGAGGCAGAGTCCAAACTTTTACGCGCGCGTAATACGCCAACAGGCAGGTAAAACAACCTGATTTGAATACGGCGCTGCGTAATACGCGTTACACTTCGCCGAGTTCACTAAACTCGTTAATACACTTGATTACAGTGATTTATGTCAGAAATGAACAAATTTCGATTTCCCATTGATTTTTCTCCTTTCAGCTTATTAAAACGACTAAAATTATCATTAACGAGTTTTTCATGAAAGTACTATAAAAATATGTACAGTTTGATTTAACTCATAAAAAAGTGATCGTTTTTCGGAAAACGTTTGGAGCTTCAAACGTAAAACGCGTTTCAAATCAAGTACGCAAGCGTAATACGCCGACGTGAAAAGTATGGACCGTGCCTGGGTCAACGAAATTTTTATTTTTAGGACGTGCATCAAGTATTCCATTTAGAATATTGATTTTTTGCACGTTCTGCGTAAGTATTTCCCATTTTTGTAAGTTGTTCGAAAAATTAGACAATTTCATCATTGCGAACAAATGGTTTTCATCCGACTCACTTAGTTGGAGGGAGCAAGAAACAGGATAATGGTGTTTTCTGACTTGTGGAGCTGGACATTTGTTGTGATGGCTCAGACATTGACAGACATTGATCCAAGCCGCTGAAAACGGAAAAGTCTAGTGAGAAAATAACTCACATGATACCAAGAAAGAAAAACATCGGATGAAAAAGAACAAACGGAATGTTGGGTCGACAAGCAAAATTGCGGTTAAAGAGGGACTAGTAGGTGCCTCAATTTCGCAGTTTTGAAATATCTTACGGTAGCGTCCGCCCTTCAATTTTCACCGCGCGCGGCGAATTTTCGACCAAGCGGCCTATTCTTTTTCAATTTTTCAATTTCTAATGTATTAATTATATTATTTCCTAGTAGTATGTCTATTTTTTCTTGCGCCTGTGTTTCTAATTAGGTGTGCTCGTTCTCTTTATACCCTCCACGCGTCATACTCATAGTTGGATCGGATATCACAATAATAAAAACAGATTACTTAGTCTGTGTCCTAAGTTATGGACCTAGAGTCGGTTTCCTGAGACTATATATGAAAAAAAATTTATTTTGGACAGCGAAACTATTAGTAAAACGAGTTCTCACCATTTTTAGTTTTTTTTTGACGGACAATAAGTATACCTATTTAGGATTGTGGGGTGTGGGCTCATATCATCTCAATCCAACTCCATCAACCATCATTCTCGTTTATTTTGTCATGTTTCATCGCACACTATCGTTATTATTGAGTGAACCACATTATATTATAATTTTACAGATATTCGGATGCCTGTTCATTTGTTCCTTATGATAAACCGCGAACCGCCGTCCGATTGGTGATTCTACTTTTTGGTTTTTGCCAGATGGGAATCTCATGCTATAGCAACAGCAACAGAGGGAAGGCTGGCGTAGTAATAAAGAGGTAAGTTTCTTTGCGTTTTGACTATTTCGTTCTATTGGAAAAAATGAAAGATAGCTGTTTTTCTGTGACCTCTGACCTCGCACCTTGCAAAGTTGCGGTAACAGAAAATCAGCTAACTTTTTTGTCGCTGTCTGCGCTTCCTCTGCCAAATCCGTATATCATGTGAGATTTATTGAAATATAATATTTATTATAACTGCGAAGCGAATCCAAAAACTATAAAAATACTGGCGTATCGGCATATCGAAAGACGAGCTTATCGAGACAAAAACTTTTCGATAGTTATAGCAGTTGCTTTTTTCCATAGTTATAGCAGTTGCTATTACGCTAATTATTATATGAGCAATTGTTCAGAAATATAGGCCCAGATGTGTTTGAATAATAGGATGATAGAAAACTGGGCATTTTCGGCGTGAAATGGGTACTCACATGAAATTCGGAATATTTTGTTCTGTAAGTATTGGTAAATTGGTATGCAAGTTAGACTGTCCCAAAAGAATTTGTTCCCGCATTCGTGATTCTGACAATCTATGTCGAATTCATGTTATTATATTGTTATTGTTCACATAGTCCTATTCCCCTAGCGTCCTATCGAATATGTAACCAAATTTGATAAAAAGGGCTCTCTTCCGGTCGAATCCCGGAAAAAAATAGGCTATAGTTGCTGTAAAATCGTAAGGTTGAGATCATTTTTTCATCGAAAGACGGTTCCTTTCATTCTTGGGGTTTTTTCAGTTCTGGTTGTCCACCCCTCCTATCTATCTGGTGTGGGGCTGGCTGTCACGCAGTGTGGTCCCTTTTGATCAGCTTTCACATTCGAACGCAGTTTTTTCTGCGATGCGAAGTTGAAAGGTAGGAAATTCATTTTCATTCTTTTACCTATTTGTATGCAGTTTGCTGTCGTTTTCTTCAGTTTTCATTCAGGTGCCCTGGCCTTAGTAAACTGGTAAATTTCTCACGGCAGTAAAATCTAGCCGTTCGAAATAGGATTCCTTTCGCTCAAAAGAATAATTGAAAAGTCAATGGATCAGGGAGAGGCAGAGGAGTAATTTGACTAGCTCAAGGAGTATATCGACAAAAGCGTTGGTTTCGCCGAAGTACAACGAGTGTCCTGTTTTATCACCTCGCCTACGTGTAAAATTATACTACTGATTGCAAATTTCACTTAGTATGTTTCTAAACTTTGACAGTCTCGATAGTCTGGCCAGGTATATCAGATAACGGTTGTAATTTGTCGTTTCTCTCAGGCACTTAGGTTGTCCTAACCAACCCAGCGAGCACGAAGTTTTTTTCTAAACTATGTCGACTTATTGTAATATAATCGACTGTTTACAGATATTAGACTTCGTGGGAATGCCGAGGTTGGGTCAACTACATAACTACATTTCTTCGTGGATTCGTAATCTTTCTCGAGGTGAGAACTCTAGTTTGGTTCTTTTTTTACTATCGAACTATTTCCGGTAATCATTACTATAGAATTCAAACGGGGCACAGAGGCTCGTATTCATACACCAGTAAAGTTGTCGAATAGTCAGAAAAATCGAAAAACGGACTACTTTTTCACCGAAAAAAAAATCGGTCTACTTTGAATGAAAAATTATATATTTTCACGTGTTTACATCTGACTACTTTACGGACTACTTTCTTTCGCTTAGTCAGAGCTTACTGGTTTTTGCTCGTATTGTAGAAAAACTTCTGAAGAGTGGCTGGTTTCCCAATGTTTCAGTTTTTTTTCCTTGTCTAAATGATTCAATCGCACGGAGGTATATTTCATAAAGTACTACTCTGGAGAATTCGACTAGCTTCATGAAAAACCATCAAATTTGACATTTGAAATGGAAACAGCAGCCTTCTTGTGAAAATAAAAGGCTATTCTACAAAGTACAAGACTTTCATGTTAGCGAAGAAATATCTTTATAGTTTACTGAGTTCAGCACAACGCAACGCACACTGATCTTTGAGGGGTGGTCAATTAGCAACGCTTTTTTTTCAACTGGGGTACGCAAATTATGCAGAAAAGGTACCCGTTCTCAATTTTTTTTGCATTCTCGGTCAAAGCTTCCAAATATGGTCAGTATTTGGTCATCAATTGATCAGATCATCAGTTCACAAGGTTTTCTTTGAATTCGTGCTAATAACTTCTCAAACTATACTGTTTTCAGGAATAAGTTGCTCGGCTGAATGAAAGATTCTACTTCTACATATGAAACCTCTGCCTCCTCTGATGGACAGCCGGGATTGAATCTGTTGCTTTCTTGATATTATAGTCTCCAGTAAAAATTACTGTGTAAAATATGATTTTTAGGAGTACTATTTTATGTTTGATAGATATACTTTGTAGAAAACTGATATTGTTCCAAAAGAGTTTCGTTTTCTTCAGTATATCACAAATTTGTAACGATATAATGTTTGGTGATGATGATTATTTTTGTTTCTGTGTCATTGTCTGATATATTGGGAATATAAACATATCGGTACTTATTCTTGAACACATCTCACGGGTTCCAAACTAAAAATCCGCAAAGTGAAAGGTTCCATAAGTTTATCTATAGGGCAGCGGATCATTCGTATAGACGTCTCTTTCTAGAAAGTGACCAAACCTTAGTTGTAGTTTGATCGATGCACACCATAAAATCAACCGGCATCATACTACAAACTCAGCGGGATAGGGCGGAATACACAGTATGAGCTTGTTTTGGAGAAAGCCAATTCTATAGGGGTTCTTAGCGACCTGTGGTTCATTGTAAAAAAGATAAATTGATTGTATATTGATAAATTGAACGCATGTTTCTGTTATATTGTAATATTTCGTCAAAAAAGGTAGACTATTCACTTTAGTTTACCTTGTATCAATTATAATACGTGCGCCCTTGTTGGACGACATTTCACCGCGCCACGCGACAACTTTTGCCGCGCGGCGCGGCGAAAGCTGACGGGCAAAGTTCAGAAGTTCGCGCTATAACTCTGAAATTACCGTGTTCTGAGGAATATAAGTTACATATTCGTAATCTCCGTACTCGATTCCAAATATGAGATTTTCCTACTAGTCCTCCTTTAACATCAAAATAACAGTTTCTAGAAAATGAGGAACTTATGAATCGAAAGTTTTCCTGTAAATTGTCTCGATCTGAGACACAGTTTCAATTCAATGATTTGAATGATATTTAATAAACTATAAAAAGTGTTTTTCATCCGTCAGAGCTATTTCTTTAACTATTTATATTCAATGAGACTACCCAAAACCAACCCGTCTCTTTCTGCTCCGAGAAGTTTTCGATCTTTGTTTCACAATAGTAACAAATTTTCCAGGACCACATCAACATATCGCACTCATTCTCTGTCAAATGGGACGTATGTATCTGAACATCGAATAGGTTTCGAACATTGAAAGAACTAGCTTCTACTTGTCAGACAATTCCCAGCCAATGGGCCAGCCGCTTTTGTAGCGGCCTCGACGAGAGAGTGAGCAGGTCGAAGAGACGCAGATGTCTGCGGCCTCATTGACCTCCGCACTCTCTCGCTATTGTAGCTGGCCAATCGCAGAGAATTGGCGCCAATCGTTCTGCGTCTCAGACTATTCCCAGCCAATTGGCCAGCCACTTTTTTATTGGCTGAGCGAGAGAGTGTGCAGGTCAGAGAGACCCAGATGTCTGCGACCCCATTGACCTGCACACTCTCTCGCTTTTGTAGCTGGCCAATCGAAGAAAATTTTTGCACTGAATCGAAGAAAATTTTCGCACTGAAGATTTGGCAGCGCGCCGATAAATGTCAAGGAAATGCTGGACGAAAACCACACCAAAAAAAACTGTACGATTAGTCAATATTTCTCTGTAGTTTGTTTTTCAAACACATCGTTGCGAGTTATGAAAAAGTACAAACACAGTAGATGAGAATAACTCTCTCAAATAAATGACGATAGAACTCATGGAATAAAAACCAACTTCTTTCATAATATTCGGATAGCGTGTGTTCATGAACAGTCTGTACAGGCCTTTCACATCATCTGAAAAGGAACTGCTTTTATCGAATAAAATCGTATTTTTTAGTTCGATTGGGGCGGGAACATTTTTGAAATTGTATAGTTTCCCGCATTTAATCATATTTTTCACTATAGCCGAAAAACAAAGCAGTTTTTAGATTGAGATCGATTTCAAAACGCGTTTTTTGTGTTTTCAACTGTTCATAATCGAACATAGGTTCTCTGATTTTTTGTAGGCGGTGGTTTTCAGGTGTTACGTAAAAAAATCATAATTTTTCTCCGAAAACTCATGTTTCGATATACATAAACCATCCGAAACCTTATTGGCACGCTGCCGAAGTCTCAGTGGAAATTACGAAGACTACATGATGCTTGTGATAAGTGTATTTGTTAAATACATAGTTCATCACGTAATAACATTCAACCCACTGGTGGAAAAAAGCAACCTCTTCGCATAACTGCTAACCACTTGCTGCTCTGAAAGATGGGAGTTTGCTAAAACCTAGAGGATAACGAATTTCTGCCAATCGAACTATGAAAGATGGTTGGTTCTGTAGTTCTGTAGTTTCTGTAAAACTGCTGAGTTTCTAACTGAAGCTCAGGATGTGTTGTAAACAATGAATAGAAAGTATTGATGGTGCCCACGTCACAAATGTAAATTCATGGAGACCTCAGCTATTGATACAATTTAGGATTATTATTATTATTGGATTAGTAACATTAACATGGAAATTTAGCCCTACTGCTTTCCTCCTTAACTGTGCGTGAACCCACTGAATTCTAGTGAACAACAATTATTTCGATGATTTCTCCGAACCGGAAGAATGCAGTCGAAATGGAGAACACATTGACACTCAATGATCCGACCATCTGTAATAACGTTCATACTTTTTTCTATAGCCTCGCAGAGAAGATTTTGTTGAATTTATTATTGATGGCTACACTACCGACAGAAGTTCATGACGTGAGAGGATGATAATTGATCAATTCATATTGAATGGTTTTGGTTTACGGTTCGTACAATCAAACCGCCGGCGTTGCAGAGTGTTGAATGGTAATTTTCCTCGGAATGATTTAGGTATTCATGAATTGGCGAACCTTGATGAGCGAGCTTGAACGTGCCGCCTTCAAAAATCAATCGAGAGATAAATGGACTTACATGAGTTAACAAGTTCCGAAAAATGCGTTTCTGATAAACACATAAATAAATCAGGTGTATTTTGCATATTCATTGTAAAGGATAATCTATATAGTTCGCTTAGAGCAGAAAATCGAATTTGAGAACTGTGCCGTACCGGCAGACTAAAGTTCAAACAGAACCTACGTTCAGATCAAGATCAAAGATTAACGATCAGAGACAGATCAAAGAGAACCTACGTTGCTCGACTGTTGAACCGCATCTGAAACAGATTCTCCAACTCAACATCAAGTGATTACATTCCTCAAGGGTGAGAATGGACATGTTGTTTTCCATCATACCAGAAATCACTCGATTAAAAAAACAATAAACATCGAAAACCCTCGACAGCCATTGAACGTATGTGATGACGTAGAAAAATAAGAAGCAACTAACGCTAATCGATATTGCGTTGTTACTGTCGATTGAGAACCAGTTTAACTGTATCGTAAAAAAGGACGGGAATCTTTGGGAGTTTAGAGAGCATATAAAGATTACAAGAAAACGTTAGAAGAGGTGGGTCGATCGAAAACGAATTTGATAGAGAGAATCAAGTGAGCAGCTGCTATAAAATATGTTGTTCTTAGCGATCAGAAGTGAGAACAAGTGCTTGGTGGATAAATGAAACGAGAGGTGAAAAGAAAACTAAAAACAACCCTTGAAAGTTAGTTACAGATCAGAATTGTGTTTCTAACGCACATTCGGTATTTTTGAGAATCGTTGGAGTCGTTTTGTTAGAGTTTCTAGTTCAACTTCAATAACTTGACAGACTACACAGAAAAACCTTGTAATACAAGCCCGAAGTTCAACTGCATTTTACAGCAGTGCCCAAATTTTTCACGGAATCCTCATAGATAGACGCATGATAGTCATCCAATGGGATGTTCATGTCGATATGTTTGAAACTCACAACATTGTTAACTGATTTTCGAAGCTAGCGAAATTTGTCTTTCGATGATTGGTTGGACCAATGAGAGAAAAAACTGACGCACATAAAAATCAGCAAAAATAGAGAATTTCGTCTGAATTGACCAACAAAAACGTCTGTATTTGGAAGTTCTCGAAATTTTCATAGTTTTATCTCCTTTAGTAGAGGTATAATTCCGGTCATTCTTTCTGAGACATGTCAGCGTGCCAATGAATAATCCAGGCATGTTTTCACCACTTTTTAGTCTTACAACAAACTGCAAATCTCGGTGAGCGGTCGGTCAGCTTCACAAGAACACGTAAACAGAAAATGTCTCGAGAATACTTATGTTTTGTCTATGAATTAAACATCCGATAATCTTGGCACGATGCCAATGGGTCTCAGTAGGAATGAAACGAACTATAGCAAACCTATTGTAGAAAACCTGTTTAAACATCAACCAAGTTCTTCAAAAACCCTTACCATTGCTGTTTCTCAAAACTGATATTAGTTTCACAATTATCGTCTTTGGGAACAATTATAATTCAAGGCACTGACTATGGAGGCATGATTCTGCTTATAAAGACGGCATGCAACATTCAAGTATTCCAATCGACAAACGCAATGTCCAGCGGCCGATAAATGCCCAGCATTATTCAAGCTGTATTCGAGAATAGTCCAAATGTTTAGTACAGATTTTTATTAATATAAAGTTGATGAACTCGATTTTAGCAGCACAATAGAACAGTTTTTCTCATTCTCAGATCATATTTTGCTTTAAAATATCTTATTTCCTGTACAGTTTTGATTTCGTTTTTTGGTGGTGGTTTTTTGAACCGAATAAGAACAATTACAATACTTTTTAAAAATAACATAATCTAATACTCGTCTAGTTGCGTTTCTTGCTTTTCGTGACATTTTTCAATGGTTTTTCCCGTTTTCCAAACATTTTGTTGAACATAAACTTGAGGAATCTCAGAAAGACTCTGACTATGAAGATTACTGTAGCTATGAGAATAGCCAGTAGGGAGAGCAGGAATAAAATTACGTCGACCAGGAAATATTGGAGGATATTCAGCTTATCCGCACCCGAACGAGCATGGGGAACCTGCAAAAACAGAGAATGAAAAATGTACACTTCAAAAGTAGACCGAATTGAATACTACTATGGAACACTTCTGAATGAAGCAACCACTCATTTTTACTGGTGTATCGCCGCAAAATAGAGATTTAACTCAAGCATCCCGTTAAACTTCCATAGTTTACGATGAAAATACATCAAATTTTCACCTTTAACTAATGCGTGTTTATCGATTTTCGTAGATGCAGTGTTGGTGTACATGTTTTGCTTAACTTCATTCATTTCTATTACCCTTTTTGTTAACTAATAGCTAGAGTCTCATATCTATGGAATACTTTCTAGATCATGTAATTTTGTTAAATAGAAACTGTCGCACATTCGAACGCGTTTAGAGCCGCGCTGGACCATAAATATCCTAATCAAGCCAAAATTAGGCGGAACGTGAATAACCATACGAAAATTAGTACTGTGATGCACGTTCTAATAATTTGATTGACTAACTTCACATTTTTTCAACTTTTTGTCTCTCTTTAAAAACGACCAATTGATTCCTATTGTATCGCTTCCATTATATAGAAGCTGTCACACTTTCAACCGCGCTAAGGTCCACATGCGGTTAAAAAACATGTAAACCCCAATTTCAATTGTTCCGGCTTCTATTTGGGTCTGGCAACTAGCTTCTATCTGAATTTTTGTTCCACTTTTCTGAGATCAAGAATTGGCAAATGTGGGCCATTTGGTCGAATTTTGCGTCACGATTTCGACGTTCACAGCCGGTTTGAGCACAGAAATACCCCATATTTCGAGTGACGATCTTTGGAATCTATTTGAAGAAAAGTTTAGCTGAGATCAAACTACAAGTATTGATTATTTTTTGATTTATTTCTAACGCATTAATTCCTAATCTATCTCTCCCTTTATAAAGAAGATGTCGCACATTCAACCGCGCTTAATCTCTTGCATTGTAATAGTTATGTAAACGCTGCTTCCAAACTTAATTTTTCCGGCTTTTGTTTTAGTATGGCGACCAACTGCTGATTAAATTGGCTTTTCACCATGTTCCGCTCCGAAATTAGCGAATTTGTGCACTTATATTTCATTCTGCGCACTACTTCGAGTTTCCCAAGAGGTGAGAGCACAGAAATAAAATATTTCCTCATACGGGTACCCCACAAACACGGTGGGCACCTGCCGGGGCAGGGTGAAAATCCCCCCTTCCTCCCCTCGTGGGTCACGGGTTCGGTCATCGGGTCATAAGGATTTAAGGCACAGCAGAATCATAGAAGAGTCCCCATCTTTACCACGTGTGCCCCTTGAATTGGTTCTCTTGCGATACTGGACGTGGTTTTTAGTCTGTATTGAACAAAAGCTCACAGGGAGTGGATCGCTGAGTCTCGTGCAAAAGGAACGCGCGTCAAAAATTGGAAATTGCCCCGTCCTCGACTCTCTTGCGGCTGGGATACAAGATGTAAACTAGCGAAAGTCTCCAGGGGTAGCCAATAACTGTCTCAACAGTGGCCGATTAGACAGAGGTCACCGATCAATACCTTGGTTTGGTAGGTATTTTTATGAAAGGAGGCCTGTGAACAACAACACACTATATGATACAGTTAGGTACGCATCGCTTATGGACTGGAAATGAGAATGAATATATTCACTAATTTCGTCTATTTATACCATTAAGGTACACATAAGCGACACGCACCATTTTGAAGCGAACACTAGTATTCACTAGTCAGTTGCTTTCAAATGTAACCAAATTTGTCTTTTTGGTTGCATTTGAAATTGTTGTATTTTTTGGTGATTTTGGTTGCATTTGAACGCGACCAACAGTTTTGTGCACGTGCAACCCGGTCACATGGCTAATTTACGTAGTATCTGTTGTATCCTTAGCCAAAGGATAAACACTAATACATACAAAGATATAACACCAAGGTTATACCTGAACCAACGAGGAGACAAGAGAGAGAGGACCAGTTAATTAGCAGCCAGACGATACAATACCAACAATAGACACGAAGCGCGACACGTTACTTAACACGTGCGCGCTAACTGGTTAACATGCTAATGAGCTAACTGGTTAACACGTGGCAAATAGGCATGAAAACCGACTAGTGTGTAAACCACACAACAGTATCAACACAGGGAATACAAACTAGACTCACCATGATGCGTAGATAGATTAGTCCGAGTAAAAGAATGCACATTTCAAAGATGATCAGCATGGAGGACCCTGCATCAGAAGACGGCAGAAAGAGGTTCACGATCGCAACGCCCTACAAGAGAGTCGAAAACAGTTGTCAACAATATTACCGAAAACCCCAAAATTAAAATTTAGAACCGACAAAAAAACGTGAATCGCACCGTTTCCAGTACGATAACCTTCGTCGTGACATTAATTTGAAATTGTATCCTTACAAAATGAAAGGAAAATGCAAGCCAACCTCTCCGATCAAACGTAATTCAACTTTATTGGATGGTCAATTGAATCACCCATTTTTTTAACAACAGAAATGTTGAATAAACCTAGTTTTAACAACAGTCGCACTTTACTGAAAAAATCTAATCTCCCACCCTGTTTTGAAGTTCAATTAGACCCAATTTCGAGGTGTTTTCGTAAAATTTTGAAGCAACATATTGTGGTGTGACACGAACATACCGGTACTTGTGACGTTTCCGGTCTTGCCCATTCCACCGTGGCCGAATCGAGTGTCGGCCGTGGCGGCGTTGAGAATAGAGTCGGTCGAGTCGGAAACTAGAGATGCTCACAGCTTCAGCGGCACATCAGGCTTCCAGTCAGCACCCGGAACGTTATCACGAAACGTTATCGACTGTTTCCGACCGGTTCCGGTCACACTACGTACCATTTCCGACTCGACCGACTCTATTCTCAAAGACGGTCTACTGCTTATCGGAAACCATGAATCTGCCAGATTCTTGGGATCTCGCAGATTCCTGACAATCTCCCAGATTCGAATTTTCACTTTTCCCTGAGAACACGTGAGAAGGTGTTCGCAGACTTCGGTTCCGGTCTCCAACGACCGCTAGACCGTTGTGGATCGTCACTCGGCCGGTACTTGTGACGTTTCCGGTCTCGCCCCGGCCATCGTAGCCAAATCGAGTGTCAGCAGTAGACCGGCTTTGAGAATAGAGTCGGTCGAGTCGGAAACGGTACGTAGTATGACCGGAACCGGTCGGAAACAGTCGATAACGTTTCGGGTGCTGACTGGAAGTCTGATGTGCCGCTGAAGCTGTGAGCATCTCTAGTTTCCGACTCGACCGACTCTATTCTCAAAGCCGCTACGGCTGACACTCGATTCGGCTACGGTGGCCGGGGCGAGACCGGAAACGTCACAAGTACCGGCTGAGTGACGGTCTACTGGCCCCCGGGATCCGGGTAACCAAACTGCGTATCGATGGCGACCAGATTTCACGTGTTTTCAGTGAAACGTGAAAATTCAAATCTGCCAGATTCTTGGGATCTGCCAGATTCCTAAAATCTCCCAGATTCGAATTTTCACGTTTCACTGAAAACACGTGAGCAGGTGGTCGCAGACTTCGGTTCCGGTCTCCGACGGCCGCTAGACCGTTGTGAATCGTCACTCGGCCGGTACTTGTGACTTTTCCGGTCTCGCCCCGGCCACCGTAGCCGAATCGAGTGTCAGCCGTAGCGGCTTTGAGAATAAAGTCGGTCGAGTCGGAAACGGTACGTAGTGTGACCGGAACCGGTCGAAAACAGTCGATAACGTTTCGGGTGCTGACTGGAAGCCTGATGTGCCGCTGAAGCTGTGAGCATCTCTAGTTTCCGACTCGACCGACTCTAATCTCAAAGCCGCTACGGCTGACTCTCGATTCGGCTACGGTGGCCGGGGCGAGACCGGAAACGTCACAAGTACCGGCTGAGTGACGGTCTACTGGGCCTCGGGATCCGGGTAACCGAACTGCGTATCGATGGCGACCAGATTTCACGTGTTTTCAGTGAAACATGAAAATTCGAATCTGCCAGATTCTTGGGATCTGCCAGATTCCTAAAATCTCCCAGATTCGAATTTTCACGTTTCACTGAAAACACGTGAGCAGGTGGTCGCAGACTTCGGTTCCGGTCTCCACAATTTTTTCACTCTTTACCTGTAATTTTGTGAGAAGTAGATAAATAATGGCTTTCATTTTCATCTCTATTGTCACTAGTCTGTCTCAATCCATTGTTTCAATTAAGTACTTGAACTTGCGGACTGATGGCTGACCTTGTCACTCAGGTCCCTTAGTGAGGGACGCCGCCATTGCCCTACAGGCTCTTAAAAAACGGGAAACCAGACTGCGTATCAATGCCGACCAGATTTCACGTGGTTTAGCGTGAAACGGGAATTCGGATCTGCCAGATTTACGCGATCTCCCAGATTCGTATTTTCACGTTTCACTAAAAACACGTGAGAAGGTGATCGCAGACATGTGTTCCGGTTTTCAACAGCCAGTAGACTGTTACTCAGCCTGTACTATTACGGCACATAACAATATATTCACTCTGTTCATCGCGCTCTCTTTTCTCTTCCTTCTCTTTTTGGCCCGTGATTGATCGTGGTAAAATGTCGGTGTACTAATTCTATTTTGATTTTCAAGTTATCAGCATTCATGAGTTGTTATCAAGTCTCAAAACTTGCAGAACATGTTGTCGCTCAAGACACTTATGACCATCCATGGAGCTATGTCGGAATCCGACACCCGTTGGCTACTCGCTCAGCGTCGTCGGTGGTGAACGCAGTGACCGGTGAAAGAATCAACGGCGAATTGATTCTCAGGTACGTTGAACACATTAGATGGACGATTGCAGTTAGGGCTACCTGCCCATAGTTTGAAAGAAAAAGGTTAAGGTAAATGTTAAGTGTGACAGGTGAATATGTTGTTGGTTACAGTAGAAGGTTAAAGTAATTTGAGTTTATACTGTTTTACAGCGTTTTTATATTGAAGATGCAGTTATGAATATGATGTTTGTATAATGATGGCGTAATTGTGTCGGAAAACAGTGATCTAGCGTGTATGTATGACATAGAAAAAAGCGAATATACCTTCTGCACAGTTTAACTATCGGATAAATTCCACCAGAACAGTATATTAGGAAAAAGTCATTCAAAATTAAAAATTGTTTCAAGAATATGATTGTATTCAGCTCTGATTCTTCGATGCTCACCACTTGGCGCGAGCCCGTGCCCGGGCTGCCCGTTCGCAGCAGGCCTCTGAGAAGAGGATCGCTGGTCCAATATTACGCCGCCAGGTAATTATACAATTCAACTTGTTTGACAAGCATATCAATCTTATTCCTTTCGTTTTTGATTGCTCGTAAAACACGGCTTTTACCGGTACCAGGAATAAGGCATTCGAAAGTAAAAGTCATTAAAGTAAAAGTAATTAATTCACTTTTAGTCAGAATTTGAGAACTACGGAAATTTTCGGAACTCTATTTATGATTCTCAACTGTTTCTGTACTTAATGACTTTTTTAATTTTGAATGACTTATTCTGGTTGCCGTTTTTACCACAGTATTTGGAGAAAAAGACAACTTTTTACCGTACGAAATGAGCTGTATTCATCAACAACTGGGGGACCAACAATGGTGTGATTTCTACGAGCAATTCTAGGACGGTCTAACACAAGTCCGCGACCACCTTCTCACGTGTTTTCAGTGAAAACTGAAAATTGGAATCTGGCAGATTCCAGGAATCTCTCAGATTTATTGAAAACACGTGAGAAGGTGGTCACAGACTTGTTTTCCGGTTTCCAATGGAGTCAACTGTTTCATTTAGCCGGTATTATTGGTTTTTTCGATCTCGCCCCGGCCACCGTAGCCGAATCGAGTGTCAGCCGTAGCGGCTTTGAGAATAGATTCGATCGAGTCAGAAAGTAGAGATAGCTATCAGCTTTTCAGTGAAACGTGAAAATTCGAATCTGCCAGATTCTTGGGATCTCCCAGATTCCTCGCATTCAAAATATTTATTACAGGCACCAGCTGACTATCGATCGACGTCCCGCTGCTACTCAGATTTAATGTAAACCGTGCAACATTCAACCGCGCCAGTACAACTGTTGCTTCCCGAAAATTAACGTTTTTTCTTCGTTTTTAACCTCTTTCAAACATAACATTGGTTGAAGTTAAATTCGAACACTATAACGAACACTATATCGTTATAACGTTCTCTGTGCATAACTGTCAACACTTAAAAGTTATCGGAATGTCCCATAGTTCCAATCATATCTCAATTTTCTTTCTCATTTTGTTTTCTTGTAGCTTTGGTTAGCAACATGGTACTACAATGCCGCTGTCTTTGAGCTTGCGGCAAGCAAACAGTGGACCATGGATAATTCTAGTTGATTTTACTCCGAGTAACCACCTCATATTGTAATAGCGACTCTACGATTTCGGACAAAAACTATTAAATTCAATTGTCACAACCACGTTTCTCTTTTTCGATTGTAAAAAAAATTTGGAAACGCATCTAATTAATCGTTTCATTTCGTAGTTCACTCACTAAAGACTGTACTGAAGACAAAATCCCATTCCATTGAGTCATCACAATATATCTACCCCAGTGAATAGTTTTTATCATACGGATGTCAACAAAAAAGTATCTGGTAGAGTCAAACAATATAGTTAACAGCATTCTGAATGACAACAAATTCTCTCAAACTGTTTTTTAGTTCTGAGTTGAGATAAGTCATAGATTAGAACACGTCCTAAAATAGCGTATTCAAGTGTTTTTGTTAACGACACGTTACACTCAACCATGTTTAATGTACAAGTTCTTTCATAAACTGCTAGTATAGTCAATACAAGTTGTTTTCAATTGTGTCTTATTATTTCAGCAGTGCAAAATATTCTGAGAAGTTGCGGCTGCTTCGATTAAGTAAAGTGACTGCTATAACTTGTTCAGAACTAAAAAACAGTTTGAGAGAATTTGTTGTCATTCAGAATGCTGTTAACTATATTGTTTGACTCTACCAGATGCTTTTTTGTTGACATCCGTATAATGAAAACTATTCACTGGGGTAGATATATTGTGGTGACTCAATGGAATGTGATTTTGTCTTCAGTACCAGTGATTTCGTCTTTAGTACAGTCTTTAGTGAATGAACTACGAAATGAAACGATTAATTAGATGCGTTTCCAAATTTTTTTTACAATCGAAAAAGAGAAACGTGGTTGTGACAATTGAATTTAATAGTTTTTGTCCGAAATCGTAGAGTCGCTATTACAATATGAGGTGGTTACTCGGAGTAAAATCAACTAGAATTATCCATGGTCCACTGTTTCACTCTCTCGCTAAAAGCTCAAAGGCAGCGGCATTGTAGTACCAAAGCTACAAGAAAACACAATTGGAAAAGTGTTCAAATGTTTGATTCGCTGATTTCAGAACTAAAATATGTTCAAGAAAACTTTTAGATTTTCGTATGTGCAAAGCACATATAAGCGAGAATATGAAGTCGAAACAGTTCCATATATATTGTACTCAACTATGTATTATAATAAACTAGCATATTTGATAAAACTACACTACAATTTAACTTGAACTAGAATAAGTGTTGTTAGCTAGTAGATAAGCTTGGTTAGTTTTTGTTTGTTCCCTAGTTTAATTTTTCCACTCAGGAATAGTTTCTCTTCATTTTCTATTGAAGTCTGACATAATCTATACAAAACAAGAGCAAATTTTGAACGTATGATAGAATTCGGGTTTATCAAGAAAAATCGATCGACGTCCCGCTGCTACTCAGATTTAATGTAAACCGTGCAACATTCAACCGCGCCAGTACAACTGTTGCTTCCCGAAAATTAACGTTTTTTTCTTCGTTTTTAACCTCTTTCAAACATAACATTGGTTGAAGTTAAATTCGAACACTATAACGAACACTATATCGTTATAACGTTCTCTGTGCATAACTGTCAAAACTTAACAGTTATCGGAAAGTCCATAGTTTCAATTATATCCCAATTCTCTTTTTCTTATTTTGTTGTTTCTATCACCGTTTCTCTGCAAATAGTAGTGGATCATCAATAGAATATGGAGTTTGAATCAGCGCGGTGAAATGTTTCACTCCTTTATAAGGCTTGTTTTTGACAAGAGCAGTTCTCCGAAATATGATTTCGTTCAATTTGCACCATTTGAATTCAAATGGCTCGGAGTTCCCGAATGAGCATCTCTTTTCGGTTATTTTGGGGTTGGATGTATAATGTCTACCAAAAATAATTGGGATATACTTGATTCCGATAACTGTTCCGTTTCTCTGCTGCATTCCATCGATTAAATTTCTTTGTTTTATCTTCAATATTAGGTTCCGTACTAGCAACCTGTGAAGAGAGTGTGCGGTCGAATGTTGCATTACTTTTATATAAGCTCAGAAGCAGTCCAACAATGCTGCGTGCACTCTGTGCAAATATACAAAAGACGGAACAACAAAAACTCGACTAATTATTATTTGCCACTGAAGCTACCGTAACCCATGAGAAACTGTGGTACTGTACTGTAATCCCTCGAAGGTTTGCCTGATTTCGTTGCTTTATCAGGCTAGCCTTCGAGGGATTACAATACAGTACCAGGACATGTGTTTGATTTGTCGTAACTTTTAACAAATATGTAAAATCACATTCACGAATTTGTGATGCGAATTGTCTTTCGGCACCACATTGAATTGCCACGCACACACATTTTTCTGAACAGACACAATTCGATTGTACTAATTTATACCGCAAAGTATTCAAACAGTGTTGACTTATTATACAAAACTGAAACCACGTTTATAGAAATTGAATGTCGCCAGCAAAATTACCCGGGAAAAAAACGAGGAGGATTCTTGTACCAGACACCCATTCGTTCATATAGGTGTAATGAAGAAGACTATTCGACACATAAAGTGGGGACAAACTTGGATGTCCATTGATAAATGTTTGAGTAAACCGCAACCGCAGTTGAATGTTGCACTCCTTCTATGAATTACCTGTGTTTAGTTCGTTTCACCCATCGATAGCAGTCAGCCATGCTGGCCGAGGGCACCCTACATTGCAGGCGACTGATCTGGCAGCTTGCCAGTCTTTTCATTGCAAATAAAAATTCAAAAAGAGGTTATTTTAAGATTTTCCCCAATTTTTTGTTCTCAAAAGGTTACCACCAAATCGGGGAGTAATTTAAAGAACTTTTTGTGCGATATAACAAGCATTGAAAAACGGCCTAAAAAGGTGATTGGATATCACTTTTTCTAGTTTTGCCCATCATGTTCCGATGGCCGTCTGCTTGTGGACGGCGCACCACCTATCGCCGCTGAGTTCAATACCCAGCTGGTGCACAATTTTGATTAGGCTGATCGCTGTTGGAAACTTTCCAACACAACTGACTCCGCCCACTAAAATCTACTGTGACTGGCTGCTATCGATGGTTGAAACGAACTATAGTAGCGCTCAAGTAATTCATTCATTATGATCATAAATCATCGAAGAACGGAAAAAAGATCCTTGCCCCAATGCAGCTCCAAGTACTCAACCAAAATGTTCCTTAGAAATAAGTGGAAATGTTAATAGGTCTTAAACCCTTCAAGTCATTCCTACATGGAATAGGTTTCATTTCTTGTATGTAAGGAAAAAAACTTTGGTCGAAAAAATCGAAAAGAATTGTCTTCTGGCTCAATTTTCAATTGCCACACACCTACTTCTATTAAACGAACATAGTTTGATTGTGACCACTCTCTATCGTAACGTTTCGAGTTCTTCACATGTTACTCATGAGCTGCGGAAGATAGAAAAACAGATTAAATTGGAGGAAAATCAATTATATGTTGAAAATTACACTCATATTCAAATTTGTATACACTATGTCAAGAATAAAAACTAGAATAACACAAAAACTCTTCGCGTTGAACTACGAGTTAATCATTTGATGAAGCAAAAAGAAGGAATTAGATAGTTATACAATCGTATGAGAAGATTGCATGTCAGATGATGTGCGCCTAACAGGGCAAACATACAGTGTCCTCTTCACTTTAATCTTTATTCACCTCTTTGCAGTTTCACATATTATGCGGAAAGTCATGGGTTCAGTCGTTCTATAACCTACTAAGCTGGCTGATGGCATAAAGGCGCAACTTGACAAATTATTCGTTTGCCATTGAAACTACTGTACACCAAAAAATACTATGGTACCAGACTGTAATCCCTTAAAGAGAGAGGGTCTCGCCAACATTTATTTTCAAATCTGACCGTTTGTCGTTTGTGTAGTCTGTAGAAGTATAGAAGACTATTAGTTCAGAATCGTAGAGTTGTTATGTACAATAGTGTGTGTGTATTCAAAGAAACAAAAATGAGAAACATTTATGGTCCACTGTTTCACTTTCTCGCTATGAGCTCAACGCAGTGACCATGCCCAATCTTCCCAAACGGTAGTGCACTGGCGAAATAATAATAATACAACTGAAAAAAAAACTTGTATTGATTATACTAGCAGTATGTGGAAGAACTTGTTCATTGAACATGGTTGAGTGTAACGTGTCCTCAACAAAAACACTTAAATACACAGTTATAGGACGTGTTGTCATCTATGACTTATTCCAATTCAGAACTTGAAAGAGTTTGAGAAAACTTTATTGTCATTCAGCAATGACTTAGAAATGGAATATACATATATAAGGGGGCCTAGAAAATTGAAGTCGAAATTCACAGTTAACTATAATGTTTCACGAAGCAGCCAGACTGCCTTTCTGTACGGTAAACGTGTTCAAATCTTTGATTTGTTGAACTCAGAACTGAAAAGATTTTGTGTCAAAGCACAAATGAAAATTTTATAGGCGAAAAAAGTCAGAAAAGTTCCATATTTTGTACGCAACTATGCATTATAATCAATTAGCACATTTGAGAAGACTATGATAAGTTCGTGTGGTTTTGTAGTTCCATGCCTATATTTCATATTAGTTTCTCTTCGTTTTCTATTCGAGTCTGAAGGAAGCTATATGAAACGAGAGTATATCATAAAAAGTGGGGAATCAGGAAGTGTGTTAGATCGGTTCGGTTTCACCGTTCACAAAAAAATAACATAACTATTGTTTTAACTTAGCGCATAGTGGTTTTCCCTAAGAACGTTGTGAACCGTTGTGCAAACAAATGTACTGTTCTATTCTGTTGTATATATGCTATTAGTTCGTTGCTCAATGGTTTATTGGTCGATGTATTAATTGATTTCCGTTTTGTCGAAGATAACTGAGTTGATAGTTCGAAGGATTGTGAGGGCTATGTTTATCAACTCGTCGCTGCCATTCAGCCCTAAGGAAAACCGTGCAACATTCAACCGCGCCAGTTTTTATTCAACTGTTTGTTCCCGGAAAGGAACGTTTTTTTGACCATCGTCTTTTGAACATAACAACGGTTTGTGTTCAATTGTACCACATCGTTCTGAAGATATGTGCGCATTGCTGTTAGGGAAACCTACTTCTAATTAGCCGAATGTCTCATTGTCCCATTGTCCCAGTCATGGTCAATTTAAGATTTTTTAGCTGAATTTCTTTAATAATTTGTCGTATAATTCACATTTTCTCTGTGAGTAGTAGTGGACATTCCGAACTACAACCATTCAATACAACTGGCGCAGAGAGCGGTTTCACTGGTTCCATATAAGGAGAGAAGTAGCAATCGATTGGCATTGTATAGTCTTAGTTACTCCCACTGAGACTCCTACAGTGGGAGATCTACAGTGAGAGAATAGACATCGTGCATATTACACAGGTTGGGATAAGTTTAAATTTCAACTATTACTTCACTTCCAGTTTTTTTTCGCATTTTTTTTTCTCTTCCAAAAGTCACGTTGTCCTTTTTAGTTTCGAGTTCACATTGTCTTTAGTCAATATATACCAATTTTTAGATATATCATTTCAAAGATGAACATTTATTCAGCTATCGCGCAGTAGATGGGAATGAAAGTCCATGGGCAGGTTTAACTTTCGATAAAATGGCTCTCCGTTTATATAGAAGTGGTGCAACATACAACCGAGTTTCAAAAACACTCAAGAAGCAGTACTATCAGTATTCGAGCAGTCACTATTGGCTCGTGAATCATTTGTAGAGAATGATACGAGAAAGTTAAGTTGTAGGTTGAGCAGCGGATACATTAGTAGTTCAGTAATAGCTGAGTGCAGCTGGATTGATTTATTTACATGCAAGATTGTGAGATACATAGAGAAACAGAAAGTAAATGAAAACCAACTGAATTTGAGCAATATGAAAACAAGAATCGAAACCATGATGAACAGAAAAGTGAACATTAAACGAGCATATACATGACTGCAGTCCAACGATCGACACGTCAATAGGGTTCTGAATAATAGACATAGTAAGGTCAGTTACAAATGCTTTTCCGAAAAACATTTCTTGGCCGCCGAGAGAACTGCGAATATTTTTATTCTTGCTGTCGGATCACAAGTACACCAGAACCAGATGACATTTATTTTAATTCACTTTGAGTTGATACATTTTCAGAAAAGTTCTTCCAGTATCTCACTTGTCAAATAGATTGTCGATATCAATTCGACTGAAACAGAAATTTTAACGTGAAGATATCGTCACCAGAATTGCAACATCAAAACCAACTCCACGGAGTTAAATGTGGTGAGCCGAAGTTTGAGGTGAGTTTACTATAATATAAAAGTTTTTGTGGTCTATCTCCCTTGAAAAAAAAATCAGAAAAAGACGGTCCAGCCATCCTTGAGAACATGCACTTGACGTTGTCGAAAAATCGCTTTCAAATGGTTTTCTCGAAGGTCGATACAGGTATACTCATTTGCTCGATCATCATAATATGTAGAGACAGTGTAACATTGGATCGCGCTCAAGTTCAACAGGCATTCTATGAGTCATGTGCTCTAGCAGTCGTAAATCAGGTGCAGAAACTGAATTGCAGTTTGATCTGCGTAGTTTGATCTGCAGATCAGAAACAAGACATTTCTGATTTTTCAATGATAAGTCGTGCTGATAAATGATAAGTAAAATAAAGCAGTTTCGCAACTTTCGCAAGTTTATTCCTGAAGGTTCGCTGTTGCTTAGGGGAAACCAAACAGATTTCAATTGTAAAAGTTATACAATTTTACACATGAGTTTTCGTTAGTATGGGGATATTTGTTCACCGATTTAGTTGTAGATTATAATTTGTATTTTGGTGCTCGAAAACAAATAAAAAATATAAAATAACGAGATAACACTAAATATTTAGGCATGCACAAATAATAACGATGACTTTGACGCACTTTTGCGAACAAGACTTCTAGAATATATAGGGGTAGTGCAACATGCCACCGCATCAAATTTAACAAACACTCCAATGGCCGTATTTTGTAAGCCCTATTAGCCATGTAAGTTACATGAGCAAATTTTGGATGAAAATTTGTTAACTGCTGCTAGTCTTGGATCAACATTTCTTTATACATTTTCAAAGAACTAAATGGTACCATTGAGAACAGAAAAAAAACATTTAAGAGATATCAAAAGCTAAGTCACATATTGACGATTGAAAATTTACTCATGTAACTTACATGGCTACTCGAGCCTGCAAAATACGGCCACAGAAGCAGTCATACTAGTGAGTCCTCATACTTGCGAATAAGTAGTGAGGAACTAGGTGCATTCTGGTTTGATGTTGAACCCCAATTAGATCTGCGTAGACATCAGTAATTCGAAAACTTTTTCCAGATTGCGGCTGGAGCAAACTACAACTACAGTACAAAAACCACAATGTACCGTTTTAGCCTGATTCTCCTTGAGCCACCATTATAGTCGTACGTAAACTTGTGGAAAACAATGTTTTTAATGAAACACCTCGTTTCTCCGCTGAATTGGTACTATACTAAACTGCCCGCGGGTTCGATTCCGCTGCGAGCCGTTAGTTTTGCGAAACGAAGATCTGATCCCTGAAATATTCGTGACATTGTCTCTGCATATGCACAAAGAATCGTCGTCTGGACCAGATATGCAAAATCATTATGGAGGAATGAGCATCGCGACAGAGGAGACGCAGACGACGAAGTCCTGCTAGAGCATACTAGAAAACCGGAGAGTACTAGAGAGTTTGTGTAAAGAGCATTTTGAACGAGTAGGGCGCAGACAAAACACCGAGACAGTAGGCGTTTTGAGGAGAGCGTCGAGGCTGGTCACTGGGCTAGAGAAATTTCGAGGGCGAGAGAGCATGGAAAACAAGTAGACGCAGACGCGGCAGCCGGTCAGACCTTTCCATATGAATTCGAATTTCAGCCACGACTTCGCACACCGCTTTGTTCGTTCTAAAATCTAGAGATCATTCTATTTATTATTAGAATTGAAACTTATCGTCAATTTAATTCAATTTCCATAACCTAGTTAACTCTTGTGAATGTTGCAAAAGTAAAGAACCTTTTAGTTTTTGAATTTTTCCACCAACCAACGTTTTCACTATAACTCCTATAACTAAAAAGGTATAATGCCGTTTCACATTATTCAGTGAAAAAATGTAAGTTTTTCTTTACCAAAAAGGCTTTCGGTTGCCATATTGACATCTCGGTAACAGAAAAAACATTTTACTTTTACATTTTGCCACATAACTGCCAGGTCTCGGGGAAAAAAACTGTTAATGGTTTTTTGTGTTGAAGAAGAGTGTTGACACACTCATATATACTAGAAGTCAATTGAACAGTCACGTTAAGTGAGGATTCTAATGAAGAATAGTGCACTTTGTCATTGCACGTTTCTGAGTTCTGATGTGCTAAACATGGTTCACGTGACTGTGCAAATAACTAACAGAATAAGAATAGTAACGTTTAAATGCGAAATACGCCAGCAATCTCGTGGGCGAAAAGACAAACCAAAAAACTACATGTAAGTAAAAACTGAAATTACAGAACTTTCACGTTTTGCGTGAAATCGCTTTAACTCACGTTAACTTCCGTTCTTACGTTTCTCTGCTAGATAATTACATTACACGTAGGGAGGCACCAAGAAGTTTGCTCACGCGGGGATTGAAAACATCACTAACCTCGGAAAAGTCTGAAAAAGTCTGCACCCTCTCCTTTTCCCACACTCTCTAACTCATTCTCTGATTCTCGTTTAGGCTACTTCAGCTTATCGGTATTCACTAGCTGTAGTCAGCCATTACACCATGATTAACTAGATAGGCTTTCGACCGCATTGCGCAATCGTCTGACCAATAGTAGTTGTCTGTCGTCTCCATCATTCCAGTGCTCCATCGCCGTCGCGCCGTCTGTTTCTCCGGCTCGACCACTCTCTCGCCATCGCCTCAGGCTATCCGAGTGTTTTAGCGCCAGTCGTTGTGCATTGACCATGTCTGCGTCTCCATGTTCTCCGTGCTGTCTCGCTCCCCTCTAACCGATTGTTTGAAGGCAGCCACATGCGGCCGGCGTTTGTACGAATTCAGCCCCACTCGCTAAACTTGCAAAATTGCTCCGGAAAATTTCTGGAGGCAAAAAAGTTTGAAATTTCTCACAATGTCTCAGCTTTTATGTTATTGGAGTGATAGAAGTGATGAGAGATGTAGATATCAACATTGTTCTCCTTGTCTCTCTCTCTCCCTCTCTTCCTCCTTCTCCCCCCCCCTCTCTCTATTTCTCTCTCTCTCTCTCTCTCTCTCTCTCTGTCTCCATTTTCTTTTCTCTTTCTCTCCCTAATTTATCACCTGCCAATCTCTCACTTTCGCCCCGCTTCCTTTCATTAGTGAAATTGGACCGGAAAGGTGAGACTAATCTTCATATTGCCAGCCCCAATATCACTACCATTCATAACCTCGGCATCCTTCACTATAGTAGGTGCCAAATATAATAAACCTTTGTCTCTCGCCGGAATCGAACCTGCGAGCAAAAGATTCGGAGCAGGGCGCTAACCACTGCGCAATTGGAGCACATAACTGGTATACTTTGGAATCGAAGACTTGTCTGCGTACACCGCAGAAAGTGAGATATACAGTACACTCCCGCCTATCCGTTGGCGACGAATATACTATAGCTGTCGCTCAAAAAAAGGCCGCGGTATACGGTATGTCTTCATTTGTGCTGTGCGAGAACACATATCTACGTATTGTCGATAGCTCTGGAATGTTCTGAGCACACTTCAATGGCTTCATTCATGTCTTCTCCCCCCTCTACTCTCTATGTCTGTTTCTCTCTCTCTCTTTCTCCCTGCCACTCCCTCTCCCCTCTCTCTCTCTCTTTCTCTCTGCCACTCCCTCTCCCCTATCTCTCTCCCTCTCTCCTCTCTCTCTCTCTCTCTCTCTCTCTTTCCCCCTCTCTGAAAACCAGATTCTGATGGTGCGGCCGCTTGCATATGAATTGAGTCTACCCAGCTATACGCCATAAATACTTTCCTTTAACACATGCTAGTTGATGCCTGCGGGCCTGCGTCTCTCCTTTTCCATTATCTATCACAGTTCTCTAACCGCATCATAGATGTGACACTTGTGAACACATTCATTCCTGTCCTTTGCTTCGTTAACGGTATAACTTGGTCTGTGCTATAGATAATAAGCAGAGTTGTAGTTTGATCAATACACTCGTATACTGTTAGTCAATCGCACAGTCAGGTAACACGTGTTAAACACAGCAGAACTCAGAAACGTGCAATGACACTGTTCACGATGCCTCATTAGAATGCTAACTTAACGTGAATATTCAATTCGCCTTTGTATACAAGAATACTAACAAAAAACCTGTATGTTTTGTCATTCAACGTTCGTGTACTTTGTGTGCCTCACATATCTTGCTCGATTATTGGTCTACACACTATATTACTCTTGGTATCCATCATGAGTGTTGTGTGGCTTTAATTCCCTTTCACTTTCTAGTTTTCATTAAGACATAACTCTGTTTGTACTAAAATCCGACAAATACAACTAGTATTTATACATATCTGTAAATGTTCTATTGGATTTAACTATTTATTCAACATTCAAGCTCATATATGTATTTAACAATCTGTCAGTTACACATATCCATTTCAGCCCACCCCGGTCATGTAATAACTGTAATCCCTTCCTGGGTTGGCAGAGTCTTGGCGGGCGCCAAACCGCCATCATTGGCGCCAATTGGCGCTTCTGGCGCCGCGGCCACCTCTGTCTTCCGTCGGTCTTCACACCCATCCTCTCGAAACTCCGCCCACCCCCGCCCGGTTCTCGCCCGTTTTCCCCCTAGGCACATCGGTTCAATGAAACAGTCTCCAACATATTTTGTCATATTTTGGTGAGTTTCAACTTTTCAAGGGAAATGACCAAGTTATGGTTGTAGTTTCATATATATATGTACAAAAGTATTGATCGTCGATTATACTCAACATTCATAGAAACCGTGCAACATTCAACCGCGCAAGTACAGTCCATTTCATTTTCACTGAGACTTTGGCAGCGTGCCAATAAAATTTCGGATGGATATGTTTCATAGAGATCACATATTTTATGAAAATAATTTTTCTTCACCTATGGTAACTGAGGTTCACTACCGCACAGAAAAACGTTCAGTGTTTTGGAAAACAATACCGTGGACAAAAGTCACCTTGAAATTTCGTTGGCACGTTGCCGAAGTCTCAGTCGGAATGGAAAAAAGTATACATCGTCGTGGTTCCTATAATGAACATCCATTAGCATCAGAATGAAAACATCTGGAAAAGAAACTAAAACCAGATTTATTCTTGATTTTCAATCAGCGAGCTTCGGAACGAAAAACGTTTGATCTGCACTATTTCAGTTCACCGTTTCGACTTGGTCGACCGGCCTGTAGCCCCCGGTGAAGTGTACAGAACCCCATCGAAGCTCCGCCCCCTCTGTAGTCAGGATGCATATTGATCGGCCGCTCACACCAAACTACAATCCTTGGACAGATAGCCATTCTTTGTGCTAGTTTTCAATGCTTTTTGTCCTGCTCAAACTATACATCAATTTCCATTCTCCGCAACGCAATGAAGGTTGTAACTAGGTTTTCGTAAGTTTAAATAGTTTCTCTAACAATTTACAAAATAGTTTTACAGAATCTGTATGTTTTCATTTCACTCATCACTGCCAGGCCCGTTCACGCGGTGCCCATCAGCTCTGTCCGCCTGGTTTTCAGTTTGTTCGTTTCTGACGGCTCTTTGGCGCCAATGGGCGACCCATTGGCGCACAGATTGAGAAACTTCGGTTAGACAGAGCTGTCCAATGTCTTTCATGTACATATATAATCATTGTGTTTCCCACTCTCGTAGTTCCATTGAACTGCGAATCTAGTCATGTTTTCAGAACTTTTCCACCACAAAAGATGTCTAAAACTGTAACTTTTTGTATTTTTAAAACTTGTGTTCGTGTCATTTTGGAGACTGTTTTCATTGAACCGTGTGTCCCCAGTAAATATTCCGCCCACAAATATTTGGTTTACAAGAGAGTAAAATAAGAAAAAAAGTTACGGGGAAAAGTACAAAAAGGAGTTGGAAATAGATAGTGGGATGATAATCTTCGTTTCCGATTGAAGCGCGGTTAGAAAAAGTGCTAGAAACTTGACTAAAAGTTGTTAATGCTCCTAGCGTTATTGAAAATGAGTGAGCATTCATTAGCGCGGTTGAGTGATGCACTGCGTCTATTAGAGATGGGACACAACAAGTTGGTGTTAACGAACTTCTCTACTCAAAACATCTCGGCCTTCTGAAATAAGTTCGACCAGTAGTTAATTCTCGAAAAATTAGCAACGGAATCGGATCTATTAGTTTATCATTGTTTTGCGAAAAAACAAATGTGTTTCATTACACGCTGAAACGTGGTAATCATCAAAAAAACTTCATGTTCAGCCGAGAATTTTATAAATGCTTTTCAAATCACTATATTGATTTGCAGGTAATTTTTTGACTGATGCCCTTTTCCAGGCACTGAAGACGATGAAAAACCGAAACGTAGCCACATCCAATAAAACATCTTCCCAACTCGTGTTCGGTGCAAACATCAAAACGAACAAAATTAAAATGTGCGGTTTATTGACGTGTTGACGGTTTTTTTGACTTTTGAGTTTTGGCTAAAGTGAAGCTTTTGTACTCATTTTCGTCCACTGCTCTATTTACATTTGTAAGAGAAACAGAGCTCATTAGTTTTTTGTGGATTGTATATCTTTATGTGTTGATGTACAGTGTTGATTCACCATGAAGTCTAACGAACTACCAACTATATCACGTTTATTCGTTTTTGATATGCGACCATTCGGTCTGCCAAGTTTCTTTCATGACTGCTTTTTTTGTTGATAAAAAATCGCGCGCGGGCAAACGTTGCACGACCTTTATATAAACCGAATATCGAGCTAGGAACAATGTATCATCGGTTTTGTTCCAAACATCCCAATGTTAGCTAGTGTACATCATGAGCGATGTTCAGTTTCTGTATTTTTGCTATATAACCAATGGTAGTCTAGAGGCCAAAACGGGACTTTATCGTTATTGAATTTTTCCAGTTCGGTTGAAAAGTATTATAATATTACTTTGTCAATCTTTTGACTCATTTTCATATCAACTTACAACCTGTATTATCCAATTTGTATTATGATTACAAAAATCTCCTTTTCTCAAATCCAGTGTTTCTATCACGGTCAGAGGAGAACTTTGGAAATACAGATATCGATTGAGCTACATCGATCGAAATATACATACATGCTTTTCTCGTTCGATCTGATCGAATGACAGATTAATGTTCACGTGTACAGAGCAGCAGAGCGGATAGATCATGGGTGACCCCGATAAGGAAATATATAAAAAAACGAACCCTGGTTGAACCCTGGTTAACATTGAGATGACAGAATCACACATACATTATTCCTAGCTCGATGTCCAGGGTATATAGAGGCATTGCAACATTCGTCTGGGCTATAATTTCTGTTATGCGACGTTTCTGTCTGCCAGCATACTTTCATAACTCCTTTTTGGGTTATTTACGATTTATAGCGCGGGCAAATGTTGCACGACCTTTATATGCTGGACATTGAAATAAATTTAAGTCATTTCGTATAAACGTTATTCAGTGTTCGAAAGTGATCTCGATTTTCTTTTTCTCGTGATAAGATAGCTCTTTTGACTTCTTTTGGGAGCATAAGCTGCTTCAATGCGTTCAATTGCTCATAATAATAATAATTGAAACGGTTATTGCACATACAAAATATATATGGTTGTAAGAGGTACTGAGAATTATCTTCGTCTCGGGACTTGGCCTTTTCAACCGATACAATACTACAATATTAATAGATGAGTTAAGTCCGTCTCAAGTATATCTCTGCTTTTCTACTGGTGGTTACTTCTATTTCAGCTTGATAGGAACTCTCAGTTCACTGGTGGTTTTGTTTAGCGTAAAATATATGTTTAAAAGCGGAATCGTGGTTATCATAGAAAAACCTCTAGTTTGATAAATATAGACCTTTGGGGTAATTGTTAATTGTCGGAATATATTCAGACCAAACAACGACTTTGTTCGGGTCGATTCTTATGTCTCTGTCTTTGACTTTTCTGTTAGACCACCCTAACTGCTGAAGTGCACATCATTCCTAATGAAATTCCAAAGATTTTAGTTTACCAATGGCTGTTTTCAATGAAAACTTGAACTTTGTAGAAAACATTCTAAATCACTCCGTAATTTCAATACGCAGTTTTGTAAAGGTAGCAGCAGTCTCGGTACGATTGACTATAAACACGTGGTATGCTTGCGCGGTACAATGTTGCGCTTTCTCTATATATACTGAATATCTAGCCCATAATAATTTCTTCTTTCCAGCTACTTTTGTCGCTTACCAATTAGATGACCCAAAAACTAATGAACTGTTGAAAATGAGCGTGGTCCATGGTTGTACTGACTATATAGGTACTGGGATTCCCGCGGTGTTTGTTTATTGACCATTTCGTTCCAACAGGTACAATCATTTAATATTAGTACATAAGACTGGGCAACTAAAACACTTCACTGTTTCTCGACTAGTAGTTAGTTCTCCGAAATAACAACGGAATCAAAATTAATAGTTAACTGTTGTTCTGATTTCGCGCAAAAGATGTTTTTCTTTGGAAGACTCTTATCTCACCATTATAGTGAGTTGGAACTGATCTTGGATGTTTCATCATGATTTCTTCACGTACAAATTGTGCGTGTAGCTAGTACCATAAACAACATAATCTTCAGGTTCTGGCTGAAACCGTACATTCTGTTTTGTTTCGCTGTATTTGTAGTGTGATCCAGCTGCACTCTGGAAGTGATTTTTCAAATAACTGATGTGTACACAGATAACACTACAGGCCAGCCTATCGCTATTTTATTTAATAGGACCTCGTCGTTGATCGAGAATTTACGACTATCCGATATAAAAGACGTCCCAATACACATGTTACTTCATTTACATTTTTATTCCGCTTTATCACATATTCTATTAGCTGCTGCGGTTGAATGTTGCACTCAGAAGTGCTCCTACTGCTCCGTGGTAAGTTGAACGAAAGAAAATAACCGATGTATAAAGAACATTGATATACTGTTCAAAAACATACGGTCGATTTAACGTGTTCGTGTGAATGTCCTAACCTTATAGCAGTTCATACAACATTATATTATCTCACTACTGCTTATGTGAAGATGTTGTTGGTCAATAGAGCCAACCGGCAGTTCATATCCAAATGCCGACACCGTTCAAACTGAAGATAATAACGTGCTGTTTTATTCAACCAGCAATTTTTTTATTCAATCATGATACGTTAGTACAGCAATGAACATCATTTAAGCATCTAAACTATGGGTCTAATTCTCTAAACGTCCAATTTCAGTGTCCCATTCTCCCATTTCGTAGTCTCAATATTCCAAAATCTGGTTTCAATGTTCCAAAGCCGTTAAATTTTTCTAACACCCGACTGCCACCATACTCTTTACTGTTCTACTAAAATAAGCAACATTTACTAGCAAACGATACTCTAGTATTCCAGTCTCATAGTTGTTCCGTATCTCAGTTTTGATCTACAAATAAGGTTTCTCGATCAATAAAAATTTATTACAAATAACAATATTGAATCGGAACTTTAGTACTTTTTTCGTTTCCACTGCTCTACGCAGATTTGTAAGAAAAATAGAGAACGTTTGTGTCTCGGAAATGCAAAATGGTCTTTTTGATCTACATTATTGATTTACCATAAAATGCATCGAGAAAAATATTTATAACCGAGTAGATCAACTAAAACTACTACCAAACAGTAAATTTGTACTGTTTCTCAATCGAGATTCACTTTGTACAGCTGTTTGTAGTTTTTTGTCTGAGAACTGTTGTTTACACAAATAAAACTGCAATTAGGTTCATGCGCTTCATTAATGCGACGATTCTGCCTACCAAAATAGTTTCATTCTCCTTTTCGGGTGCTCAACAAATTATAGCGCGGGCGAATGTTGCAAAACCTTTATATACCCTGGACATCCAGTTTCGAACAATGGATATCCGATTCACCTCAGTTTAGCAGAAACGATGCAAAAATATTCTCCATGTCCTACTGTCACTGAACCTTGGTATATTTTCCTGTTATTGGTTTTGCTGTTTTAACCAGACTACGTATGATAGAAGATCCCGGCACCTTTATCCCATCCTGCGTCTCCTCAAACATACGCTCTTTCTCTGCTCTAACATCCCGCCGGGATGTGAGAGACAAGAAATAGTTAGGCGAAGCGAGAGACGCAGGGTGGGATGAAGAGGTCGGGATCGGGATCTTCTAGCATACGTACTCAGAACACCAGGTATTCTTCTATTAACAATAATCATCAATTGGAGGTGGCTACGTCTCGGTTTTTCATCGTCTTCAGGGCCTGGAAAAGGCATCGATCAGAGAACTTAGTAGTTTATTGTAAGATTTAAAACATATTAGTAGTTTGCCATATTTCAATGTTTTTGTTTATGTTCTAAACAATTAGTTAGTTGCACTAATTTTTCTAACGTTTTTCCAGAATGGGCTCAAATCCCTTGTTCTCTTCTTGTTCCCTCTTTGATCTACAGTAGTGATTAACCCCAATTTGCAATGAACAGTTTGCATTGAGTGGATCCACAAAAACGATAAGAGCTAATAAATGTGTTTATAGTTTCGGTCAGAAACGGTTGTTTACGCAGATCAAACTACAATTAGGTTCATGCCCCTGATTTAGATCTGCCTGCCAGATTGGGTGCTGCACGACTAATAGCGCGAGCGAATGTTGCACGACGTTTAAATAATCCGGAGATCAAGCTAGGAACAATTCTTCTATGTTTCGTTTTTGACATCTCAATGTTAGCTAGCGTTGAATCAATGCTGCTCAGTGTTGAAGAGTGATATAAATTTCGTATTTTTAGTTTTAGGCTGTGCTTTTACGTCGATTGGATCCGATACGAACGAGCAAATTACAACTATCGATTGATGTTCAGAAGGGTGATAAATAAATAATTTGGTTCAAATGAATAAAGTTAACTAGTATAAAGTTATTCTCTAAGTATACGTTTTGATTCATCCCAGAACACACATCTCCCCTGTGTATCTCATTTGATGCGTTACTTCCGTAACTTATCAAGGTAAACTTATAATTTTCGATTAAGTAAATACTTGATTCTATCTGCACTTTGTATTCAAATGTTTGAGAGTTTAATTCTCTTTAGTTATTTTTAATATTATATTACGTTGTATTTCCCAGTTCGTTTGTGATTTGTGCGCAGTTGCGCGGTCCAATGTTGCACCAACTGTACACCATCATGCTACTTGTTATATACTGGAAAATACGCTTTAATGAAAAACTAAAAAGTTTCAATGTTTTCCAAGTAGTTCTGGATGTGTTTATATGAGAAATCATGATTGTTTGTTACCAAACAGACTATTACTGTGAGTAACTAATGATAACTCTAAAAATAGCTCGCTGACATTTTCTGTCTGTGTTTTAAGCGTTAGTGTACCGAATCATTTTCAAATTTTCCGAATTAATTCTTCTAGTGAGTTATATTTCAGTCTCTCTGAGAACATCTTCACGTTAGTTTTCTACGTCAATATCAGAAACAGAATCGAGTTGATCCTCGGTAAAATCGACAATCTAAATGAAAAGTTTTCGTACGGCTGTACTGGTCGCGCAGGAAGAAATGTGCTAAAACTGTTCTCTAGTTCTGCTGTATTTGTAGTTTGATCTCTGTAAGTGTATAAACGCGAGCCGCTCAATGTGGTTCTGCCTGAAACTGTACAAGGTGTCTGGTTCAGTTGTATTCATAGTCTGTATGAGCTGCACTCTGAATTAATTCTCGAATTACCGATGTGTACCCAAATCAAACAACAATTCATGAAAAAGTGGGGGCCCAACGACTGTGAGATTTGTCTTCTGCTGTGTGCCCCTTAGACAGCTACTCTCAAATGGAGCAGCTACTGCTACAAAAACCGAAAAATAATAATATACTCAAGTATAACTGTTCATCACAAACATACAAAAGTCGTAAAATATTTTTCAAACCTGTAAACTAGAATCTACAAATCACAGCTGCGAAAGAGAGAACAACTGTTGAATAATATGACAAGCGTACCACTTAGAGTTGAAGTAACGACAAAAAACTACAAACCTTTGTCCGCAACACCAGAAAATTTACAATGGACTACGTTGAGTTAACATCTGTGATTTGTAGATTCTAGTTTACAGGTTTGAAAAATATTTTACGACTTTTGTATGTTTGTGATGAACAGTTATACTTGAGTATATTATTATTTTTCGGTTTTTGTAGCAGTAGCTGCTCCATTTGAGAGTAGCTGTCTAAGGGGCACACAGCAGAAGACAAATCTCACAGTCGTTGGGCCCCCACTTTTTCATGAATTTTTCTCTTTTTGTATACATGCCGTAGGTATGTAGTTTGATCTGTACGGTGCAGATAAAATTGTTTTCTCAATGAACCACTTGTCAAGAATTACCATCATTCGAAAAAATATGACGTCAACATTGCAGTTCTAAAAACTTACTTCGTCTGCCCTTCGCAATCCCAGAATACGTCATATTTAGACAAAGTTTCATCGTTAATATACCATTTTTAAGATATTTTCAGCATTTGAAAATATATTTCACGTCAATTTTTTCAAAAGTTGACGTCATCTGGCCTTCTGAATTCCAGAATACGTCATATTTAGACAAAGTTTCATCGTTAATATACCATTTATTAGATATTATTAGCATTTGAAAATATATTTCACGTCAATTTTTTTAAAAGTTGACGTCATCTGGCCTTCTGAATTCCAGAATACGTCATATTTAGACAAAGTTTCATCGTTAATATACCATTGTTAAGATATTTTTAGCATTTGAAAATATATTTCACGTCAATTTTTTTAAAAGTTGACGTCATCTGGCCTTCTGAATTCCAGAATACGTCATATTTAGACAAAGTTTCATCGTTAATATACCATTTTTAAGATATTTTCACCATTTGAAAATATATCTGACGTCAACTTTGCACTTTTCAAAAATGACGTCATCTGGTCTCCAGAATCCCAGAATACGTCACTCTTAGATTGAGTTTCACCGTTAGTTGACCCTTTCTAAGATATTACCATCATTTGAAAATATATGTGACGTCAACTTTGCACTTTTCAAAAATGACGTCATCTGGTCTCCAGAATCCCGAAGGACGTCAGAAATACAATACTTCATATTCAAACAAATTGCACGTTGGCATCATATTTCAATTTTCAAGCAAATCGGTAATTGTTTCTCTACGTTACAGTACAGTTTGAGTTATCGACCGGACAGAGAGAGTGAGAGAGCGTGCTGAATGGAGAGACGCAGACACTTTTCGAAAAATGTCTATAACTTAAAACAATTTTTTTTGCAAATTTTTTTGGTCCGCCAGGGTATGAGTAGGTATCACATGTCTTCCGCAATTTTCAACAAAATCGATTCAGTAGAAACCCTTAAACTGGGAATTTTCCCTTATCACGATTACACACTCCGAAAACGTCTATAACTTTGACAAAAACAATTTTTTCCTAATTTTTTTTTGGTCCGCGAGGGTTTGAGTAGGTATCACATGTCTTCCACAATTTTCAACGAAATCGATTCAGTAGAAACCCTTAAACTGGGAATTTTCCCTTGTCACAACCCACCCACCCACCCACCCACCACCCACCCACCCACCCACACACGACGGAAGTTGGCGCTCTTGATGAAGCGAAAACTTCATAACTTGGCTCAAACTCAACCGATTTCGATAAAATTTGGGGCACACTTTGCAAATATGCTGTAGAAACTTCCCCAGTTTGTAAAAGTTCTGTTTTGCAAATTTCGGCCTTTTTATGGAAAAACTAAAAAAACGGAGGCGCGCATTAGCCGGACCAAAGACAAATCTCGCACAGCGCTTCGCGCTGCGCGCGATTCAACATCAGACTACAATTCAGATATTTCCTCATATTACTCTATTACTGTTTTGCGACTCTTTAGTGCTAGAACACTGGTATGACTGCTTCTTGAATGCCTGTAGATATTAATGCGTTGGCATGTTGCACTATTTCTATATACCCTGGAACTCGTGTGCGCAGAGGTATTGTCCTCATCACCTTACTATACAAAACATGATAACCTAACATGTCAGTCACCAAAAAAAATGTTGTCGTGTCTAAGGAATTTCGTTAACGTGTAACGACGCCTACGTTAGGGCCTTAAGTTTGAACCCCATAAAACGTCAATACTTCGTGGTAAGAACCGTCATCTCGAGTTGTAGGTAATGCACTTATGAAAAATCGATAATATTGATTTATCGACTTTCTATGATCCAAAATATAAAAATTTTCAAGATGGAATTTGGCTATGGAATTTTAGTATGTTGTACCTGGGCAGATTTAAAATTTTTTGAGAGGGGTCGTTTTTTTGTTTTTGCCTTTAAAGTTTTTTATGATCTTCCGAAAAGTGACTATTTTCGGCATATTTTGCATAAGCATACCTCGTAGATTAGAGAGATCTGTCCAGAACTTCTATACAACAGACAACAACACCAGTCATTACTACGGCCAAAATATCGAGTGAAATTTCGCAATAGCCGCCGAGTTACAGAAGTTTTTGGAAATTTTCCAGATTATCAAAACTCTTGAAACGAGTTCGAATTTGATCAAATGTTCATGGTAGATCTATTTTGTTATACCGAGTGAACTCTCAAACATTTAGAGATCAAAGATCATTTATCGATTTTTTATAGCGAATTTATGAAAATGAGTACCTCGGAAATGAGTCCGAAACATCGAGTTAACGTAGACGGTTTGATTTCAACCTCATGTTTTGTAATGAGTGAATTGACCACCCAACAAAAAAAGTGTCAAAATAAACAAATATCCGTATATTGATTTTTGAGTGAGTTCTGAAATTTATCGAAAAAATTTCCTCAGAAAACGGCAAATTTAATTTCTCTCTCACTCTCTGAGATGATAGTTGTTGTAGAGATGAGCAAATAGTATCATTGGAGTAAAAAAAGTTATGGACGCGTTTTTGTGTAAAATAGTTTCATATTAAAACCTGAATTTTTAAAATAAACTTGGAAACTCAATTTTATGTCAGCAGATGCACGCTTACTTGAGATCAAGAATGCAAAAAAACACTTTGCGAAAATATATATTTTGACGGAAGTTATACGAGTTTTAGTCCAAACCCGTACTATATACGGCGCAAATAGACCTATTTTTAAGATGTTTCAACCGACTCAACTTGTAACGTCTCTCCCGGTATTCTAAATGATTGTGGAATGCTGAAATTTTCAGTAATGATAGGTAATAATCAAACGAGATCAGAGCCGAACGGGCGAAGATCAAAGATCAATTATCGATCGATGGTAGAATTTTGACCTACAGAAATGAGAGCTCAAAGATATTACGAGAATGTTCAACCAAATACTTGCTGGAGACGACATACCGGCTAGCCTGATGATGTCCAGAACTCGCCTCTTGTTCAAAAAGGGAGAAGTGTCCGAAATCGCCAACTATCGACCAATCACGCTTCTGAACACTTTTTACAAGCTTCTGTCAAGATGTGTTCTCAACCGAATTGAACCACTCCTCGATGAACAAATGTCTGAAGAGCAGTGCGGTTTCCGGAGAAAGTATGGTACATCGGACAACATCCACATTTTGCGTCAAGTCATTGAGAGGGCCCGTGAATACAGAATGCCACTCTTTCCATGCTTTGTTGATTTGTCCAAAGCATTCGACCGTGTCCATCATCAAGCAATATGGAACACCCTGACTACACTTGGAATACAACAGCCACTCGTTGACGTCCTTCGAAGCGTCTATCTTGCTTCAAAATGCTCCATCGATGTTAATGGACAAGATGTATCGATCGAAATCCGAAGAGGTGTCCGCCAAAGAGATGTCATCTCACCACGCCTGTTCACCAAAGTGCTCGATGTTGCTTTGAGAGAACTGAATTGGTCTGAGCTCGGAATTCGTGTCAACGGGAAGTCTTTAAGCCATTTGCTATTTGCTGACGATTGCCTGCTTTTTGCTCCGGATAAAGACACGCTGAAGAGAATGATCAAGGAGTTCATGGCTGCTTGCGGAAGAGTAGGTCTCGAAATCAACAGGGCCAAGTCAGAATACATGACGAATCAGAATGATGTATCCCCTCTACAATTTGCTGATGTCGCTCTTCCTCCGAAGCAAAGTGTGAAATATCTTGGAGTTACCGTGAATATATCCGGTAACTGGGATCCAGAGATAAGCCGAAGAATATCTTCCGCTTGGTTTGGATTCAACGAATATCGAACAATTTTGAAGACTCCCAGTTTCCCGATGAGTATGAAAAGGAAAATCTTCCATGCTGTTATCATGCCGCGTCTCCTGTATGGTGCCGAGTCCTGGGCATTATCGAATGGGAACAAAGATCGTCTCCGTGTCGTGCAGCGCAAGATGGAACGTGCCATGTTAAACGTGAAATTGCAAGATCGCCTTCCTTGTGCCACCTTGCGTGGAATCACCAGGTTAAAGGATGTAGTCCTTGAGGCCACAAAACTCAAATTCTCTTTTTGTTCCAGAATCTCCCAGATGAATCGAGATCGATGGTCGTTGATTGTGAAAGAATGGCGCCCATTTGATAGAATCCGAAGCAGTGGGCGTCCCGTGGTTCGATGGAGAGATGAATTGGTGCTGGCCGTACAAAGTTTCAACCGTGCAATGAGAAGAGGTCGTGTCCGTCCGCCCAATGTCCGAGGCGAAGAGATATTGAGAATGTGCAGAGACCGAGATACTTGGATGGCCATAAAGGAACACCATATTGTAACAATATAAAGTGAATGAATAAATCTTGAAATCTTGAAATCATGCGAAATATTCACCACTACAAAAATCCCAATGTTGAATAACCAAAACGCAGTCGTATCTATCATCGTATAACCTGTATTATCCAATTTGTAATATAATTACAACAATCTCCTTTTCCCAAATCCTATGTTTTCTATCACTGTCAGAGGAGAAATTTCGAAATACAGATATCGATTGAGCCGTCTGAACATTGATTTTATCCTTGATCAAAAGTCATAATATGGTGCTTGAGAAAAACCTATCTATATGGGCCTTTGTTGATCATTCTCACTTGATAATAGTTAGATCATCCCAGCGGAAATAGTACTTCTGCCGAAATTATTTCTATGGTATATAGAAGTAGTGCAACATGCAACCGCAATAATTCAACAAACACTCAAGACAAAGTAATACAAGGCTCACAGATCAGTAGTAGAGAGTGATAAGAGAAAATACACAGCAGAACCAAACAGCGCCGTTTTAGCCCGCTCTTATTTGCACGACCAGTACAGCTCTTCGTAATTTTCTCAAATTGATTATGGACATTTCCTAGAATCGAATCTATTCTGTTTCTAATAAAACTAATGACGGAAAAAAGTCACGTGGAGATTTTCAGAGGCTGCAATACCAATTTCAAGTTTGTAGGTGAATATATCATCACAGAAAATGCAAAATTAGTTTTAACTCCCCAATACAGTGATCATATTGCATTGGAAAGACAGATGGACAGATATATAACGTTTGCTGACGCATCACCAAACAGAAATCAGTTCTTCCTTTTAAGTAGAAGCTGCGCCACATTTGACCGCGCGAATTATCGGAGGTTGCTTTAGATATTGTCAGACCCACACAGAATCTGGTAGCATGCCAATCATTTTTTGAAAAACGAAGGTTTGTTATGACTAATAAACATTCAAAATTTTTGGCCCGTTACGAATCAGCTCAATACACCCGGAAAAAAAACTATAGAATCCGGCAGATGTATGGCATTTTCGCAAATAAAGATCTCGAAATCAGGTTTTGACACAATTTAAAATGCTGCGATTGGGGATAAAACGTAAGCAAATAGCTGTTTTTTCTTTCTGTTTTCCTTAGCCATAAAGTATGTTTTCCGAGAACCGTTTTTGCTCCATGTAACAAAGCAAATCAAATTTTCAATTACTCTGACATAATTGAAACCGCCCCCTTCACCATATAAAAATGAGGCCTTCATTGTATTATTCTGTTATACGTAAAATTTAATGAAATCATCATTTTGACACTATCAATGTGAGAACGAAGATAATTATAAACTGTGGGGCTCGCTCAATAATACAAATAGCAAACGATACCGATTTAATTGGAGACGTTTTTAGACCTCACGTGTTTTGCACGTTTTATTTAAACCGTTCGTTTTACTAGCGAAACATCGTTCTTCTACCGTTGATCACTCAGACTAAAATCAGAGTTGACCAACGTTGAAACCACAGATAACATTATACATTATGAGCGAATCATTCAACCGCGGCAGTATACTGCCTATGCACAGAATCGAAACACAAAAGTACTGTGATACGAAAAACCCCAAACTATACACGACAATACCGAAAATAGAATAAGTAATGTTAATTAAACCAACAAGGAATGCTCACAATACAACAACATGATCAGGCCAGTTGAGAGAGAATTGCGGTTGTTATATAAAATACACTTTCAGGACGAGTTATAGCTAGTTTTTTCTACTGGACTATTGAATATGATTACAAAACTTCTCATCCCTATCATAAAAAGAGTTCGAAAATATTTTCGTTGTTGGAAACTTCGAAAAAGTACTGTAGGAGTTCCATTTGAACTGGTGTCAACTATGGCATCATGTTCGCAGAATTGTGTTGAAAATAACATAAAAAGCGAAGGGATCGAACTACAACTTACAAAGACGAGACAAAAATTTAATCACCCTCGCCTTGAATTTCCGCTGCGAGTATCTTTTTGAAAAGGGATCACTACCTATTTTTAGTCGTCTGGAAATACGAGCAAGAATTAAGAAGACTGAACATGCTCAACATATATACAGTCAGTGCAACATAACGCATAATAATAAAAATTAGATTGCATACAAATGAGGAAGGAAAGTTTCATAATACATGTAAGAAATACATGTAAGAACTTTGTGATGAGTTTCAGAAGTAATAAAACTACATGTGAAAAAAACTTGAAGATATTCTTAGAGAGACTGCAGTATCAATTTCAACTCACTAGAATAGAAAACTGAGAATTGAAGGAACATTTGAGAATAAATCCAGCGAAAAAAAATCTTGGAATGAGAGACGCTGTCAACGTCAGAAATTCCTTTGCGACACTTTTCTGAAAAAATTGGTCTTGGTTACATCACTTCCACTTGTCAGAAACAGCATCGAGTTATCGATAAAATTGATTATCTGTTTGAGTTTTCGTGTTTGTGCAGTAATAAAGGAAAAGCTCAAGGCGAATACGGCTAAAACTAGTGCTGCATATTGCTTGTGATTTGCCCTTTGCTGATACTACTTCTCTACCTGTAGTTTTGATCAGGTGTACTCTGGAAGTAAATACCGAATCAATTATGTTTACTTAGAGCAAACTACAATTCAACATCAACAAACTATTGAGGTAGTTTCTCGTGTTCTTTCCTACAACGAATTCGCGAGCCTTTAGTGCTAGAACACTGTGGCTGCTTCTCGAGTGCTTGTTGAATTTGATGGGTTTGCACGTTTCATTACTTCTATATATGCTGGACGACATTTAAGCAAAAGTTCCATCAGCGCTCAAATACATCTTAGCGTATCAAGTGTGCACGGTCAAATATTGAGGCTCATCTCGTTAGATTTTCTTTGAGCAGCGCATAGCGGTTACCTAATTGTTGACGTAATCAGTACTCAGAACTGAACAGATACGAAATACTTCGAAAATATGGCCAATTTGCCTCATCTCAATGTTTTTGTTGAATTTGTAAACAATTAGTTAGTTGCAATTTATTTTTCCACGTTTTGGATGAATTGGCTCAAATGCCTTGTTTTCTTTATTGTTGCCTCTGCGGAAGAATAGACCACGTTTGTGATGATAGAGGGGCTCAGCTCGTTAGACGTACTGTGTTGGGCTTGTGGATTGAATAATAATCTACAGGTTTTGATCTGCAGTATTGATTGACCCCAAAATATATTAAAGATTTTGAATTGAGTGAATTCAAAAAACTACTACAAATGGGTAAATTGCTACTGTTTACCATCGAGAAATGTTTAACTTAGTGAGTTTTTTAAAACTTTTCTTTTCGGAAACCTGCCGTGTATGCAGATCAAAATTGGGATTACGCGCCTAATTTATGCGACGATTCTCACTGCTAGAATACTTCTATGAATTCTTCTTGGGTAAACGAACTATAGCGCGGGCGAATGTCGCACTGACTTTATATATACTGGGAATCACCGCGGTCTTTGGTGCGTATGCGGATTCCAATGTTTAAAAATGTCACAACAGAAGAAGAGGAATCCAGAATATTATTGGATTCAAATGGCATATTGTGTCTTAGGCGCTGTTTCTCAAAACTTCATTGTTTCCATTTTCAAGGCAATCACTAGAAAATTAATTAACAGTGATCTATTTTCATCGATTTAGTCTGGTTTTGTTAGATTCTTGACTGAAAAGCACCGTGAATATCATTTTCTCTTCTCTCAAATAGTTCGTAATTCATGCGCGGTCTCGATCTACAATGAACTTGTTTACAAACATTCAAAGGATAATCAAACAATTGATTTTTCATTGGTGTTCATTTGTAAGAAATACAAAGTCTCCGGCAGGACAGATGTTGAATAACCAATACCCAACCGTTGCTAAAACTGCTACTTAGAGCCGTACATATTGTAAGATTCCAAACGTATCAGTAACTTGCCAACTTTCAATGTTTTCGTTGAAACTTGTAAATAATTAGTTAGTTGCACCAATTTTTTTAACGTTTTTCCAGAACAATCTCAAATCCCTTGTACTGTTCTTGTTCCCTTTTTGAAAAATAAACCACGTTTGTGGTAATAGAGGTTTACCTCGTTTGACCTGGCTTTCGTGTTTGTGTTAGGATATTGGTCTATGAATTTTGATCTACAGTTTTGATTAACCCTATAATACATTGAACATTCTGATTCAATAAAAACCATTACACAGAGCATATAGAGCATTTTCGTGTTCCTGGTTGCATAATTGCCTATAAGTTCGATCAACAGTACTTTACCATGAAATACATCGATAAAAACATTTTCAATTGAATACTACGACAAAAAATAAATTTAGTGAAATGATTTTACTTAGTTACGCTTGTAGTTTTTTTCGGAAACCGTTGTTTTGCACATCAAAGTACAAGCCCGTTTTTGATGATTAATGCGACTTTTCTGCCTTATTTTCATAACTCCTTTTTGAGTGTTTTTCGAATTATATCGCGGGAAAATGTTGCACGAGCTCTATATATTCTGGACATCGAGCTAGATTTTATTGGTTGTGCATCAAGTTCGCTCAGTGTTCAAAAGTGATCTGAATTCTCTTTTTTGTTCCTCTTGACAAGATACTTCCTTGGGAGCTTTGGCTTTGTGTTGAAATTGAGCGCGGTCCAATTTTTCGCTGCAGAGCAATTCATGTATCGCAGAGCCCAACTGTATTTGTAACATCTCAATTAGGTCTCGAATCTTCTTACGTGACATGTCAAATCTTTTCGAAACAAGAAAAGAATTTCGAAAAAGTCTCTTTGCATTTTCCCCGAAATTGCAATTTATTCAGTTCTGATCATGAGCACAAAGCCTATACCATATTTAGACCATCTCTGACTTATGAGATGTGATCTAATGTCACAACAGAAAAGTCCTGAAAAGTGTCGCAAAATAACTTGAGGCGCCCAATAACTGATTCGATAAAAATGTTTCGCGAGAGAACGAGAACCTAAAAAAAATTATCTACCTCCAAAACTGACTCTTGAGTATACTGTTAATCAATTGCACAGTCATGTGAAACATGTTGAACACAGCATACTTCAGAAACTTGCAATGACAAAGTGCACGATGCCTCATTAGTATTCTAACTCTACGTGACTATTCAACTTACTTATGGTATACTCGTTGAATCTGTGTGCGGTTGTATGTTGCACCACTTCTATATAAGCTAGAAATCAATGTCGTGATAGTTCTGCCTCGGTTTTGTAAAGCGGAAATAAGAAGAATCATGTGGACCGATCTCGACGTATTGGTCCTTTGAACTGGAATTGGAACTTCTATTTTAGTTCAAATGACCGAAGGTCCACAGTCCACAGTCGATTTTCTTTAATTGGTCCACAGTCGATTTTCTTTAATGTTATCAAGTGATGGACGAAAACTTAAGGGTTAGTTTTTATCATGTCTCGAGCATTAGTGTGCGGGAACTATTTTCAAATTTGTAGAGTTCTAGTGAGTTGAAATTGATATTGCAGTCTCTCTGAGAATGTCTTCACGTATGTTTTTTGTTTTATCAGACACAGAATCGAGTTGATCATCGCTGAAATTAATAATCTGTTTAAACCGTGTTCGTGCAGTAATAAAGGAAAAGCTCAAGGCGAATCCGGCTGAAACTATTGCTGCATTATAACGGATTTTCCATCCCCTCACTTCATTCGCCATTCATGCGCGGTCACTTCATTTGCCATCCATCTTACGCCAACTGTACGGATACTGGAAGATTCGGTAAATTGCCATTAGGAAAGAAGAAGAAGAATCAACACACAATGATACATTGTTCACTCTCTTTCTTGACCCACAACTTCAGCCTGTCGCTGCAGTTGAGTGTAGCACTCATAATATAGAAGTGTGCTCGATTGGTTTACTGCAATCATTTTTGCAGCACTTCGCTGAACAAATATAGAAAATGATCAATGTACAAAAAACATTCATGGTTAACCGGTAATAGAGCGTTCAAGCATGTATAACATATATAGACTATGATTAATATTATTCTGGTATGAAGACTTGAAATCAAGTAAAATGAAAAGTACATGTGAATGTGCAAACTTCCCCAATACATTTTTTGTCGCGATGTTCAACCTAAGATCACGGGCAAAAAAAGTAACAGACTAACTGTGTGTTAAGTTGTTTCTGAGTTCATGTTATGTATTCGCTGATAAGCATTCTATCAGGAACATTTTATCTTTCCAAAAGTCATTGAATGTCCGCGCAGTCGAATGTTGCACTGCTATTACTTAGCAGGAGCATCAGAGAAATTCTGATTGAACGCATTTTTTTTGGTGGTCGAGGTTACCTACGATCTATTTTTTCGCTGCTCTCTGTACGCGTGAACATTAAATATAGCGTTTTCCTATGATCTAGAACCAATAAAAATTTCAAAAGTATCAAAACATCTCAATGGGCTCCAACAAACCATAAATAAAGACGCGTATTCAAAAGTTGCATGGTATCAGGCCATTGTGAAAAACTAACTTGAAGAGAACATAGTTGATTTATGCCGCTGCTGGTTTCATGAAGACTTACCTGCACATGCAATGCTCACATGCAGTGAAAAAGTCAAACGCACGAATTTACACACTATGAAAGTTTTTTTTTTTGATAAAAACTAACAGTTGGTTATAGAGTTTCAAAAGAAAAATTCTGTCATCCGCAGGATTCGAACCTGAAGAAGAGGAATGCGACCTGAACGCAGCGCCTTAGACCACTCGGCCAGAATGACGCAATCTTCAAGCGCAAAACATCGTATTGTTCCTAAAGTAGCAACACGTGTTGAAGCAAAACAGGAAACTATAATCATCTTTTGATGTTTAGAAGACTCGAAATATATATTTGAGTTGGGCTAACTTGCGCCTCTACCTCCCAACCAGAAGGCTAATATTGTATTGCATCTTATTGTGTCTTTTGGAATGGAGCACCATTTACAATCTCTCCGACGCATATGTCATTCCCATAGAAAGCTATTCGAACTGCGTGAGTTGTCTTTGGTTTGGCCATTGCGGACTCGTTTTTTCCTTTTAATTAACAAAAATCTTCAAACATATTTTTTTTTGAAAACTAAAAGAAGAGAACGTTAGAGAATCACGAATTGAACATTGTGTGAAAATTTCAGCCGAATCGGATTATTTTCGCCTGAGTTATGGTTTCGTGTCGTTGTTGAAAAGTTCCGCCGTAATTCGTCCCTCGTCCCTCGTCCCTCGTCCCTCGTCCCTCGTCCCTCGTCCCTCGTCCCTCGTCCCTCGTCCCTCGTCCCTCCTCCCTCGTCCCTCCTCCCTCACGGAATTCTGTCCGCATCGTAGTGGAAAAACTACTGAACCAATTTGGCTGAAATTTTTATAACATCTATTCTATGCCAAAAGTTAGCTCGTCGCGCCAAGTATGAAATGTATATGAAATCTCTGGCGCCGAGCGCGGGCGCCAATAGGCGCCAAAAACGACTATTGGAAAAACTATCGGAACGATTTAGCTGTAATTTGAAACATGAGTTCTAATGCAAAATTTAGCCCATTCCGCCAAATATGAGATGTATAGCTCCTCATTGGCGCCGGGCGCGGGCGCCAATAGGCGCCAAAAACCACTATTGGGAAAACTACCGAACCGATTTAGCTGAAATTTAAAACATGAGTTATAATGCAAAAGTTAGCCCGTCGCGCCAAATATGAGATGAATACATCATCATTGGCGCCCGGCGCTGGCGCCAATAGGCGCCAAAAACGGCAAAACACTATTTATCGTCAACTAAAATGTTGAACACTAATAGAATTGAATAATTTGGTGGAAAGTGTGAAAGTCTTTTTCCAAAACTGAAATTTTTCTTCTGGCGCTCGAGCCAGGCGCCAGATGGCGCCAAAACCCAAACTCACGACAGCGTCAATGGAATCGTCTGAAATTCGGTACACTAAATAACTATCACATGGCAAATAAGATGCTCAATCTGAAAACCAAAAAAAGTTCTGTTGGCACTGTGCGCTGACGCCAATTGGCGCCAAAGTTGGAAAAATATCAGTTATCGTCAATCAAACTGTTTCAAGTTAACAGATATTGAATATTCCAATGTGAAATAAAGCTCCACAAATTCAAAATCGAATTTTATCGTCTGGCTCGGAACAGACGCCAAATGGCGCCAAAACAAAAACACACGAAACTTACAATTGAATAGTTTGAATATTGCTCCAATCAGTAATTGACACATGTGTGTACTGGTAGATCGAAAACCTAGAAAATTTCGTTTCGTTCTGCCGCAAGACGCGTGTGTCAATTGACGCAGGAATGAAAAAAAAAGTTTCAACGAAGGTTTTTGATGTGGTATTGAAAATAATGGCTATATTGTAAGTGAGTTGGTGTCTCTAATTGTAGATTTGTCAATGGCGCTAATCCCCATCGCTTATCGCCGCTAAAAGCGGTGTACATGTACCAATCGGAACGTTTAGCGTGTTGTTGATAGTCACAGAGCCAGTAACCTGCCTTATATTACAACATCAGCAATTTTATGGTCTGCATTCGGCTTCGTGCACACACAAAACTGAGATTTCCATAATAATACAATGAGTTCGCAAGATCCACTCTGTGAATAGGCAACATATGAAGTTGTAGGAGTACAACTAGCAAAAAAAGGACAATTAGTAAAAAGTGGGGGAACCAACAAATGTGTGAGTTGTGTTTGGTTCGACCTCGATATCAGCAAAAAGTGAACGATACGAATTGCTGTGATACTGTAGCAGAAGTATTCTGCAAAAATAGAACAATACAAATGTTGCACAATGGTTCACAACGCACGCATGTTGTCTAAGTACACATGAAATACCCTTCGGCAATTTCTGAAATATCATGCGGGCTTCGTGAACCATTGTGCAACATTTGTATTGTTCTATTTTTGCAGAATACTTCTGCTACAGTATCACAGCAATTCGTATCGTTCACTTTTTGCTGATATCGAGGTCGAACCAAACACAACTCACACATTTGTTGGTTCCCCCACTTTTTACTAATGTTGATTGCCTTTTATGTGTTCGACATGTTTGCGCTTCTACCTTTCAACCGGGAGGCTAATATTGCATTGTATCTTTCGTTCACAATTCAAATGCACGGGGACGCGGCTCGATGTTGCATTGACTTTATAGATACTGGGAATCATAGCGATCTTTGGTGAACTTGCGTTTTCAATTTCATGAACAACGAATGTTGCAACAAAAGAAAAGAAATACAGCGTATTATAAAGAGCTTCGTGGATTTGTGCGGCTTATTGTGTACAAAGCGCTGTTTCTCAGAATTTAGTGTTCTCATTTTCAAGACAATTACTCTAGAATTAATTAACAGTGATCTGTTTTTTTATCGATTTGGTCTGGTTTTGTTGGATTCTTGGCTCAAATGTACAGTGCAAATCATTTTCTCATTTCTCAAATCGTTCGTAATATATGCGCGGTCAAATGTTGCACCAACTGTACAGAAATCCTCCCGCTCCCTAGTCCATAGTGATAATTCGGAAATCCTCCCGCTCCCTAGTCCATAGTGATAATTCGGAAATCCTCCCGCTCCCTAGTCCATAGTGATAATTCTCTTCAATGAAAGACTAAAACGTTTAACTGTTAATTTCTGTTTTGTGAGTTTGTTAGGTTTTATCATGATTTGAGCGTTAATGGGTGGAAACTGTATTCAAATTTCAACATTCACTTTTTTGGTGAGTTCAAAGTGATATTGCAGTCTCCGTGAGAATTTGTTCACGAACAGATGTTTTCGTCAGTATTTTTGTTACATACAAAGTAGAGATGCTCAATGATGAAAACGATACTATATTTGACAAGTTCAATCGTAACGGAGTCGCTCAATGAGATTGTGGAACCAAGTATTCTCTGGTTCTACTGTAATTGTAGCTTGAATCGGCTGCAGTCTGGAAGTAATTTTCAAAATAATTGTGGTTACGCTGATGAAACTACCATTCACAACATTGGGTATTATTCTACGATTCAGGTATTTTCTCGTATTTCTACGACTGATTTGCAAGCATGTGACACTGCCAGGACTGCTTCTCGAGTGCTTCTCGAGTGTCGAGTGAATTTAATGCGGTGGCATATTGCACTAAAAAAACTCATCTACGCAGAAGTGCTGTAGTCATCGTTATTCTAATGTCTCAGTGTCTTAACCACTTAGTGTGGAATAATATGTGTTAATGTGTTTTGCATTCACAAAGAAAATGGGAGATTAAAATTCAATATAAATAGAATTGTATGGTGTCTAAAATGTGAAATTTCTGTGTTTTTGGTGTCTTTACTATTATAAATGCTTTTCAAATATTGATTTAGTGGTAATTTTTTGACTGATGCCCTTTTCCAGGCACTGAAGACGATGAAAAACCGAAACGTAGCCACATCCAATAAAACATCTTCCCATCTCGTGTTCGGTGCAAACATCAAAACCAACAAAATTAAAATGTGCGGTTTATTGACGTTTTTTTGAGTTTTGGCTAAAGTGAAGCTTTTGTACTCATTTTCGTCCACTGCTCCATTAACATTTGTAAGAAAAACAGAGCTCATTAGTTTTTTGTGGATTGTGTATCTTTATGTGTTGATGTACAGTGTTGATTCACCATGAAGTCTAACGAACTACCAACTATATCACGTGTATTCGTTTTTGATATGCGACCATTCGGTCGGCCAGGTTTCTTTTATGATTGCTTTTTTGTTGATAGAAAATCGCGCGCGGGCAAACGTTGCACGACCTTTATATAAACCGAATATCGAGCTAGGAACAATGTATCATCGGTTTTGTTCCAAACATCCCAATGTTAGCTAGTGTACATCATGAGCGATGTTCAGTTTCTGTATTTTTGCTATATAACCAATGGTAGTCTAGAGGCCAAAACGGGACTTTATCGTTATTGAATTTTTCCAGTTCGGTTGAAAAGTATTATAATATTACTTTGTCAATCGTTTGACTCATTTTCATATCAACTTACAACCTGTATTATCCAATTTGTATTATGATTACAAAAATCTCCTTTTCTCAAATCCAGTGTTTCTATCACGGTCAGAGGAGAACTTTGGAAATACAGATATCGATTGAGCTACATCGATCGAAATATACATACATGCTTTTCTCGTTCGATCTGAGCGAATGACAGATTAATGTTCACGTGTACAGAGCAGCAGAGCGGATAGATCATGGGTGACCCCGATAAGGAAATATATAAAAAAACGAACCCTGGTTGAACCCTGGTTAACATTGAGATGACAGAATCACACATACATTATTCCTAGCTCGATGTCCAGGGTATTGCAACATTCGTCTGGGCTATAATTTCTGTTATGCGACGTTTCTGTCTGCCAGCATACTTTCATAACTCCTTTTTGGGTTATTTACGATTTATAGCGCGGGCAAATGTTGCACGACCTTTATATGCTGGACATTGAAATAAATTTAAGTCATTTCGTATAAACGTTATTCAGTGTTCGAAAGTGATCTCGATTTTCTTTTTCTCGTGATAAGATAGCTCTTTTGACTTCTTTTGGGAGCATAAGCTGCTTCAATGCGTTCAATTGCTCATAATAATAATAATAATTGAAACGGTTATTGCACATACAAAATATATATGGTTGTAAGAGGTACTGAGAATTATCTTCGTCTCGGGACTTGGCCTTTTCAACCGATACAATACTACAATATTAATAGATGAGTTAAGTCCGTCTCAAGTATATCTCTGCTTTTCTACTGGTGGTTACTTCTATTTCAGCTTGATAGGAACTCTCAGTTCACTGGTGGTTTTGTTTAGCGTAAAATATATGTTTAAAAGCGGAATCGTGGTTATCATAGAAAAACCTCTAGTTTGATAAATATAGACCTTTGGGGTAATTGTTAATTGTCGGAATATATTCAGACCAAACAACGACTTTGTTCGGGTCGATTCTTATGTCTCTGTCTTTGAATTTTCTGTTAGACCACCCTAACTGCTGAAGTGCACATCATTCCTAATGAAATTCCAAAGATTTTAGTTTACCAATGGCTGTTTTCAATGAAAACTTGAACTTTGTAGAAAACATTCTAAATCACTCCGTAATTTCAATACGCAGTTTTGTAAAGGTAGCAGCAGTCTCGGTACGATTGACTATAAACACGTGGTATGCTTGCGCGGTACAATGTTGCGCTTTCTCTATATATACTGAATATCTAGCCCATAATAATTTCTTCTTTCCAGCTACTTTTGTCGCTTACCAATTAGATGACCCAAAAACTAATGAACTGTTGAAAATGAGCGTGGTCCATGGTTGTACTGACTTTATAGGTACTGGGATTCCCGCGGTGTTTGTTTATTGACCATTTCGTTCCAACAGGTACAATCATTTAATATTAGTACATAAGACTGGGCAACTAAAACACTTCACTGTTTCTCGACTAGTAGTTAGTTCTCCGAAATAACAACGGAATCAAAATTAATAGTTAACTGTTGTTCTGATTTCGCGCAAAAGATGTTTTTCTTTGGAAGACTCTTATCTCACTATTATAGTGAGTTGGAACTGATCTTGGATGTTTCATCATGATTTCTTCACGTACAAATTGTGCGTGTAGCTAGTACCATAAACAACATAATCTTCAGGTTCTGGCTGAAACCGTACATTCTGTTTTGTTTCGCTGTATTTGTAGTGTGATCCAGCTGCACTCTGGAAGTGATTTTTCAAATAACTGATGTGTACACAGATAACACTACAGGCCAGCCTATCGCTATTTTATTTAATAGGACCTCGTCGTTGATCGAGAATTTACGACTATCCGATATAAAAGACGTCCCAATACACATGTTACTTCATTTACATTTTTATTCCGCTTTATCACATATTCTATTAGCTGCTGCGGTTGAATGTTGCACTCAGAAGTGCTCCTACTGCTCCGTGGTAAGTTGAACGAAAGAAAATAACCGATGTATAAAGAACATTGATATACTGTTCAAAAACATACGGTCGATTTAACGTGTTCGTGTGAATGTCCTAACCTTATAGCAGTTCATACAACATTATATTATCTCACTACTGCTTATGTGAAGATGTTGTTGGTCAATAGAGCCAACCGGCAGTTCATATCCAAATGCCGACACCGTTCAAACTGAAGATAATAACGTGCTGTTTTATTCAACCAGCAATTTTTTTTATTCAATCATGGTACGTTAGTACAGCAATGAACATCATTTAAGCATCTAAACTATGGGTCTAATTCTCTAAACGTCCAATTTCAGTGTCCCATTGTGCCATTTCGAAGTCTCAATATTCCAAAATCTGGTTTCAATGTTCCAAAGCCGTTAAATTTTTCTAACACCCGACTGCCACCATACTCTTTACTGTTGTACTAAAATAAGCAACATTTACTAGCAAACGATACTCTAGTATTCCAGTCTCATAGTTGTTCCGTATCTCAGTTTTGATCTACAAATAAGGTTTCTCGATCAATAAAAATTCATTACAAATAACAATATTGAATCGGAGTTTTAGTACTTTTCCGTTTCCACTGCTCTACGCAGATTTGTAGGAAAAATAGAGAAAGTTTGTGTCTCGGAATTGCAAAATGGTCTTTTTGATCTATATTATTGATTTTCCATAAAATGCATCGAGAAAAATATTTATAACCGAGTAGATCAACTAAAACTACTACCAAACAGTAAATTTGTACTGTTTCTCAATCGAGATTCACTTTGTACAGCTGTTTGTAGTTTTTTTGTCTGAGAACTGTTGTTTACACAAATAAAACTGCAATTAGGTTCATGCGCTTCATTTATGCGACGATTCCGCCTACCAAAATAGTTTCATTCTCCTTTTCGGGTGCTCAACAAATTATAGCGCGGGCGAATGTTGCAAAACCTTTATATACCCTGGACATCCAGTTTCGAACAATGGATATCCGGTTCACCTAAGTTACCAGAAACGATGCAAAAATACTCTCCATGTCCTACTGTCACTGAACCTTGGTATATTTTACTGTTATTGGTTTTGCTGTTTTAACCAGACTATGTATGATAGAAGATCCCGGCACCTTTATCCCATCCTGCGTCTCCTCAAACATACGCTCTTTCTCTGCTCTAACATCCCGCCGGGATGTGAGAGACAAGAAATAGTGAGGCAAAGCGAGAGACGCAGGGTGGGGAGGTCGGGATCGGGATCTTCTAGCATACGTACTCAGAACACCAGGTCTTCTTCTATTAACAATAATCTTCAATTGGAGGTGGCTACGTCTCGGTTTTTCATCGTCTTCAGGGCCTGGAAAAGGTATCGATCAGAGAACTTAGTAGTTTATTGTAATATTTCAAACATATTAGTAGTTTGCCATATTACAATGTTTTTGTTTATGTTCTAAACAATTAGTTAGTTGCACTAATTCTTCTAACGTTTTTCCAGAATGGGCTCAAATCCCTTGTTCTCTTCTTGTTCCCTCTTTGATCTACAGTATTGATTAACCCCAATTTGCAATGAACAGTTTGCATTGAGCGGATCCACAAAAACGATAAGATATAATAAATGTGTTTATAGTTTCGGTCAGAAACGGTTGTTTACGCAGATCAAACTACAATTAGGTTCATGCCCCTGATTTAGATCTGCCTGCCAGATTGGGTGCTGCGCGACTAATAGCGCGAGCGAATGTTGCACGACGTTTATATAATCCGGACATCAAGCTAGGAACAATTCTTCTATGTTTCGTTTTTGACATCTCAATGTTGGCTAGTGTTGAATCAATGCTGCTCAGTGTTGAAGAGTGATATAAATTTTGTATTTTTAGTTCTAGGCTGCGCTTTTACGTCGATTGGATCCGATACGAACGAGCAAACTACAACTGTCGATTGATGTTCAAAAGGGTGATAAATAAATAATTTGGTTCGAATGAAATGAAGTTCACTAGTATTAGTAAAACGTGGGGGAACCAACAAATGTGTGAGTTGTGTTTGGTTCGACCTCGATATCAGCAAAAAGTGAACGATACGAATTGCTGTGATACTGTAGCAGAAGTATTCTGCAAAAATAGAACAATACAAATGTTGCACAATGGTTCACGAAGCCCGCATGATATTTCAGAAATTGCCGAAGGGTATTTCATGTGTGTGTGCTTTGACGACATGCGTGCGTTGTGAACCATTGTGCAACATTTGTATTGTTCTATTTTTGCAGAATACTTCTGCTACAGTATCACAGCAATTCGTATCGTTCACTTTTTGCTGATATCGAGGTCGAACCAAACACAACTCACACATTTGTTGGTTCCCCCACTTTTTACTAATTGTCCTGTTTTTGCTAGTTGTACTCCTACAACTTCATATGTTGCCTATTTACAGAGTGAATCTTGTGAACTCATTATATTATTATGGAAATCTCAGTTTTGTGTGTGCACGAAGCCGAATGCAGACCATAAAATTGCTGATGTTGTAATATAACGCAGGTTACTGGCTCTGTGACTATCAACAACTGAACAAAAATGCTAAACGTTCCGATTGACATGTACACCGCTTTTAGCGGCGATAAGCGATGGGGATTGGCGCCATTGACCAATCTACAATTAGAGACACCAACTCACTTACAATATAGCCATTATTTCCAATACCACATCAAAAACCTTCGTTGAAATTTTTTTTCATTCCTGCGTCAATTGACACACGCGTCTGGCGCCAGAACGAAACGAAATTTTCTAGGTTTGTGAGCTACCAGTACACACTACATGTGTCAATTACTGATTGGAGCAATATTCAAACTATTCAATTGTCAGTTTCGTGTGTTTTTGTTTTGGCGCCATTTGGCGTCTGTTCCGAGCCAGACGATAAAATTCGATTTTGAATTTGTGGATCTTTATTTCACATTGGAATATTCAATATCTGTTAACTTGAAACAGTTTGATTGACGATAACTGATATTTTTCCAACTTTGGCGCCAATTGGCGCCAGCGCACAATGCCAACAGAACTTTTTTTGATTTTCAGATTGAGCATCTTACTTGCCATGTGATAGTTATTTAGTGTACCGAATTTCAGACGATTCCATTGACGCTGTCGTGAGTTTGGGTTTTGACGCCATCTGGCGCCTTTTCGAGCGCCAGAAGAAAAATTACAGTTTTGGAAAAAGACTTTCACACTTTCCAACAAATTATTCAATTTCTATTAGTGTTCAACATTTTAGTTGATGATAAATAGTGTTTTGCCGTTTTTGGCGCCTATTGGCGCCAGCGCCGGGCGCCAATGGTGATGTATTCCTCTCAGATTTGGCGCGACGGGCTAACTTTTGCATTATAACTCATGTTTCAAATTTCAGCTAAATCGGTTCGGTAGTTTTTCCAATAGTGGTTTTTGGCGCCTATTGGCGCCCGCGCCCGGCGCCAATGAGGAGCTATACATCTCATATTTGGCGCGACATGCTAAATTTTGCATTAGAACTCATGTTTCAAATTTCAGCTAAATCGGTTCGATAGTTTTTCCAATAGTCGTTTTTGGCGCCTATTGGCGCCCGCGCCCGGCGCCAGAGATTACATATACATTTCATACTTGGCGCGACGAGCTAACTTTTGCCATAGAATAGATGTTTCAAATTTCAGCCAAATTGGTTCAGTAGTTTTTCCACTACGATGCGGACAGAATTCCGTGAGGGAGGAGGGACGAGGGACGAGGGACGAGGGAGGAGGGACGAGGGACGAATTACGGCGGAACTTTTCAACAACGACACGAAACCATAACTCAGGCGAAAATAATCCGATTTGGCTGAAATTTTCACACAATGTTCAATTCGTGATTCTCTAACGTTCTCTCTTTTTAGTTTTCAAAAAAAGAATATGTTTGAAGATTTTTGTTAATTAAAAGGAAAAAACGAGTCCGCAATGGCCAAACCAAAGACAACTCACGCAGAGCGCTTCGCGCTCCGCGCGATAAAGTTATTCTCCAAGTATACGTTCAGATTCATCCCGGAACATACAACTTTCCTGTGCCTCTCATGTGATGCTTCACTTTTCGCAACTTGTTAAAATGAACTTATTATTCTTATTAAGTAAATACTTGATTCTATCTGCACTTTGTATTCAAATGTTTGAGAGTTTAATTCTCTTTAGTTATTGTTAATATTTCAATACGTTGTATTTCCCAGTTTGTCTGTGATTTGTGCGCGGTCCAATGTTGCACCAACTGTACAGATACTGGAAATTTTTTCGCTCCCTAGTACATATTGTCTACACGCCTTAATGAAACACTAGAAAGTTTCCATGTTTTTAAAGTAGTTTGGGTGTATTTGTATAAAAATACATGATTTTTGGTTGTCAAACAGTTTATAACTGTAACTAATGATTACACTAACTATCGTTCGCTGATACTCTCTGTTCGTGAGATTCTATCATGTTTTAAGCGTTAGTGAGCGGGAATTATTGTCATATTTTCACAGTTCATATTTATAGTGAGTTGAAATTGTTAGTGCATTCTCTCTGAGAATATATTCACGTTAGTTTTCTTCGTCAGTAGTTTTATTCGAGTTGATCCTCGGTAAAATCGATATTCTAGTTGAAAAGTTTTCGTACGGTTATACTGGTCGCGCAAGAATAAATGTGCTAGAACTGTGCTGTCTAGTTCTGCTGTACTTGTAATTTAATCTCTGGAAGCAGTTTTCGAATGGTAATGAGTACGCAGGTCAAACTACAAATCGATATTGTCTATTACCTACGGCTCATAAAGTTATTCTTCTCTACCTCGTGTACCTACTGTGAACTAGATCTGTACTAGTAACGCGAAACAACCGTATCTACCTCGAAGTGGATACATAACACCTCTACAACTGATTCGCGAGCCTTGTATGACTACTTCTTCAGTGCTTGTTGAATTTCTTGCAGTTGCATGTTGCACTACTTCTATTTATCCTTGAAGTGACTTTCGCAAAAGTTCCATTTTGATTTCACTAGCCTAAATTTCATCAAATATGCTTCGCCACATGAATGCCCATATAGTTACACTTATCGTTTTTGTTCTTGAGCACCATAGTATAGCTTTTGATCTACAGCGAAATCAATTTGCGTCCATAGTAACGAAAGCTTGAGCTGCCACCAGAAACAAAAATTTTCAATACAAAAAGTTACGGCACCACAAAATCACCAATGTTGCATAACAGTAACCTTATCACCTCGAAATGAAGTTTACAGTTTTTACCGCACGAAATATTTCTTAGAACCGTACAGATTGAAATACTTGGGTAATTGCTCAATGGCGAATAAAGATTTTTTCTAGTCTAATTCTGTGAGATTTTGCTGAATTAGCTCAAACACTTCGTACTCTTCTTGTTCCCTTGAAATGCCTTCATGTTTTGATCTACTAACTTACCAAGAAAAAAACATTGATAAAACCATTTCGAATTGAGTTGTTCATAACCACATAGGGGTAAATTGGTACTGTTAGTATACGATGACTGTTAAATAGGGTTGTTAAGATCGAAATCGAAAATCGATTGAAGTCGAAAAAAGTAAAATAAGATAATCGAAATTTCGCCGAAATCGAAAAGTCGAAACTCGCAAAACAGAGATTGGTCAACATTTGTTCATAATCGAAAATCGGAAAAGTTTTTTTTCAGAATCGAAATTTCGATTATTTTCGAGTTGCGATTCTATTTTTGAAAAATGGTCAGATTTTGATTAGAAAGTTTTTTTCGGTTTTTTTTTCGAACTACGCAAAATCGAAATCGAATCGAATCGACATTTCAAAATGAGTCGAAAGTCGAAAATAGAAATGATCGGTTTTTCATAATCGATTAACAATCCTACTATTTAATTAAGTATAACTTTTTGTAGTTTTGGTCAGAAAACGGTTGTTCACGCAGATCGAAGTACAATTAGGTTTATGTGCCGGAAGTATGAGCAGATAGTCACTTCTAGAATACTTCCACTACTCTTTTTTGGCTGCTCACTGAATTTCAGCGCGATCGAATGTTTTTCACTTACTAAAGTTGTTTATCTCGATTCCACACATATTCCGGCTGCTGCAGTAGTTGAATGTTGCACTCCCAATATGAAACAGTGTTTGAATGGCTTTTCTTGATCAAATAGGCGTTTACAAATTAATCAAAGTAGTAAAAGCCACTATTTATACTACTGCTAGTAAACCGAACATTCACTAAGATCGTGAAAACACGTAAGATCTATAAACGTATCCAATCAATTTGACATAGTTTCTGCTATTTATTTTATTGAGCTAACCCTAAAGTCATAGTCATAGGTAGTTTCATGATTTGCCACAACCACTGAAACATAAACAGGAAATACAAGCTAGCAGTGTGAAACTTGATCAGTGGCCGTATTTTGTAAGCTCAAATAGCCGTGTAAGCTATTTGAGCAAAATTCAAATAGTCTACTACGAACTACTCCCTTGTTTTAGTACATATTCGCTCATGTGTAACAATATCAAACATGCGCTTGAATAGCAAAAAATATAATGAAAACACGTAACCTGAATTTGGTCATTCAAATTTTGTTTTTCATTGTTTTCCAGGTAGTTCTGGACGTGTTTCTATTAGAATGTATGATTGCCCATTGTCAAACAGTTCATATTTGTAAGTCACTAATGATTACTTTAACTATAGTTCGTTGACACTTTTTGTTTGGTGAGTTGTTATCATGGGTTAAATATTAGTGTGTGGGAATCATTTTCGAATTTATTCATCCTTCTAGCGAGTTGAAATTGTTAGTGCAGTCTCTCTGAGAAAATCTTCACGTTAGTTTTCTTCGTCAGTAGCAGAAACAGAATCGAGTTGATCCTCGGTAAATACGATAATCTACTTGAAACGTTTTGGTACGGTTAGGAATGTGCTAAAACTGTGCTGTCTAGTTCTGCTGTACTTGTAATTTAATCTCTGGAGGCAGTTTCCGAATGGTAATGAGTACGCAGATAAAACTACTATTCGATATTTTCTCTTATCACTCTCTATGACTGATTCGCGAGCCTTGTATGACTACTTCTTGAGTGCTTGTTGAATTCATCGCGCCTGCATGTAGCACTACTTCTATAAATCCTCGAAATGACTTTCGCAAAAGTTCCACTTTGATTCTGGTATTATCAAATTTTTTCAATATCATCAAATATGCTTCGCCACATAAATGCCCATATAGTTACACTTATCTTTTTGTTCTTGAGCACCATAGTATAACTTTTGATCTACAGCGAAATCAGTTTGCATCCATAGTAACAAAAGCTTAAGCTGCCACCAGAAATTTATTTTCAATACAAAAAAATTTCGGCACCACAAAATCACCAATGTTGCATAACAGTAACCTTATCACCTCGAAATGAAGTTTACAGTTTTTACCGCACGAAATATTTCTTAGAACCGTACAGATTGAAATACTTGGGTAATTGCTCAATGGCGAATAAAGATTTTTTCTAGTCTAATTCTGTGAGCTTTTGCTGAATTAGCTCAAACACTTCGTACTCTTCTTGTTCCCTTGAAATGCCTTCATGTTTTGATCTACTAACTTACCAAGAAAAAAACCATTGATAAAACCATTTCGAATTGAGTTGTTCATAAGCACATAGGGGTAAATTGGTACTGTTAGTATACGATGACTGTTAAATAGGGTTGTTAAGATCGAAATCGAAAATCGATTGAAGTCGGAAAAAGTAAAATCGAAATAATCGAAATTTTGCCAAAATCGAAAAGTCGAAACTCGCAAAACAGAGATTGGTCAACATTTGTTCATAATCGTAAATCGGAAAAGTCTAAGATTTTCAGAATCCAAATTTCGATTATTTTCGAGTTGCGATTCTATTTTAAAAAAATGGTCAGATTTTGATTAGAAAGCATCATACGATAGTTCTGATATGAGTATAGCGCATTCACATAATTAATCTAGCCCATGGAGATAGATTTCCATTGAATAAAGAAAGTTGAAAATAGAAATAATCTTTTTTTTTCCGAACTACGCAAAATCGAAATCGAATCGAATCGACATTTCAAAATGACTCGAAAGTCGAAAATAGAAATGATCGGTTCAACAACCCTACTATTTAATTGAGTATAACTTTTTGTAGTTTTGGTCAGAAAACGGTTGTTCACGCAGATCGAAGTACATTTAGCCGTGCCGTGCCGAAAGTATGAGCAGATAGTCACTTCTAGAATACTTCCACTACTCTTTTTTGGCTGCTCACTGAATTTCTGCGCGATCGAATGTTTTTCACTTACTAAAGTTGTTCATCTCGATTCAACACATATTCCGGCTGCTGCAGTAGTTGAATGTTGCACTCCCAATATAAAACAGTGTTTGAATGGCTTTTCTTGTACAAATGAGAGTTTACAAGTTAATCAAAGTAGTAAAAGCAACTATTTATACTACTGCTAGTAAACCGAACATTCACTAAGAACGTGAAAACACGTAAGATCTATAAACGTATCCAATCAATTTGACATAGTTTCTGCAATTTATTTTATTGAGCTAACCCTAAAGTCATAGTCATAGGTAGTCTAGTGAATTTTGGGCTTTAAAGTTATGTGTTTTAATTGAATACATACAGTGTTCAATTGGGTTTTCGATGAAAGTTCAAATATAACAATACAATACAATGCAATACAAAAAAAGTTATTTTTCTATCTTGTAGAGTGTCGCGTAACTGTGTTCTTGTTATCAAAAGGGTGGCAAGAAATGGAGAAGGGCCATTGTAAACTTTTTTGCTGTTTTCGCAGGTATTTGTTTTCAAATTTGACGTCATAAAATTATCAATGGTGGAACTTTTTTATGTTTTCAACAGGGTAATTAGTTTCTAGGTTCAAGAACTGAATAGCGATAACTATTCACTGAGCAAACATAATTATTCAGAAACAGTATATACTTGCAGAACTTTGTGATGAGTTTCGGAAGTTCATGCGAGACTTCTCTCACTGATATTATAATGCAATGTCAATTTCGTTTTCTACGTGCGCTCAAATGTTGCATCAACTGTACAGATACTGGGAATTTTCGCTTTTCTCAGTAACCTCATAGAACAATCCTCTAACTAAAGACTGAAAAAATTTTTCGTTTGCCAATTGGTAGTTCCTTTTCAAAAAATAACTGTTTGTAAGATAGCGAGCCTTGGCATTTTATGGTTGTTTTGAATATGCGAAAAAAAGAGGTGTTTCACTAGAAGAATCATCAAAAACACTAGAAAAGCGGTCGAGGAGAGGCCAGTTGAAATGTTTGTATTCTTCACTAGATTTGTACTATGATCCAACTGCATTTATTTGAGTTTCGTTTCGGAGAAAAAAATTTATAGAGCAGATCCAACTACAATTCAGTTTTTGATTTACGAGCGGCTTCTGACTGCTAGAACACACATAAGACTGACCGTTCAATTAAAGCGCGGTCCAATGTCGCACTAAATCCATACATTCTGGAGATTGCGATAAAAGCAATACTTGAATGCTACCCACATGCTAGTACACGAGAAAACCACTGTCTCTCATGACCACACTTTTTTTGATGAGGTCAAACATGTTCTTCAATTGATGTATGAATACGTGAAAAAATCATATGCGAAGTAGAAAAAGGAGATGGAACCAGGAATAAAACACAGAACAGAGTGATAAAGTGAGGCTCACGTTAAAACGCGCCTTGGAGTTGAGTTGGCACGCTGCCAAAGTCTCATTGCTGAGTATTGGCTGTTTACATCCTTTTCGGGAATATTTGTGAAATGCTTCACACTTACAGAAGGTAGAACAAAACATAAAGTGGTTCTGTGTCACAAATTTCACGGAGCAAAAACAATTAATAACAGTTTACAAACTTGTGTTCGAACAACACGAGAACACATAATAAAAACAATTTGAACTAACGTTGGAATTTTCACTCAACAACGCAGTGTGTATCAATATATACTCCAATTAAGTTTTTTTAAAAATCAGAAACGGTCTCAGGAGTTTTGTATTATTACTTCCGCTATATTGTGACTGATCATATACAGTACTTCAATCGATGGGTGAAACGTAATATAACATTGAAATGCACAATTGAAGTATTCCTCCATCTATTGATCCATTGTTCATAGCTCGACGTCCAGGGTATATAGAGGTATTGCAACATTTGCCCGCGCTGGAATTCTTTAGGCACCCAAGTAGGAGTCATGAAAGTATTCTTCCGGGCAGAATTGTCGCATAAAAAGCGCATAAACTCAATTTAATTTGATCTGCATAAACAACAGCTTTTTGAGAGAAAACTACAAAATTATATATTGAATAAAACATCTATCAACAGTACGAATTCACCCACTTCTAGCTGTTTTTGTGGATCTACTCAATTGAAAATGGTTTTATCGATGCATTTTATGGTGAATCAACACTGTAGATCAACCTATAAAAATTTTCAAACCACAAACACTAATAAGCTCGGTTTTTCTTACAAATTTGCGTGGACAATAGGCCGAAAATAAGTACAAAAGCTTCAATTTGGAAGAAATGTTGCAAAAAAAAACACACACTCTATACTGTCAATGAACACAGGTTCCTGTTGTTGGTTCTGATCTTTGATCTTTAATCTTCAGTGATCAGAAAACGTAGTAGTTTATTGTAAGATTCCAAACATATTAGTAATTTGCAATATTCCAATGTATCTGTTGAGTTTATAATTAATTAGCCAGTTGCACTACAAGTTATAATGTTTTTCATGAATGGGCTCGAATCCTGTACTCTTCTTTGTTCCCCTCGTGAAAAACGAACCACGTTTGTGATAATAGATGTTTAACCTGTTTAACCTATCTTCAGTGTTTGTGTTTGGATATTGGTATATAAATTTTGATCTACAGTATTGATTAACCCCAATATACAATGAACATTCGGAATTGAGTGTATTCATAAAAACTACTAAAAAGGATAAAATTGTACTGTTGTGTGATCAAAACTTTTTCACTTACTGAAGTTGTTCATTCCGATTCAGCACATATTCCGGCTGCTCCAGTAGTTGAATGTTGCACTTCCAATATAGAACAGTGTTTGAATGGCTTTCCTTGATCAACTGAGCATTTACAAAATAATCAAAGTAGTGAAAGCAACTATTTATATTACTGCTAGTAAACCGAACATTCACTAAGAACGTGAAAACACGTGAGATCTATAAACGTATCCAATCAATTTGACATAGTTTCTGCTATTTATTTCATCGAGCTAACCCTAAAGTTCAGTTCTTATTCTTACATTTTCCTACTAAATAGGTAATCTAGTACATTTTGGGCTATGTGTTTTATATGAATACATACACTAGTCAATTGGGTTTTCGATGAAAGTTCAAATATAACAATACAACACAATACAATACAAAAAAAGTTATTTTTCTATCTTGTACCTGCGTGTCGCGTAACCGTGTTATTGTTATCAAAAAGGGCGCAATAAATGGAGAAGGGCCATTGTAAAACAATATGATGACAAAGCAATGAATGTTTTTTTTGCGGTTTTCGCAGGTATTCGTTTTCAAATTTGACGTCACAGTCATAAAATTATCAATGTTGTCACTTTTTTTATGTTTTTAACAAGGTGATTGAGTTTATAGGTTCAAGAACTGAACAGCGATAGATGTTCAATAAGCAAAAAGATTATTCAGAAACTCTATTTACTTGCAGAACTGTATGAAGAGTTTTGAAAGTTCAAGCAAATCATCTCTAACGGATAATATAACGCATTGCCAGTTCCCCACTTCGTTCGTCATCTAAGCGCGGTCCAATGTTGCACCAACTGTACGCATACTTAAAATCATTCCGTTTCTATTAAGAATTCTGAATTCGCGTTAATGAAAGATTAAAAAGTTTCACTGTTTTCCAAGTGGTTCTGGTTGTGTTTTGTATAATAATAGATGATTGTTCGTTGCCAACCGTAGTATAACTGTGTGAAACTAATGATTCCTTCAACTAAAGTTCGCTGATACTACCAGTTTCTTGAATTTTATCATGTTTTGAGCGTTAGTGTGTGGGAATCATTTTCAAATTTTCAGTGTTCATTCTTCTAGTGAGTTGAAATTGTTAATGCAGTCTCTCTGAGAATATCTTCACGTACAGATGTCTTCCGTCAGCGTCTGAGCAAGTTATTTTTCAAATACTAATGTTTGCAAATCGAACAACAATCAGATTTTTCTCATATCAGTTTCTATTACTGATTCGCGATCCTTTAGTGCAAGAAGACTGGTATGACTACTTATTGAGTGTTCGTAGAACTAACTGCGGTTGCATGTTGCAACACCTGTATATACCTCGGTCGTCTTGTGCGCCAAAGTGCTGTTTCCATATGAAAAGTCGTAGCTCGAATGTTAGACATAGAAATAGGGTCATTTATCAACTTAAGATTTTTAATGACGATAATTGGTAATCAGCTTGTGCTGAAACTAGAATGTTTTACTCGCAGTGAGTGTAAGTTATTGTCTCTCTATCAATCACGGTCTAAATTAGGAAATCTCCTTATCAGTATGTTAAACGATCACCACGTTTCATGACTTTGTTATTTAGCTTGTATTATATCTTGTAACACTATGTTTATGTGTGCCGTTTTCTTTTATAACGTATTAAAGATTTTTTCAACGCTTCCTTCTGAGCAGTTCGCGTACGGAAACACGGAACAATTAAGGATTCGTATTTCTCATAAAGAATTCAATCATACCTTCCAAGCTATCTCTGTTTGTTCCATGTTATAGTTATATGTGAATGAACCCAATCATAGGAACCTTAATTACCCTATAATGAAACAATCGGTGAAACATTGGAGCGCGCGTACATGACCAGTGAAGACAGTTTATAGAAGTACTTACTAACAATAGCTTGAATCACATTTAGGTCTGAAAAACTAAATGTATTCAAAAAGAATAGAAGTTGCGTTTCTCGTTTTTGAGTGAATTTTGCTTATTTCTGTCTAAATGCAAAAATAAAAATCAACAAACGAGAATCGCAAAACAAGAAACTGAGTCATTGAAACGAGCATGTATGAACAAGTAAACAATACAAACATTTAAACCAAATTTTTAACCAAATTTTTCGTGTTTCATTTCCAGGGTAGTCGTTCAATAGTTTGGCGTCTTTCGCATCACGGCACTTTTGTTTTTTCAACAACTACGTGATGAATCCGTCTACCTCTGTAGTTGAATGTTTCAATTTCATCATAGATTACTATCAAAGGATTTTCTGATACCCTCTTCGTTAATCAAAATCAATCAAATATGAGAAAAACTGTTAAAATTGAAAATACGCCTGTTCGTTCAATAGTTCAGTGGAAGGAAACTTGTGACCGCACAATTGGTTGCCAAGTCCAACATTCAACGGAGCTAGAAAAATGACGTAGAACTCGTCCTAAGAGTTTTTTTTCATATAAAACTATCGTAATTCTCTCTCAACTGGCTTGGTCATGTTGTTGTATTATGAGCATTCCTTGTTGGTTTAACTATAGTCTTTTCCATTCCTACTGAGACTCCTACAGTAGGATTTCAAAACTGCCAAGCCGTTTTGCTAACTTACTTTTGATAGGAGAATTTGTAGAAGCTGTAGGCGGAGAAGCTGTAGGAGTCTCAGTAGGGATGGTGTGAACTATAACTTTACTATGCAATTTTCGGTATTGTCGTTCTATAGTATGAATTTTCGTATAATGGTTCTATTGTTTTTCGGTATTGTGCATAGGCAGTCTGCTCCTGCGGTTGATTGTTGCGCTCATAATGTATAATGTTATCTATATTTTTCGAATTGATAACTTCTGAACTTCTGTTAAGATGAAAACCTATAAAGTATTCATGAAAAAGTGGGGGCCCAACGACTGTGAGATTTGTCTTCTGCTGTGCGCCGCTTAGACAGCTACTCTCAAATGGAGCAGCTACTGCTACAAAAACCGGAAAATAATAATATACTCAAGTATAACTGTTCATCACAAACATACAAAAGTCGTAAAATATTTTTTCAAACCTGTAAACTAGAATCTACAAATCACAGCTGCGAAAGAGAGAACAACTTGAATAATATGACAAGCGTAGCACTTAGAGTTGAAGTAACGACAAAAAACTGCAAACCTTTGTCCGCAACACCAGAAAATTTACAATTGACTACGTTGAGTTAACATCTGTGATTTGTAGATTCTAGTTTACAGGTTTGAAAAAATATTTTACGACTTTTGTATGTTTGTGATGAACAGTTATACTTGAGTATATTATTATTTTCCGGTTTTTGTAGCAGTAGCTGCTCCATTCGAGAGTAGATGTCTAAAGGGCGCACAGCAGAAGACAAATCTCACAGTCGTTGGGCCCCCACTTTTTCATGAATGTTTCTGTTTTTGTATACATGCCGTAGGCATGTAGTTTGACGGTGCAGATAAAATTGTTTTCCCAATGAACCACTTGTCAAAAATTACCATCATTCGAAAAAATATGACGTCAACATTGCAGTTCTAAAAACTTACTTCGTCTGCCCTTCCGAATCCCAGAATACGTCATATTTAGACAAAGTTTCATCGTTAATATACCATTTTTAAGATATTTTCAGCATTTGAAAATATATGTGACGTCAATTTTTTTAAAAGTTGCCGTCATCTGGCCTTCTGAGTTCCAGAATACGTCATATTTAGACAAAGTTTCATCGTTAATATACCATTTTTAAGATATTTTTAGCATTTGAAAATATATCTGACGTCAACTTTGCACTTTTCAAAAATTACGTCATCTGGTCGTCAGAATCCCAGAATACGTCACTCTTAGATTGAGTTTCACCGTTAGTTGACCCTTTCTAAGATATTACCATCATTTGAAAATATATGTGACGTCAACTTTGCAGTTTTCAAAAATGACGTCATCTGGTCTCCAGAATCCTGAAGGACGTCAGAAATACAATACTTCATATTCAAAAAATTGCACGTTGGCATCACATTTCAATTTTCAAGCAAATCGGTAATTGTTTCTCTAAGTTTCAATACAGTTTGAGTTATCGACCGGACAGAGAGAGTGAGAGAGCGTGCTGAATGGAGAGACGCAGACACTTATCGAAAAATGTCTATAACTTTGATTAAAACAATTTTTTTGCAAATTGTTTTTGGTCCGCCAGGGTTTGAGTAGGTATCACATGTCTTCCACATTTTTCAACAAAATCGATTCAGTAGAAACCCTTAAACTGGGAATTTTCCCTTGTCACAACCCACCCACCCACCCACCCACACACGACGGAAGTTGGCGCTCTTGATGAAGCGAAAACTTCATAACTTGGCTCAAACTCAACCGATTTCGATAAAATTTGGGGCACACTTTGCAAATATGCTGTAGAAACTTCCCCAGTTTGTAAAAGTTCTGTTTTGCAAATTTCAGCCTTTTTATGGGAAAACTAAAAAAACGGAGGCGCGCATTAGCCGGACCAAAGACAAATCTCGCACAGCGCTTCACGCTGCGCGCGATTCAACGGTAGAAGAACGATTCATGTTGTTTTGCTAGTAAAACGTACAGTTTACGTCAAACGCGCCAAACACGGAAAGTCTAAAAAGTATCCAATTAATTTACTATAGTTTTTTGCCCATTTTATTATTGAGGGACCCCACAGCTCACAGTTATCTTCCTCCTCACATTGATACACAAGGTTCAAAGTTCAAAGTTCAAGTTCAGTGTTCAAAGGAACCGTACAATAATGTGCATAATAATGTGTGTGATGTCTGCAATGTGCAATGTAGATAACTTTTGAAAAATGAAAAAAAGTCATTTATTCTGTTTTGAGATGGAAGTTCCTACATTACGTGCAGAAAGTTCAAGAAACCACATCATTACGGAGCGAAATAGAAGCCAACAGGATTTGGGTTACTGTAATGCAGCAATCCTTCTAATCGAAACAAATGATAATTCGACAAATTCCGTCAGGTATTTCAAAGATAAGGCTGTCAGACGCGTTTGGAACGTGGAAAACACGTAAGATCTATTAACGTACCCATTTGATTCGACGCAGTTTTCCCTATTTCTTGTAATTAACTAACTCTAAAGTGCACCCTTACTTCTACTTTCCTACTTACTTGCAAAATGTGCATGGATGGTCAAATCAAGGCCTACCTGGTTGGAATTGAATTTTGTTTTGCGAGCACAATATTATGATTTTTGATCTCCAGTGAAATCGATTCATCAATAGTAACATAACTCAAATGTATAGTTCTACAATTTACCAGGAACTTGAAGGAGAACAGAAAGGAAAGTTAACAAGAAAGAGCTGCTCAAAAAACACCGAAATATACAAATTTCACTCCAAACTAACAAATGTGTCTGCATACGGTTCACACGTTTTAGCCTGTCTTGGCGCACGCCCCGTTAAGTTTAGGTACCCCGGGGTACCTGAACTAGCTCTCCATTCTGTCCTCCTTCAAGTTGGAAGAAGAATCCCTAGTGGGTCAGAGAACATTCATGTTATATTACTGTATGTTATATTAACTTACCGTTGCACAAAATAAGTATTTAGAATTGTACTAAAGTTAAAAACTCCAGGAATTTTAGTAATTTGCTACATTTACATGTTTTCGTTGAGTTGCGAAGTCTGTATTGAGAGACAATATTTAGTTCAAATACGTTTTTGCCTAACTTTTGGTTCTAATGATTGAACCAAGCTTAAGATGAAAGGATATTTCATTGTAGGACAACTACGTAATTGGTATAATAAGTCAAAGTATACAAGGAAACAGAAATACACGTACATTCGATCCTACAACTCCCTATCTTTTGTGTTCCCTCTATACACTCTCTTTCTTATACGTTACTATGTATTGTTATGTTATCTCTCATCTGATAAAAAGTTATTATTCATCCAAATGTTATGTTGTCTAGTTGTGTTCAGACATCTAACTATTTGCATGTATTCGTCAGAGCAAGCTGGAATCGAGGAACTAGCTATTAAGGCACAAAGCGTGGCATTATGTAAAATATACTGAAGACTCTGCCAGGGGGGTCAAAACTTTCCAGGTAAATTTTCAATTCAACCCGGTGGTTTGTTAACCATAGCAGTTAACTAGTAACCGGGTTACCCAATTAACCCTTTTGTTAAAAAAATGCAAACTGCAATCCCTTCATATACTTTAGTTACCTATAAATACAACTACTGGAAATACCATCGAAAATGCAAAAGACAACCACATTTTGAAAAGATACAATGTCATTCATTACATAGGACTTGGAAATCAGCAATGCCTAACTTTCAATGTTAACGGTAAGAAAACAATTGTGCCACTAATCGTTCTCTTTTGTTAATGGCGCAACTACTTTATGTCCTGAGCTTTTCCTCTATCCCACAAAGGTCGTACTCAATGAACTAGGTAACTCGAACAATATTAGTTCAATACCCCAAACAATCGCTTGACATTTTCTGGTTACTAGAATTTAGGAACAATATCAAATATCAAACTATAAGTAGGTCAGGAAACTCAAATCTAATGGGTATAACTTATTAGCTCTAACACGTTTTTATACATGTTATACATGATTGTAAGTTTTATTACTGGTTTACCATGAACATTTATTGCAAGGTTATTTTTATAACTAAATAAATATGCCTATGAAATGTTTTTTTCAGAGCGAAAGATCAAACTACAACTATCGATTGATGGCTAGAAGGCTCAATAGATATTTTCGTCCGGCTCGTTTCCCTTCCAACCGGGTGGCTAATATCGCATTACATCTTTCGTTCAAAATTTATATGCGCGGTCCAATGTTGCACTGACTCTATAGATACTGGGAATCATTGCGGTCCTTGGTGAGTTTGATGTTTCCAGTTTATAAACAACAAATGTTACAACAACAGAAAAAATATTCAGCGTATTTTAGGTTTGTAGATTCATGCGGCTTATTGTGTACTAGGCGCTGTTTGTCAAAGTTGTATGCTTTCATTTTCACTCAGTCAAACTCTGAAATTAATTAACAGTGATCTGTTTTTTTTATCGATTTGGTCGTTTGGTTAGATTATTGACTCAAAAGCACTGTGAACATCATTCTCACATCTCTCAAACCGCGCGTGATTCATGCAAGGCCGAATGTTTCAGGATCTATATATAATCCGGTCCGTACTGGCTGTAATGTTGAGTCAACACGAAAACGATCGACGAAATTAAATATAATGATATCTGTCGAGGCGAAAACTGATAGATTAATTAATTTTCAATACCTCACTTCAGTCGCCATCTTTGCGCGCTCAAATGTTGCATCAACTGTACAGATACTGGAAATCTTCCTCTTCCTTGTCCACGGGAGTTATTCGATGCAATGAAAGACTAGAAAGTTTCATCGTTTTCCAAGTAGTTTTGGATGTGTTTATATGAGAAAATGTAATGTTCGTTGTCAAACAGACTATAAAGTAACGAATGATTACTGTAACTAAAGTTCGCTGATACTCTCTGTTTTGTTGATTATATCATGTTTTGAGCGTTAGTGTGCGGAAATTGTTTTCAAGTTTTGTTCATTCTTCTAGTGACTTGAAACTAATTATTACTGTCTCCGTGAGGATTTTTTCACGTCAGGTTTCCCGTCATTAGTTTCATTCGAGTTGAAAATCAATAATCTAGTTGAAACGTTTACTTACGGTTATACTGGTCGCAATTTGGTTCCTGATAAAACTATAAAATTTCGTCTTGTTTTTCTGTTTGTGTAGTTTGATCCAGAAGCACTCTGAATGTGATTTTTGAGATACTGATGTGTACGCACATGAAACTACAAAAAGCAACATCAAACCAGAATGAAACTATTTCCTCACGTGGCTATTACTGATTCGCGCACATAGTGACTTCTAGAACACGTATGACTTGCTTGTTGGATTCAGTGCGGTTGCATGTTGCATTGCTTTTAAAAATCCCAAAATATTTCCCTGGATGTTGTAGTAATTTTCTCGGTCGTGATATTCTCTAATGTTTATGGTTTGTGCAAAACGTTTCTTACATGTATTATGAAACTTTCATTTTTCATTTGTATAAATATATACGCGGTGCAATGTTGCACTGACTGTATATATGTTGAGCATCTTTGGTCTTCCTAGTTCTTGTTCGTATTTCAGACGACTAAAAAATATAAGTAGTGATCCCTTTTCAAAAAAGATACTCGCAGCGGAAATTCAAGGCGAGGGTGATTGAATTTTTGTCTCGTCTTTGTAAGTTGTAGTTCGATCCCTTCGCTTTTTATGTTATTTTCAACACAATTCTGCGAACATACTGTCATAGTTGACACCAGTTCAAATGGAACTCCTACAGTACTTTTTCGAAGTTTCCAACAACGAAAATATTTTCGAACTCTTTTTATGATAGGGATGAGAAGTTTTGTAATCATTGTTCTGACGAACGGAATATGCTAATCGCGCAGTTGTACTTCATTTGCATACAACTGTGCGCGTGAAATCGTCTACGTGCCAATTACGAAGAAACGTGGAAGAATGAAGACCACAGAGCTCACTTCTCATCGATTCACTCTACTGACATGTCGCTTACTATTTGTTCTGCTTATTAGTTGTTTCCTATGAAACACTATTGATATAAACCATTATTATCTAACTGTTATGTACTCATGAATTACACCTAAAATATATATGTTTGCCAATAATATTTCCTTCTCTTATGCTCATACATTAAGATCACTATGAGTAGATATTATTTCCTAGTTAACTCCGCGTGGCAATAGTTTCGATATGAGAATAGGCGGTTCTCCAGTGACCTCCGAACATGGTGCATCGGCCGAACTAGCGCTCTCGGTCGCCCATCCACTTTTTCATCCCAGACTATGGTTTTAACACTAGTTTGATCCATTATAGAGCCAGGTCATACCAGAATGATCATTTTAGTTGAGCAAAAATAGCAGTGCAACGCGGGATGCAACGCACTGAAAGTCAATGAAAAACCAGGGATTGGCAACCTGGTGAATGTACTAGCTAGTAGAACATGAGTATTCGTTATGTTTCGGGAATACAAACTCTGAAATAGTGGATAATCAGATTTGTAGAACCAGAATGTTTGATTACTCGTGCCCAGCTTACGGGAGTCACGTGGTATGTTAAACCGCGGTAAGCAGCGCAAAATGGGTTTTTATAGAGTTTGCGTCTATGGTGGCTCAGACGGCCATAGAAATGTGAATAATTGGTCTGGTGCGGACACGGCGAAAGCCACCACTACCCATTGGGTCCGTAGTCTATTAGCTCCTAGTGATCGTTGTGTGTGAATCCAGCCTCTATAATAATCGAACAACAATCCAGAAGTCGAACAAATCAAGGCAAAATATTATTTTAGGTGTTCTCAAGATCCAATTGTTAGCATGTATAAGGGTTATCGATCCATCAGCCAAGAGTTTAACCACAACCAATGTACCCAAATATAAGCTTCACATCGGTGGAAAACGTTTCGAACTAAAATTACTTGAATTGCTACAGAAAAACGACTCGAAATGTTGAATCGAATCATCAAAATATTCGTTTCTATTCTAACTATTCTAATCAGTTGTATCTCTATAATCCTTCTTCAACCAGTTCAAGCTGTCTACACAATTCCAGCACAATTATTATAATTATTATGTATTAATTTGATGTATTCATACATATGCTATCCCACATAATATTCTACCTTCAAAGTTCAGTTTTGTTTTAGTCAAATTATCATACACAAGAAAGTTAATTTTGAAAAATGATCTTGACCAAAAATAAGCAATAAGAGAGCTGTCAACAAATACGACACATCACAAAAATATTTATAATTCAAGTGAATCCAGTAGAAACGCTGCTGCTCATGTAATACGGAAGCAGTATCCCATATTCAGTCTATTCCATCGTCGATTCATCTAGACAAGCTAACCAATCACCAGCATTCGGGCTATCCAGGGAAGTTGATTACCATCAACGAAATAAATTTCAAGAAATGACATAGTAATGACACCAGCGAGAGAATGGAACTGGATAAATCGAAATATGGTGGATCGAACTGGATGTGGAGGAACTATTCTGGACTGGATGGGTCATTGGAATCAACTGGATCAACAAAGGAAAACGTGAGTTTCTTTTTGCGCCAAAATTATAACAACCCACAGTATCTTGTACTTCCGATCAGCGATAATCAATTGTCTCGGTTTGAAAAAACTTTGATCAGTTCTTGGCATGTCTCCATTCCATTTTCCTTGCTTAACTCATCAATCACACTTAACTCATTGGCGTAGTAGAAATTTAAGTTTCAAACTGCAATTTTGTCCAATCGTACACAGCCAGCCAGTTTATAATCTACTTGAAAAATTACTAATAGAATATTGAAGCCAAATTCTTCTTCTTTATATTAGGACATTAGGCAACCTGTCGATTGAAAGTCGAACGCACACCATTCCGTTGCCACATTAAGATTTTTTCAATCACGTATGTTCCAGCCCAGTAAAAATAATTTCCATCTAACTATTGACTCTCAGTTCAGTTCTCGAAATGCAACTGTATGTTAGACATTACTAATCGATCAAATCAGAAGCATTTGCGTGGTAGTAATGACATTTGCAAATTACTCAATTGATTTTTATCAAAAATAACCAGCCAGCTTCCAAATCCCAATTTTTTGTATGAAAGGGCAAAATGACCCTCGTTCAGCGAAAGTGTATTTCTGCCACGAATAAGGGAGATATAGACAATTCAAAAACAACCTACAGTTTGCAGCATTAGCAGCCAGCCGGTTGCAAACCAACTCAGGTACAAACCAGTGTTAGTGCCTTCTGTGTAATTCTTCATCTCATCTCATTCTAAATACACCATCCAGAACTCTAGAATCTCTAGAATAACTAGCAAATGGGATGTTTTCAATCTCTCTCATCCCAAATCTACAAAGTTTTTTCTCGATTTCTCGAGCCATCCAGTATAGATGAAATGCAATTCTAGTATCATTCCAGTCTGTATCAAACACCCTCTATAAATTTAGAACAGAATATTACTGCGAGATCTTATTAGAAATACGCGAACTTTTCATCCAGGATATAGTTATTTTATTTTTCTGAAGAAAACTGGTTGTATCAATTATTTTCCAATCAATTACATTTATCTGCGATCTATGTTCTCAAATTCTGCAACACTCAGTTATCAGCAGAAATTTGTGAAGCGAATCAACTAATCCAACTCTAGCCAGTTTTTTTTTCATCTGATATGATTGAAAAAGATTTTCTTCATTAGTCACGATATCCAATGAAATCTCCAATATATTATAATAAATGTCGATACATAACTAATCATCCAGCACAATATGGATCGGAATCCACAACCAACTATTCAAACTAACAAGCAACCAGATCGAATCATTCTATCGTTCGAAAATCCCGCAAATCGTAGTCATTTCAAATTGTAACAATACTCGACGGAATATATGTGGATCAAGAAGGATTCTATTTTACTTTTGGATAGATCTGGATTTGATGGATCGAACTGGAATAAACTGGATCGGAGTGTATTAGGCCATAATATAAGCCTTACCCAGCTCCAATCAAGAAAACACCCTATTGGCGGTCGGTCAAAGATGAAAAGAAAGCTTGCGTATTCACATTCGACCATCCAGAAGGTCCATTCACTCAACAGTGACACCCATATTTCTAGAAACTTCTACAGACATTCAACCTATCTTCAAACTGGTATGATCTGCAGCGACCTCCACAACATCATGAGTGCCAGCACCCATGTCCCACGCACCTCTAACAGTCAAATCCAGAAGTCAGTCTATTTTTCTATTCTAATCTTCTATTTTCAGCCCCTCGATTTCTTCAGGTTTCCTGCCCCGGTGAACTTACCTCAAAAGTTGGGAATGTTCTGACGAACGGAATATGCTAATCGCGCAGTTGTACTTCATTTGCATACAACTGTGCGCGTGAAATCGTCTACGTGCCAATTACGAAGAAACGTGGAAGAATGAAGACCACAGAGCTCACTTCTCATCGATTCACTCTACTGACATGTCGCTTACTATTTGTTCTGCTTATTAGTTGTTTCCTATGAAACACTATTGATATAAACCATTATTATCTAACTGTTATGTACTCATGAATTACACCTAAAATATATATGTTTGCCAATAATATTTCCTTCTCTTATGCTCATACATTAAGATCACTATGAGTAGATATTATTTCCTAGTTAACTCCGCGTGGCAATAGTTTCGATATGAGAATAGGCGGTTCTCCAGTGACCTCCGAACATGGTGCATCGGCCGGGCCGCATCGGTGGTTCAGTGGTAGAATGCTCGCCTGCCACGCGGGCGGCCCGGGTTCGATTCCCGGCCGATGCACCATGTTCGGAGGTCACTGGAGAACCGCCTATTCTCATATCGAAACTATTGCCACGCGGAGTTAACTAGGAAATACTATCTACTCATAGTGATCTTAATGTATGAGCATAAGAGAAGGAAATATTATTGGCAAACATATATATTTTAGGTGTAATTCATGAGTACATAACAGTTAGATAATAATGGTTTACATCAATAGTGTTTCATAGGAAACAACTAATAAGCAGAACAAATAGTAAGCGACATGTCAGTAGAGTGAATCGATGAGAAGTGAGCTCTGTGGTCTTCATTCTTCCACGTTTCTTCGTAATTGGCACGTAGACGATTTCACGCGCACAGTTGTATGCAAATGAAGTACAACTGCGCGATTAGCATATTCCGTTCGTCAGAACAATCATATTCAATAGTCCATTAGAAAAAACTAGCTAGAACTCGTCCTGAAAGTGTGTTTTATATAACAACCGCAATTCTCTCTGAACTGGCCTGGTAATGTTGTTCTATTATGAAAATGTATTTTTGATTTAACTAACTTTATTCGTTCTATTTTCGGTATTGTCGTATTATAGTTTGGGTTTTTTCGTATCACGGTACTTTTGTTTTTCGATTCTGTGCAGAGTCAGTATACTGCCGCGGTTGAATGTTGCGCTCATAATGTATAATGTTATCTGTCTTTTTGAATTGATAACTTCTTCTAATTGTTAAGATGAAAACCTATAAAGTGGGGGTAGAAGAACATTTCTTTTGAAAATATTAGATCAGAATTACAACCAGATGAGTTGGTGGAAAATGTTTTGGTGATATCATGTAGAGAATGTAGATCTTCAATGTCATGAAGATCTACATTCTCTACATGATATCCCCTCTACATTTAGTTAATAAATACGAAAAAAACAGTATTTCATCATATTATCCTGTTATTATCAACTCAGCGTTGCCAAAAATCATGAAAGTTTATAAAAAAATGTATGAAACACTCGACTGTCTTCATTAGAAAAATAATAATGACTCGTCAAATTGTGACATCAGAAAGAGCTCTATTATGATAAATGTGAAAACTAGGTGTGAGCGATATAAATTAATGCTTCCTATAAACTGATGGCGCAACATTCGACCGCATGAACCCAGTGTATCGGATGATCTGTTCTGATTGTTGCCAACTCCGCACGAACTCAACTGATTGTTTGATTTTGATTGTCCTTATGATTGTTTTGATTGTCCTTGTTGTTCAACACGCTTCAAATGTGAGAAAGTTGTTGAAACATAAAATGATATTCTAAACGAAAACAGCAAAATATGGAAAAATATCGACAAAAAAGATCAAAATAGCGACAGAGAATACAAGTAAAGAGGATATCTGGAAAGACCTAAAGAGGCAAGCAAGGAAGGTGAAAATCGGACTATTCACGTGAGTGTGGATAATATTCCTTTTTAAAATATTAGATCAGAATTACAACCAGATGAGTTTTTGGAAAATGTTTCGGAGAAGTTTATAGATGAAAATAAAATAAAAACACAAATGTCATGAAGACTCCAAATCGCGCGCAGCGCGAAGCGCTGTGCAAGATTTGTCTTTGGTCCGGCTAATGCGCGCTTCCGTTTTTTTAGTTTCTCCTCAAAAAGGCTGAAATTTGCAAAACAAAGTTTTTATTGATGTACTTGTTTTCTATAGCTAATTCCCTAACCGTGTTTCAAATTTGAGCAAAATCGGTTAAGTTTGAGCCAAGTTATGACCTCATGCGCTTCATCAAGAGCGCCAACTTCCGTCGTGTGTGGGTGGGTGGGTGGGTGTGTGTGTGTGTGTGGTGACAAGAAAAGTAAACCCAGTTTAAGGGTTTCTACCCAACCGATTCCGTTGAAAATTGTGAAGGACATGTGATACCTACTCAAACCCTGGCGGAGCGAAAGAAAAATTAAGAAAAAATTGTTTTAATCAAAGTTATAGACATTTTTCGGAAAATGTCTGCGTCTCTCCATTTAGCACGCTCTCTCACTCTCTCTGTCCGGTCGACAACTCAAACTGTATTGAAACTTAGAGTAACAATTACCGATTTGCTCGAAAATTGAAATATTATGCCATCGTGACTTTTATTTGAATATGAAGTATTCTACTCCTGACGTCCTTCAGGATTCAGGAGACAGGATGACGTCATTTTTGAAAAGTGCAAAGTTGACGTCACATATATTTTCAAATGATGGAAATATCTTAGAAAGGGTCAATTAACGGAGAAACTCAATCTAAGAGTGACGTATTCTGAGATTCTGGAGACCAGATGACGTCATTTTTGAAAAATGCAAAGTTGACGTCACATATATTTTCAAATAATGGAAATATCTTAGAAAGGGTCAATTAACGGAGAAACTCAATCTAAGAGTGACGTATTCTGGGATTCTGGAGACCGGATGACGTCATTTTTGAAAAGTGCAAAGTTGACGTCACATATTTTTTCAAATGATGGTAATATCTTAGAAATGGTCAATTAACGGAGAAACTCAATCTAAAAGTGACGTATTCTGAGATTCTGGAGACCAGATGACGTCGATTTTGAAAAGTGCGAAGTTGACGTCACATATATTTTTAAACGATGGTAATATCTTAGAAAGGGTCAATTAACGGTGAAACTCAATCTGAGAGTGATGTATTCTGGGATTCTGGAGAGCAGATGACGTCGATTTGGAAAAGTGCAAAGTTGACGTCACATATATTTTCAAATGCTGAAAATATCTTAAAAATGGTATATTAACCACAAAACTTTATCTAAATATGACTTATTCTGGAAATCAGAAGGCCAGATGACGTAAACTTTTTAAAAATTGACGTGAAATATGTTTTCGAATGCTGAAAGTTTCTTAGAAATGGTCAATTCACGATGAAACTTCATTCAAACATGACGTATTTTGAGATTCTGAAGGGCAGAGGGCAGAAAGTAAGTTTTTAAAACTGCAATGTTGACGTCATATTTTTCTCAAATGATAGTAATACGTGGCAAGTGGTTCATTAAGAAAACAATTTTATCTGCACCGTACAGATCAAACCACATACCTACGGCATGTATAAAAAAAGAGAAAAATTCATGAAAAAGTGGGGGCCCAACGACTGTGAGATTTGTCTTCTGCTGTGCGCCCCTTAGACAACTACTCTCAAATGAAGCAACTACTGGTACAAAAACCGAAAAATACTCATGTATAACTGTTAATTACAAACATACAAAAGTCGTAAAATATTTTTTCAAACCTGTAAACTAGAATCTGTAAATAACCGAAAAATACTAATATACAATATACTCAAGTATAACTGTTTATTACAAACATACAAAAGTCGTAAAATATTTTCTCAAACCTGTAAACTAGAATCTACAAATCACAGATGTTAATTCAACGTAGTCAATTATAGTTCCTGGTTTTGTGCACATGGTTGGCATTTTTTTCTTATTACTTCAATTCTAGGTGCTATAACGTTTGGCATATTATTCAACAGTTGTTCTCTCTTTCGCAGCTGTGACTTGTGAGTGAGAGATTTGAGAGTAGAGTTCCGATTTCGCTCAAATTCGAAAGACGGTTAGGGAATTAGCTATAGAAAACAAATACATCAATAAAAACTTTGTTTTGCAAATTTCAGCCTTTTTGAGAAGAAACTACAAAAACGGAAGCGCGCATTAGCCGGACCAAAGACAAATCTCGCACAGCGCTTCGCGCTGCGCGCGATTAGCTTTTGAGATTGAACTGCATGGAATATAGAAAAGGAGGTCAATAACTCAAGAGGGAAATGAAAAATCTAATCTCTCAATTTTCATGGGTCAGAAACATTTTGGTTTTCTATTGAGAAAGAACTTGCAGCAAACAATCATTAGTTAAAACGTCCGAATATGATAGTTTCTCACCACTGATTCGAAACTGTTAACAGAACAGAGTATACTAGTGAATTGAATATTCACGTGAAGTTAGCATTCTAATGAGGGATGGTGCACTTTGTCTTTCTCTTCACGTTTCTGAGTTCTGCTGTGTTTAACATGTTTCACGCGATTGTGCGATTGATTGACAGTATAGCTAATTTTTGTTTCAGATACGTTTTTCGTGTTAGCGGAATGTTGTCAAAGGTTGAACACTTATTTTCTGATTTAGTTTGTCAGGATGATCATGAAAATTGCGAGATTAGATTTTTCATTTCCCTCTTGAGTTATTGACTTCTATTTCTACATTCCATGCAGTTCAATCTCAAAAGCTAATCGTTTCTCACTTTACATTCGTTTTTTTTATACAAATTGACCTCTTTTCTATATTTCCAAAGGAAAGAATGAAATAATAGATATGAAATAAAGACATCTAATCAATTATAGCTTCTTGAGAGTCTATTCAATTCAACAGGTAGAACTATGTTGATTTGTAAAACATGAACTGCGTTACAAGTTTGATTAGTGAGCATTCTCTCAGAAACCGTGATCAATCCTTGATTTCCGTGCGATGCTATTGGTTTTTATGACCGAAACCACGACGACAACGGACAACGACAACGGTCCCTGTTGACGCTACTTGTGAATTGATGAAGCAACATTTGTCCGTATGAATAACTCCTGTTAAACATTTACCAAAGGCGAAAATGTTGTTAAAACACATATCTGTGATCTGATCACGTGGGTTGGTTACAATTTGAGGAATGATTACACTTTGAAGCATATTCTGAATATTGCAGTTTAAAATATATTTGAGAGGTTGGAAATGATTGTCGCTATCCAAAAGAATGATTTGCTGAGTGAACTATTTTGATTAGTACATTATCTATCAGTTCACATAATATTCTGATTGTTTCGTATTTTTGTTTCTCGAACAATATCCTAATCGAAAGTTTAGACATCCACAACAAATATATCATCAGCTTCAGTTAGTTTCTCTTCACTTCAATGTCACCGTAAATATCATTGATCGCACTGAAATGTTTCATCACATGGTTGAGTTGCGTAAATGGTTAGCTGACTGATTCGGATCGCAGGCACACATCATCAGTTTGTAAGCATCTTCGAAGAACAGCCTAAAACAATTAGTAAGATCACTAGTAAAAACATTTTATTAGTCCGTTGATGTCCTATATTTATCAAGCTCGATAGTCTATTTCTTTCCAATAACGACTCATACAGTACATCGGACATGGTTCTCGACTACCCTTGATGGTAGTTTTCTCTCAGGAAGCTTAGCAAGAAAGTCAACAGAGCCACCGCGACATTTTATGGCATTGCGGTTGAAATTCAGAGCTCGATGCACATCAGTCGAGTGTTTCTTCGGTTCTATATAGGCATGGGGTACATCGATTTACTGCTTCAGGTTGAACCTTTCCGAGTTGGTATTAGTTTTGGGGAGTTGTAGTTTGACCTCCCACCAGGGGTGAAAATCCAATTCATCACCTGCAATACAAAAGTTTGAGGGTTAGGTAGAAAGTAAACATCTTTGGTATTGAAGTTCGTCCCCTACCCAACTGCAGTGGGGAGCGATACTTCATTTTTCCCAACTGATTCAACTGATTTGAAAAACAGTGCTGCATAATTCTGCTCGTACTTTGCTTGTACTTTGCTTGGGCTTGTACCACTTCTACACTAATAGTTTTGATCCAGGTGTACTCTGGAAGTGAATTCCAAATCAATTATGTTTACGTAGATCAAACTGCAATTTAGCATAAGCATACTATTGAGGTAGTTTCTCTTATTATTTCCTACAACGAACTCGCGAGCCTTTAGTGCTAGAACACTGTGGCTCCTTCTCGAGTGCTTGTTGAATTTAATGCGTTCGCTTGTTTCACCACTTCTATATAACCTGGAGGGCATTTAAGCAAAAGTTTCATCCGAAATCACCTACATCTTAACGTATCAAGTGTGCACGGTCAAATGTTAAGGATCATCTCGTTAAATTTTTGTCGAGCACCATATTGTAACTTTTGATCTACAACAAAATCGACTAACAAATAATCCCTACCAACGCAATTCATGTGTGAGCTCACATAATAGAAAACTGATTTCTGTTTGGTTTTGCCTCAGCAAAAATGAGCCACGAAGATATAATTTTAAAAGAAATCCGACCAAAAAATCCGGTGGCAGCAAAACCATTCCAATGTTGCATGCATAGCGGTTACCTAATTGTTGACGAAATTAGTACTCAGAACTGAACGGATACGAAAGACTTTATAAATACAGACAGTTTGCTCCATCTAAAAGGTTTTTGTTGAGTTTGTAAACCATTAGTTAGTGGCTTATTTGAAAAACCTTTGTATTATTTTTTTTTGTTTGTAAAAATCATCGGTTTGGTAAGAAGTGAAGTTTGACAAGAGGCCAGCCAGTCTGCAAATAATTGATCTACAAACTCTCTCATCTGCTGGCAAGTAATCAACGACCGCTCACGCCGCATCCGATGCACGACCAAAAAAGGCTATCCTGGTTGAATTTTGTGTTTTCGAGCACTATATCAGTTTTGAACTACAAGTAAATAGATGTACAAACAACTATAGGAGAGAAAACCCAAGTATATAATTGTACAATTTATTTCGATGGGTTGTCTCAGGAGAAGCAAACGAAGAAAATTTTATGTTGGAAGAAAAATCCCTGGTGGATCAGAAAACATCTATGTTGCATCATAGTAACCTTATCGTTGCACAAAATTGGCATTTAGAATTGTACATACTGTAAAACTTTGGAAATATTAATAATTTGCTCTAATTCAATGTTTCTGTTGATTTTTTAAACAATTAGTTAGTCAATCTATTGTTTATCGTTTTTGCTGAGTTTGCTCGAAAATGTGTACTTTTTTCATTCCCTTTGTGAAAAATATACAACGTTTGTGGTAATAGAAGTTCAGCTTGTTTGACCTATCTTCCGTGTCTGTGTATGGATATTGGTCTATGAACTTTAATCTACAGTACCCCAATATACAATGAACATTTTGAATTCAGTGGATCCATTGAAACCACTAAGAACTGGTAAATTTGTTCTGATCGAAACTGTTTCACTTAGCTGTTTGTGAGTGTTTTTTTTTTCGAAAAACTGTTGTGTATACAGACTACAATTACATTGTGCTGATTAGTGCGACGTTTCTGCCTGCTAGAATACTTTCATTACTCCTTCTTGGATGGTTCACGAATTATAGCGCGGGCGAATGTTGCACGACCTTTATATACCCTGGACATCGAGCTAGGAACAATGCACCTACGCTTTGCATTTGATTGTGTGAGAATTCAAAAAGACATATAATGAAATGAATTACAGAGTTCCAAAACAAAAATACTGTCATCCGCAGGATTCGAGCCGGAAGAAGAAGAATGCGACCTGATCGCCTTAGACCACCCGGCCATAATGATGCACTGTGCGCACGGAACACATCGTATTGTTCCTAAAGTACCAACACTTGTTGAAGCAAAACAGGAAAAAAATCATTTTTTGATATTTAGAAGGCTCGATATTTGTATTTCGCTCGTTTGCGAATCTACCTTTCAACCGGGGGCCTCATATTTTATTGCATCTTTCGTTCACAATTCAAATGCGCGGTTGCGCGGTCCAATGTTGCACTGACTTTATAGATAATGAGAATCATTGGTGATTTTTTTTCATTTCATAAACAACAAATGTTACAACAATAGAAAAGATATCCAACGTATTATTATGGTGGATATGTGATTTACTGTTTTTATTTTCGAGGCAATCTCTTAAAACATTTACTCTTTTTGTTTCCGTTGTGGAAAAAATGAACAACGTTCGTGGTATTGTGTTCCCTTCGTGTGGATTGTGGATCTGTGGATTGACCTTCAAATTTTGATTAACTGAGAATATTTTTCGCAACGCTTTTCGCTTAACCTTTTTCACTCATTTTCGTTCACAGCTCTACAAAAATTGTAAGAAAAACCGAGCTCCTTAGTGTTTGCGGTTTGCACAGCTGTATGTGTTAATCTACAATGTTGATTCACTAAAAATCCCATTAATAAAACCATTTTGAACTGTATTTTGAGCGGGAGAGATAAAGCACAAATAGTTGTGTACCATACTGAAACCAACTCTGACTTACAAGTGGAAGTGATGTAACCAAAACCAAGTTTTTCAGAAAAGTGTCGCAAAGAAATTTCCGACGTTGACAGCGTCTCTCATTCCAAGATTTTTTTTGCTGGATTTATTCTCAAATGTTCCTTCAATTCACAGAGTTGAAATTGGTACTGCAGTCGCTCTAAGAATATCTTTAAGTTTTTTCACAGTTTTATCAGAAACAGAATCGAGTTATCGATAAAATTGATTATCTGTTTGAGTTTTTGTGTTTGTGCAGTAATAAAGGAAAAGCTCAAGGAGAATCCGGCTAAAACTAGTGCTGCATGTTGCTTGTGCTTTGCTGATACTACTTCTCTACCTGTAGTTTTGATCAGGTGTACTCTGGAAGTAAATACCGAATCAATTATGTTTACTTAGAGCAAACTACAATTCAACATCAACAAACTATTGAGGTAGTTTCTCTTATTATTTCCTACAACGAATTCGCGAGCCTTTAGTGCTAGAACACTGTGGCTGCTTCTCGAGTGCTTGTTGAATTTGATGCGTTTGCACGTTTCATCACTTCTATATAAGCTGGACGACATTTAAGCAAAAGTTCCATCAGCGCTCACCTACATCTTAGCGTATCAAGTGTGCACGGTCAAATATTGAGGCTCATCTCGTTAGATTTTCTTCGAGCACCATATTGTAAGTTTTGATCTACAACAAAATCGATTGACAAACATCCATAGTAACGAAAGATCATGTCTGAGCTTGAATAATGCCAAACTGATTTCTGTTTGGTTTCGACTCAGGAAAAATCAGCCACGAGGATATTATTTTAAGAGAAATCCAACCAAAATATCCAGTGGCAGAAAACCACTCCAATGTTGCATGCATAGCGGGTACCTAATTGTTGACGTAATCAGTACTCAGAACTGAACAGATACGGAATACTTTGAAAATATGGACAATTTGCCTTATCTCAATGTTTTTGTTGAATTTGTAAACAATTAGTTAGTTGCAATTTATTTTTCCACGTTTTTGATGAATTGGCTCCAATGCCTTGTTTTCTTTATTGTTCCCTCTGCGAAATAATAAACATGCGCGGCCGAATGTTTCAGGATCTATATCTAATCCGGTCCGTACTGGCTGTAATGTTGAGTCAACACGAAACGATCGACGAAATTAAATATAATGATATCTGTCGAGGCGAAAACTGATAGATTAATTAATTTTCAATACCTCACTTCATTCGCCATCTTTGCGCGCTCAAATGTTGCATCAACTGTACCGGAAACCATCCTCTTCTTAGTTCACGGGAGTTATTCGATGCGATGAAAGACTAGAAAGTTTCAATGTTTTGCAAGTAGTTTTGGATGTGTTTATATAAGAAAAAGTACTGTTCGTTGCCAAACAGACTATAAAGTAACTAATGATTACTGTAACTAAAGTTCGCTGATACTCTCTGTTTTGTTGATTATATCATGTTTTGAGCGTTAGTGTGCGGAAATTGTTTTCAAGTTTTGTTCATTCTTCTAGTGACTTGAAACTAATTATTACTGTCTCCGTGAGGATTTTTTCACGTCAGGTTTCCCCGTCATTAGTTTCATTCGAGTTGAAAATCAATAATCTAGTTGAAACGTTTACTTACGGTTATACTGGTCGCAATTTGGTTCCTGCTAAAACTATAAAATTTCGTCTTGTTTTTCTGTTTGTGTAGTTTGATCCAGAAGCACTCTGAATGTGATTTTTGAGATACTGATGTGTACGCACATGAAACTACAAAAAGCAACATCAAACCAGAATGAAACTATTTCCTCACGTGGCTATTACTGATTCGCGCACATAGTGACTTCTAGAACACGTATGACTTGCTTGTTGGATTCAGTGCGGTTGCATGTTGCATTGCTTTTAAAAATCCCAAAATATTTCCCTGGATGTTGTAGTAATTTTCTCGGTCGTGATATTCTCTAATGTTTATGGTTTGTGCAAAACGTTTCTTACATGTATTATGAAACTTTCATTTTTCATTTGTATAAATATATACGCGGTGCAATGTTGCACTGACTGTATATATGTTGAGCATCTTTGGTCTTCCTAGTTCTTGTTCGTATTTCCAGACGACTAAAAAATATAAGTAGTGATCCCTTTTCAAAAAAGATACTCGCAGCGGAAATTCAAGGCGAGGGTGATTAAATTGTTGTCTCGTCTTTGTAAGTTGTAGTTCGATCCCTTCGCTTTTTATGTTATTTTCAACACAATTCTGCGAACATGATGCCATAGTTGACACCAGTTCAAATGGAACTCCTACAGTACTTTTTCGAAGTTTCCAACAACGAAAATATTTTCGAACTCTTTTTATGATAGGGATGAGAAGTTTTGTAATCATATTCAATAGTCCATTAGAAAAAACTAGCTAGAACTCGTCCTGAAAGTGTGTTTTATATAACAACCGCAATTCTCTCTGAAGTGGCCTGGTAATGTTGTTCTATTATGAAAATTTATTTTTGATTTAACTAACTTTATTCATTCTATTTTCGGTATTGTCGTATTATAGTTTGGGTTTTTCGTATCACAGTACTTTTGTTTTTCGATTCTGTGCAGAGTCAGTATACTGCCGCGGTTGAATGTTGCGCTCATAATGTATAATGTTTTGATTGATTGATTTATTTACATGCAAGCATGTGAGATACATGGAGAGAACGAAAAATGAATAAAAACCAAATGAATTTGAGCAATATGAAAACACGAATCGAAACATGGTGAACAGTAAGGTGAACATTGAATGCCCTTCTACCCTTGATGGTAGTTTTCTCTCAGGAAGCTCAGCAAGAAAGTCAACAGAGCCACCGCGACATTTTATGGCATTGCGGTTGGAATTCAGAGCTCGATGCACATCAGTCGAGTGTTTCTTCGGTTCTATATAGGCATGGGGTACATCGATTTACTGCTTCAGGTTGAACCTTTCCGAGTTGGTATTAGTTTTGGGGAGTTGTAGTTTGACCTCCCACCAGGGGTGAAAATCCAATTCATCACCTGCAATACAAAAGTTTGAGGGTTAGGTAGAAAGTAAACATCTTTGGTATTGAAGTTCGTCCCCTACCCAAGTGCAGTGGGGAGCGATACTTCATTTTTCCCAACTGATTCAACTGATTTGTTATAACTGATTGGTGTGGGTCTCATCCAGTGAATTCGCATTATACCCTTTTATAGATCCAGATGGGAACTATAAGGAATATATGAGAATGTGACGTAAGTGAGCGAATAGTTATAATCGTCTCCAGTTCGTTTCAAGAGATCTTGAGAGATTTTGAGACCTCATAGATAAATAAACGTTTGAATGGATGAATGGTCTTTTTAAGTTGTATACCAAAATTATTCAGGAAAGTTTTCAACAAAAACGACAAAAAATTGAACAACGACAAAAACTGTTACAATACCGTTTTTTGCAGTTTGTTGTTAGTTTGAGCCCGAGACGCTAGACTAAGGTATAAACTGGTAATGTATTATATTATTGAAGGTGATGTACTTACTGAATTGAAACGAAACTGTCCGGTGTATTTATCATTCCTACTTTTTTCTCCACAGTATCAAGTTGAAACTATTATTTTTTTCGAGATTTTTCTCAACTTCTCAAAGATAACCGTTTTACGAGCTGCCAAAACAGCAAAATCTATCAAAACCCAAATTCAGCTCGATCAAACTATAAAAATAGAAAGGAAACTTCACTGTCGGTAATGTATACCAATAAATAATTACCAAATTGCAACATCATGCTAAGGTTCACTTTTTCACGTGCCTCGAAGGTGAATTGTGAGGGAAATTAGAAAGTCGGCTCAAACTTTGTTGAATGCAAAGGAATTCATCTTGCTTTGTGTTTTTGTGTGTTATTACAGTTTCAACGTTGTTCACCGATTCATTGGAGCAATAAACTGTTGATGCAACATTCAACCGCGTGAACTTTGTATTTCTTTCAATAGTTGTCTTAAAAGTAGAAAATCGTAAGACGTTACCAAAATTTCATTAAAATTACTACCATAACTAAATGTTTTAAACTTACAACATGAAATATATATAAAATAATAGCACCCTCTTGACAATAAAATTATAGAAAAACTATAAAAATGTATAAATAATTGAGCTCATTAAACTGTGACCTATATTGGAGAACTATTGCAAATGAGAATAATAACATAAAGAAGAATCAAACAAGAAATGTTATAAAACGATGACGATAATGAATAACAATGCCTAATTCCATCATTCGAATGTTTTCTCGGTTTCATATAGCATAGGCGTCCGTTACAGCAATCTGATGATGTCGTCATTTGAACCGAAATTGTTCAAAAGTAAACATATTTTTAGTTTCTTTTCGATTTAACAGGTGAGTTTCGATATTGATCGACGAGAACTACGACACGCAAATTCTCGTGTGAACTCAATAACGTCAGTTTAAGAATTTTTGTCGAAATATACTTTTCAAAGGGGTCTTTTTTCAAAAAAAAAAGAATGGATCGAATTCAACAGTTTTATTCAGTTCTTCAGACAAAATACGGTACTTGGTGAAGCGGAATGAAATGGAATCTGCATCCTGAAACAAAATTGGGCATTAAACCACTGGTACACAAGTTTATCTTTAAATTTGAAAACGCACCTGTTACACGATTTATTAACAGTAACAATTTAGTTCCTATCTAGTATGGAGCATACTTTCTGCTCTCCTTCCACTATCACTCGGTGTTACTAGCATTCTGTTATTTTACGAAACAGAGAGGGACTAGCCGATATACTTTTTTGTAATAATTTTGCTGTGTTCGTGTTTTGGTGACAGTGAGTTATGCTGTGTTCCACACATCAGACTACAAAGTGAATCCTCAATTGCGTGAAATTGTCGAAAAGTTCCCCACAACACCTATGTGTTAGTCATACGACTCTATTTCAAGCCTATAGTATGATTGCTTCGAGTTCATTCAGTTACGTTTATTTTATGGAAAAGTTTACCCATTCACGCATTCCATTGTGATTTTGATTTCCAAACATTAGAACCGTCATCAAACCATTTAAATACGTTACGGTAGCCTGCCATTTTCATAAAATGTTCGCCTCATGTGAGACTGGAACCGAGCTCCAAAGTTTGGGAAGCTCGCACGCTAACCACCATACCAACTGGACTTATAGTAACTTAATGGACGAATCGTATTTTTGTGGTTCTACACATCACAAAGTGAGCTATACAGTATACCCCGCCTTCTTCTATGCGGAAACTATAGCAACTACCGACCTGGCACAGTCACCCCCAACGATAATATAGCTGCTCCAAGTTCCAAACTGAATCCTTGGTCGATGCTAACGGCAATTGGTAAGTAGATCCGGGAATATGCTTGACATTGTATGGAATCAACGTAAGCTTGTCTTGGAACCTCGGAACGCCTATTACCACGGATTGTCTATGCTGAATTATATGTTTCACCATTTGTTTTGTTTTCCAAAAAATAAGTTCGAAAGAAATCCCGAGAAAGCACGCATGATGAACAGAAACTTGTAGAGTGGGTGACGATTGAGCTTGAACACTTTGAGCGGATGTCTCCTATTAAAAACCGTATAAATATTTTTTCTGCAAATTTGTACAAACATAGTTTTTCATGTAAACTATCCATTGTGATACTTCGAACTCCCTCTTGATGTTCAAAGTTGAGTTATAGGTTGTAGCTTAATGCATTTGAGCTTAAAGGGACCGTTCCTCTTTAATTTGGAGGTTTCAGCTGATTAGTCGATATTGTAAACATGAAAAAACCAAATACATTCATATAGGTGTGAACTTCCTGTCTTTCTCCGTGTTCTCAAAAATGCGGCGCGACCACGCGCACGTATATACACCGCCGAGTTCACGTACGTACAAAATTTTCAAAATGCCTACAAAATTACAAAACCATATTCAAGAGATGGGCAAAATAACCGATATGAAATATGTGAATAAAAACTTGTTAATATCATGGAAACTAAAAAGCAGTAATAGATTAAGGATTGCTGCATTACAGTAAACCAAACTATGTTGCCTTCTATTTTGCTCCGTAATAGTGTGGTTTCTTGAACTCTCTGTACGTAAGGTATAAACTTTCATCTCAAAACAGAATAAATTACTTTTTTTCTTAATCTTTTTTCAAAAATGACCTACATTGCACATTATAGAGGTACGGTCCCTTTAATCGTCACCCACTCACTTGTAGTCTCCAGATAATAGAGAATCTACGATTGTTTGCGTTGGAAATTGAGTGATTTTTCATGTTCGCTCGATTCTTTCTGAGTATTGAGCAATTTCGTTTTCAAATTTGAAGTAGTTAGTAACGTATTATCTTCTCTTGATGTCATCAATGCCAAGTAGTTTTTTTGATTTTTTGTAACTCTTCATGAAACTCAGAATATAGGGACACTATCACATGAAAGTTGCCAACAGAATTCAGCCACTTTTCTGATACCCTCAACGAGAGAGTGTAGAGGTCAGAGAGACGCAGACTTTCTGCAGCCTAACTGCCCTTCATGCTCTCTCGTTCATGTAGTTGCTTGTGAGACGTACCGGAGTACAGTTGTGCTCGGCTTCGAAGAAAACTTCGATGTAACCGTCGAAAATTCCATCATCATCCGCGTCTCCCCAAATAAAGACGTCTCTCGCCTCTTTTTTCTCGAATTTAAACTTCCAGACTTGGCCAATTGGATCATCAAATGTTAATGTATCAGTCTGAAATAACGTTCCTGGCTATAATCAGTTTCACTTTTACGTGAATTACGACAGTATGACGTATAACCACTTTTTTAAATTATTTGTCTGAGGTTTTGTGAACTTCTTCGTAACACTTTCAAGCAACAATAGTTCGATCGTGTTCAGTCTTTAAAGATTGTGTAGAACGTATAGTTGCGATGAATTTCACTCTGACTTGGCAGCGTGCCACTGAATGTTTCAGGACAATTTTTACACTGGATTTTTTTTTGAATTTTTCACTTTGGAGTTTTTTCGAACAACTATTAGAGGTTGTTCAGTTTCCTAAGAACGCATAAAAACAAAAGTTCGTGAAATAGGTTGGTTTCCTGTAAGAATTAGTTACAAGAACATCTTGGCACAATTCCAAAGAGTCTCAGTACGAATAAAACAAACTATTAAGTTGAGTAGTTTTTTTCGCAATTTAATCTTTCGATTTCAAATTGGCTGAAGTTGGTCGCATAGTTCACCAACCTCTTTCATTTGAATATTGATGAAATAGTTCTCGAAGAGGGCGCATTTCAGGGTGAACTTTGCCATAATTCTCATTTCGCCCCTTGGAATAGCGGGCCATTCGGCGTAGGTCAAAACTACCAGGAAAACTAGCTGAAAATCAATAATCACTTTCGTATAGAGCGCTCTGTGTAAATTGACGTGTCTCTGTATCTCGCTGTTTTATATTTCGATTCCGATGATCAAAAGTTGGCCAGTTGCAAAATTCACTAGTTTAGCCAAAATATGATATAACCGTTTGAAATTCATCTCATTTTGATGAAATGTTCGATATTTCACTAGGATTCGTAAGTTTAAGTGATAAGGATCCCGCAGTTTTTTGCTTTTTCTCGGACAATGCCTTTTCCGCAGCGAGCCGCGAAATAGTCACTGGAGCTGAGAATGACTCGGTTATTTTTCGGTCAAACTGGTCCGGTTTCCGGTTCGGGATTATTCTAAAAGTCATTTGAATATTCACGTAGTTAGCATTCTAATGTGGAATCGTGTACGTTTCCATTGCACGTTTCTGAGTTCTTCTGTGTTTAAAATGTTCACGTCAGTGCAGTTGACTAACAGTCTTACAGTGAATATGACCTGCATTGCACACCACAGTGGAACACCTTTGTTCTGTAAATGAGAAATTAGCATAAATGACTTGGCCAGTTAAATCTTTGGTTCAATTTTTGTAAATAATATGACGAGAACGCAAAAAAATCGAAAATATGAAAAAGTCGGTAAAACACGACTATGAGTCCATATTTTGGGTAAAAACCCAAATTTGCGCAATCACACAACTGTATAGTTTCACACAAAGTTCTCATTTTCAAAAGATTGCTATCACACGATTATGAGTTCAGAATTATACCAAGTAAAACAAAATGATGCCCTCTTCTCTGTTGATGCCGTTTATGAACGCGTTTTTGAACATATTGTGCATAACTAAGATGTTCATCACATTATCAAACCATCAATAAGTGTTTTGCAATGAAAGTCTCATCAACTACATTTGAAACTACTAAAAACATTTGTTCTCGCTTAGTTGTCCAAATGGAGTTCATCATAAATTCATTCAAAACAGTTTAAAGCTGTCCTTGACAAACTTCAACTTCTCAAGTGCATTATTAAATGTAAGAATACAAACAATGAAACTCTTAAAGGAGAAACATTTCAAACGCATTCACAAAAGTGAAAATACAAAAGTATTGTTTTTCAGGTCTTATATATCTTCAACGTTACATATTTGTAACGTAGATATGACCTGTATAGTAGGTGCCAAATTTATTAATTTCTGTCTCTCACCGGAATCGAACCTGCGAGCAAAAGATTTGTAGCAGGCCGCTAACCACTGCGCAATTAGAGGGCATGACGGGCATGTTTTGGAATCGAAGACATGTGTGCGTACACAACGGCAAGTGAGATATACAGTACCCTCCCGCCTTTCCGTTGGCGACGACTTTACTATAGCTGTCGCTCGAAAAAAGGCCGCGGTATACGGTATGTCTTCATTTGTGCTGTGCGAGAACACATATCTACGTATTGTCGATAGCTCTGGAATGCTCTGAGCACACTTCAATGGCTTCATTCATGTCTTCTCCCCCTTCTACTCTCTATGTCTGTTTCTCTCTTTCTTTCTCCCTGCCACTCATTAGAATGCTAACTTTACGTGAATATTCAATTCGCCTTTGTATACAAGAATACTAACAAAAAACCTGTATGTTTTGTCATTCAACGTTCGTGTACTTTGTGTGCCTCACAGATCTCGCTTGATTATTGGTCTACACACTATAATACTCTATTTAATTCCCTTTCACTTTCTAGTTTACACAACTCTGTTTGTACTAAAATCCGATAAATACAACTAGTATTTCTAATACCCTGTAAATGTTCTATTGGATTCAACTATTTATTCAACATTCAAGCTCATATATGTATTTTACAATCTGTCAGTTACATATATCCAATTCAGCCCACCCCGGTCATGTAATAACTGTAATCCCTTCCTGGGTTGGCAGAGTCTTGGCGGGCGCCAAACCGCCATCCTTGGCGCCAATTGGCGCTTCTGGCGCCGCGGCCACCTCTGTCTTCCGTCGGTCTTCACACCCATCTTCTCGAAACTCCGCCCACCCCCGCCCGGTTCTCGCCCGTTTTCACCCTAGGCACATCGGTTCAATGAAGCAGTCTCCAACATATTTTGTCATATTTTGGTGAGTTTCAACTTTTCAAGGGAAATGACCAAGTTATAGTTGTAGTTTGATTTATATATGTACACAAAAGGAAAGTATTGGATCGTCTATTATACTCAACATTCATAGAAACCGTGCAACATTCAACCGCGCAAGTACAGTCCATTTCATTTTCACTGAGACTTTGGCAGCGTGCCAATAAAATTTCGGATGGATATGTTTCATAGAGATCACATATTTTATGAAAATAATTTTTCTTCACCTATGGTAACTGAGGTTCACTACCGCACAGAAAAACGTTCAGTGTTTTGGAAAACAATACCGTGGACAAAAGTCACCTTGAAATTTCGTTGCCACGTTGCCGAGGTCTCAGTCGGAATGGAAAAAAGTATACATCGTCGTGGTTCCTATAATGAACATCCATTAGCATCAGGATGAAAACATCTGGAAAAGAAACTAAAACCAGATTTATTCTTGATTTTCAATCAGCGAGCTTCGGAACGAAAAACGTTTGATCTGCACTATTTCAGTTCACCGTTTCGACTTGGTCGACCGGCCTGTAGCCCCCGGTGAAGTGTACAGAACCCCATCGAAGCTCCGCCCCCTCTGTAGTCAGGATGCATATTGATCGGCCGCTCACACCAAACTACAATCCTTGGACATATAGCGTTTCTTTGTGCTAGTTTTCAATGCTTTTTGTCCTGCTCAAACTTTACATCAATTTCCATTCTCCGCAACGCAATGAAGGTTGTAACTAGGTTTTCGTAAGTTTAAATAGTTTCTCTAACAATTTACAAAATAGTTTTACAAAATTTGTATGTTTTCATTTCACTCATCACTGTCAGGCCCGTTCACGCGGTGCCCATCAGCTCTGTCCGCCTGGTTTTCAGTTTGTTCGTTTCTGACGGCTCTTTGGCGCCAATGGGCGACCCATTGGCGCACAGATTGAGAAACTTCGGTTAGACAGAGCTGTCCAATGTCTTTCATGTTCATATATAATCATTGTGTTTCCCACTCTCGTAGTTCCATTGAACTGCGAATCTAGTCATGTTTTCAGAACTTTTCCACCACAAAAGTTGTCTAAAACTGTAACTTTTTGTATTTTTAAAACTTGTGTTCGTGTCATTTTGGAGACTGTTTTCATTGAACCGTGTGTCCCCCAGTAAATATTCCGCCCCCAAATATTTGGTTTACAAGAGAGTAAAATAAGAAAAAAAGTTACTGGGAAAAAGTACAAAATGAGTTGGAAATAGATAGTGGGATGATAACTTTCGTTTCCGATTGAAGCGCGGTTGGAAAAAGTGTTAGAAACTTGACTTAAAGTTGTTAATGCTACTAGCGTTATTGAAAATGAGTGAGCATCCATTAGCGCGGTTGAGTGATGCACTGCGTCTATTAGAGATGGGACACAGCAAGTTGGTGTTAACGCAACTAAATCCAATTGCAATTGAATGTTGCACTCCCTATGCAGAAGACTGTTCGAATTGCTTGCTATGTGTGTGATTGCCTTTTTCGTGTTCAGACTGTTTGCGCTCCTACCTCTCAGCCGGGAGGCTAATAATGTATTGCATCATTCATTATAATTTATATGCGCGGTCGCGCGGTTCAAGGTTGCACGAACTTTATAAATACTGGGAATCCCGGCCCGGGATGTTTAATGCATTGCAGTCTCTCTGAGAATATCTTCTCGTATGTTTTTTAGTTTTATCAGACCCAGAATCGAGTTGATCATCACTGAATGTAATAATCTGTTTGAACAGTGCTCGTGCAGTAATAAAGGAAAAGCTCAAGGCAAATCCGGCTGAAACTATTGCTGCATTATAACGGATTTTCCATCCCCTCACTTCATTCGCCATCCATGTTGTATACTGTACGGATACTGTAAGACTGTGAAATTTCTGTGTTTTTGGTGTCTTTACTATTATAAATGCTTTTCAAATCACTATATTGATTTAGTGGTAATTTTTTGACTGATGCCCTTTTCCAGGCACTGAAGACGATGAAAAACCGAAACGTAGCCACATCCAATAAAACATCTTCCCATCTCGTGTTCGGTGCAAACATCAAAACCAACAAAATTAAAATGTGCGGTTTATTGACGTGTTGACGGTTTTTTGACGTTTTTTTTGAGTTTTGGCTAAAGTGAAGCTTTTGTACTCATTTTCGTCCACTGCTCCATTTAGATTTGTAAGAAAAACAGGGCTCATTAGTTTTTTGTGGATTGTATATCTTCATGTGTTGATGTACAGTGTTGATTTACCATGAAGTCTAACGAACTACCAACTATATCACGTTTATTCGTTTTTGATATGCGACCATTCGGTCTGCCAGGTTTCTTTTATGATTGCTTTTTTGTTGATAGAAAATCGAGCGCGGGCAAATGTGCACGACCTTTATATAAACCGAATATCGAGCTAGGAACAATGTATCATCGGTTTTGTTCCAAACATCCCAATGTTAGCTAGTGTACATCATGAGCGATGTTCAGTTTCTGTATTTTTGCTATATAACATAACCAATGGTAGTCTAGAGGCCAAAACGGGACTTTATCGTTATTGAATTTTTCCAGTTCGGTTGAAAAGTATTATAATATTACATTGTCAATCTTTTGACTCATTTTCATATTAACTTACAACCTGTATTATCCAATTTGTATTATGATTACAAAAATCTCCTTTTCTCAAATCCAGTGTTTCTATCACGGTCAGAGGAGAACTTTGGAAATACAGATATCGATTGAGCTACATCGATCGAAATATACATACATGCTTTTCTCGTTCGATCTGAGCGAATGACAGATTAATGTTCACGTGCACAGAGCAGCAGAGCGGATAGATCATGGGTGACCCCGATAAGGAAATATATAAAAAAACGAACCCTGGTTGAACCCTGGTTAACATTGAGATGACAGAATCACTCATACATTATTCCTAGCTCGATGTCCAGGGTATATAGAGGCATTGCAACATTCGTCTGGGCTATAATTTCTGTTATGCGACGTTTCTGTCTGCCAGCATACTTTCATAACTCCTTTTTGGGTTATTTACGATTTATAGCGCGGGCAAATGTTGCACGACCTTTATATAAAAACAATTTGAACTAACGTTGGAAAAAGAGAACAAAAGAATACAAAATTATGTTGATACTATTTGTGTTTGATGAGGCTTAGAGATCTAGATGGGGGTTTTTTGATTTTTTGATTCGGGTCAATGTGAACGGAGATTTTTCACAAAAAGTTGTATCTGTTGATATCTTGTTTATGAAATCCTTTTTGGTGTATCGCCAACACTTAAATGCGGGAAGATCGACAGAAAATTATACCATTTTCAAGAATATTATAGAAGCAAAGATAGAAAATTTGAAAAACCAATTAGAAGTTGTAGTAAATTGTGATCGTGTATTAATGTTCAAGAGCTGGGTTTCCAGACTACGTATGCATAATGATTCCGACCCCTTCATCCCATCCTGCGTCTCTCGCTCTGCCTCACTATGTCTCGTCTCTTACATCCCGGCGGGATGTAAGAGCAGAGAAATAGCGTATGTTTGAGGAGACGCAGGATGGGATAAACGTGCCGGCATCTTCTAGCACATGTACTCGAACTCGAAAGCTCATACCGGTCAAAAACTCTTTCTTACAACATTTGAAATTTTCTCATCTCTCTCGAAATTTCAAAATAGTTCATAAAAGAGTTAGCTTCATTCAATTCAACCCTAATGTTTTATTCTATTGGTTTTACTCTAATTTTTCTTTCTTTTTTTAACAGTTCTAATCATTTCTACCGAGACGCTTAGAGTGACTTTTGAAAGTTCTACGGAAGGTTTCATGGTGTAAAAAAACAGTCCTTTAGGAAACTGGAATCAAATGGGGAAATCGTTATTCTTTGATCACATTCTTTGAAACCAATTGAGAGTTCGAAATCTTACTGTAGTAGTCTCAGTAGGAATGGAAAATACTATATCAAACCAACTTCACCTTGGTACAGCATAACAAACAACCTTGCCACAATAGGAAACAAATTCATCGTGTTAGAATGAGCTTCGTGAATTTGTGCAGCTTATGGTGTACTCCAATGTTGCACTGACTGTATTGATACCTCGACAATTTACAGGCATTGGTTGACTTCACTGACGTAGTTTACAATTCCATTTTTATCTCACATCTCGTATAGAGTGAAAAAAGTCTGTAACATGATAATCCTCCCTTTTCCCCATAACATTCTTCCCCATTTTTTGTCTTCCATTTTCCGCACTGTTTGACATGACCTGAGAAATAGCGTAGGTTTGAGAAGACGCAGACGCAGATCTGTCAACCAGAATGTTTATGAATACGGCCTCTGATCCTTTTGAAAGCTATCGAAAGTTCTGAAACTCTACTTTCACATAAGCATTGTTCGAAAAAGTTTGTTGTTGTACTTTCTGCAGTCGACTCACAGATAAGTTTGTTGTCGGTGCCTCTTTTATAGACACCCTATAACATTTGTGTGTGCTTATACCGTGGGAGAGAAGCGCTTCCTTGGGAAAAGCAAATAAGTCGTGTTCTGGGATGATAACACTGAGGTTGTATTAACCACGTTTCATCGACTTTCAAACAGTTTGGAGTTGAAATAATACATTACGTACTACAAACTCGGAGATTCGGTTTTTCTTAGTAATCTCCTGGAAAAAACTATCCCAGTAACATTCCTTGTACATTGCGTGAATTTTTGTTCAAAATTTCTGGAAACATAAAGGGAGAAACTTCATTTTCGTAGCGAAACTTTATACAACATGATGAAAAACCGGGATTCAAGATGGAAATTGGCTTAGGTTCACACTTTTGTATATTCTGTAGCACGTTCAATAATGAGCAAACTGCATGAAAAAAACGTAAACTGATAAGTTCGGAAAATGTTCGCGAGAAAATGAAATCAACAACAAAAATCATCAATAAGTCAAGTTTAACCCGAAACTAGCCTTCAAACTGCAATACATTTTTCTATTGCAGTTCAAAGGACCGTTGACACGAGATTAGTCCACATTATCGTCTTGCTTTAACATAAAAAATATTTTTTCCTGTAGTCATCAACTATTAATTTATAGTGACATTGGTGCAGCTTAGTAGACTGTGCGAAACATTGCAGTGCGCTACTCGCCAGTCGGTATTTCCTCAGTGCAAATGCTAATGTTTTCTTATATTGACTACCAAAATGCATACGGTTTTACCGGTGTTCTCACGCTTCGTGTCCTTTTTATCAGATTACAAAATAATTTGACAAATTTTGTTAAGTATTTCAAAGATAAGGCTGCCAGACGCGTTTGGCGGCTCGTCGCGGTTGCGGTCTGTGCACGAGGGGGGAGACTTCTCCGTCGCTGTGGTCGCCGATGTCTGACGTCGGCGACGGCGACGTCGTCGCTTCGGAAGACGTTGGGGTCAGCGGGGCCCATTTGGGAGAGGATTTGGGGGGAACCGGAGATGGGAATTGCAGGGAACCAGGCGAAACCATCATGAAACCACTGAAAGAGAAAACACGTCATAAATACAACACTTGAAACTGTGAAGATTACTTTCCACTCTTTTGTGTTTTTTAGAATTTGAAGTGATATAAAACGAACTCGGCTATGCAGCAAACTTGTATTTTCAATGAGAGACGAGCATTCAAATTGGACGCAAAACCTTAATCTACTAGTATTAAAATGATGTATCCTTACTAGTTCAATGATGAACGTCATCAAGCTCGCCTGGTAGCCTTCTCTTCTAAAACAGTCGAAACATCGTTTGGTTTGATAGAAAAAAATACGTGGAACGGGAAAACACCGAAAACCGTGTGTTGTGAGCTTTGTGTGTGCAAATATTCGAAACTAAGTAAACTGAAACAGACAGAAAGGAACAACTTCACCAATGCACCTGAATGTTACACGATTACTATTAATTTACCGTAAATGAGAGACGAGTCCGAGATGGAACTGCTGTGCACTGGGATCGTTCTGCTGGGGCATAGCCATTGCGAGGTAGTTGAAAACGGCTCGCGACGCTTGGGAAAAACCCTCCTCGAAACCTTCTTTTCGTCCTTTTTCATACACTTCTTGCGAATCTGAAACAAGAATATATTCATATCGAAGTTGTAGTTTGATCGATATGTACATCGATCCACTTTTTTATAGTCCTTTTTGTTGCCCTCTCTGTTGTCTCTGGGAGTCCGAACAATAGTAATAATAAGCGAACAAAATTCAACAAGTGAGTAAAGTGATATATTAGGTTATTTATTTGAACAGGAGTTCAACTGATGATGACCCAACCCTCTGAGAAAAACAACCCAAAAATCGTCTTGAATCAGGGTCGAAACGATTTTTGATTACATCCTTTACTGAGCACATTCATATAAATATAGGTAAAGTGAGTATAGTGAATGATGCGTCATTGCCACAACCTTGTACTTTAATCGGTATACACATCAAAAATCCAAACCATGACTTCAATACGATAACCACAACTATATGAATTCAGAACAACGTGTTTTATTCAAATGTGTCATTTTCCAGATATTGAACGCAGTCCACAACTGATATCACTATCCCACAGAACAACTGATATCACTATCCCAACATAAATTTTACGTGGTACAGTTTTCAAACATTCAACGCAGCCCACAGTTTCAATAAGAGTATAAATGTGTTCCAACACCAAAAAATAGTATCACTATTTCAATATAAATTTTACGTGGTATCGTTTTCCTAACATTCAACGCAGTCCGCAGTTTCAATAAGAGTATAAATGTGTTCCAACACCAAAAAATAGTATCACTATTTCAATATAACTTTCCACGTGGTATCGTTTTCGTAACATTCAACGCAGTCCGCAGTTTCACTCAGAGTATACATGTGTTCCAAGAACAAAAACTAACTGATGACAGACTGTGGGATTCCCTGCTGTGCCTGTAGCTGTCTCACGCAGACTACAGCTCTCTCCAGAATATCGGCTTTTTCGAGTTTCGCGGTTCTGTAACATTGTTTTAGTGTGAAATCTTTTTTTCTGCAGAAAACTTCTTCAAATTCCACATCAGTTAGAAAAACAGCTAAAAGTGCCAAAGAGGAAAAGGGGAAAGAAAATTAAGTACATCAAATGAGATTCTAACACAATTTGTCAACTTCTAGCCTCTGGGTTTCAGTTCATTTACTTTTTTTGTCTTTTTTGCTTGATTTGAGAAACTCACCTGTCATGCGGCGAGAATTGTAACAGAAAGTCTTTCAAGGCATTCAGTGAATCGTTTATTCGTTGTCGCCGCATTTTTTCCATCAACGGTTTCTTGGTCTGAAATGAGGAAGAAAATATGAATCGCCTGGCCGAGTGGTAAACAGAACTGACTGCAGTCGATACAACCAGGGTTCGAGTCCTAGAAGTGACAATATTTTTTTCGTTACCGGGAAGCTTCTCTCAACAGTATCATTTCTATATTCAAACGTTCTAGAGAGAAAAGTATGCTAGTTTTTGTACAGAACATTTTTTTATAAAAACTAATTAGTTTTAATGGCAGACACAGATCAAGTATACCTTTCTATCGTTCATTTCTTCTGGTATTCTGTAGTAGGAATGGGCATGCGATGAGGTGGTTGGGGAACCGGACATTCCTGAAACATTCAACTGTTTTAAAACTATTAAACATTTCACAGAAACAAATAATGTTGAACCCGAGAGCAAATAGTGAACTATACGAATGAGAGCTATGTCTGAGAGAGAAAGTTTGAAAAATATAGGGAGAGTGCGAGAGAAAGCGGAAAAGAGAGCCGGACAACAAGAAATAGAGAGAGGGTGAAGGTGATAAAATAAGGAAAATATACAGAGAGGCAGAACTAGACAAAGCAAAAAGGAAATTAGTAGCAGTGCCAGAAAAAGTCAATTTTATATTAGTAAAGAACTGAATAATTCGGTAGGGTTGAAACGCCAAAACACTGTTGATTTGGGTTTCACATTGCTGAAGTGTTTCATGCGTTCTATAAGCATCTCAGTTCTCAGTTCTCGATATTCCAAACATGGTAATCAGGTGACAATTAAAAATGTGGAGAACATCATATATCACAATTGGCTCGACCATAATAATAATAATAATAATAATAATAATAATAATAATAATAATAATAATAATAATAGTAATAATAATAATAATAATAATAATAATAATAATAATAATAATAATAATAATAATAATAATAATAATAATAATAATAATAATAATAATAATAATAATAATAATAATAATAATAATAAAGTTTATTTAGTCACTTTAAAATGAAACATTTCTCAAAATGTGAACTAAACAACAACTTCTCTCTACAACGTGTATTGTATGTGAAATATATCAATTTGCAAAAACCTCTCCGAATAGAACTACACGTTTTATCAGCCAGCTGATTTAATTTGTGAATGAATCCTGCCAAACATAACTAAAACCCTAGTTTAAAGCACATTCTAATTTTTCGATTGTTGTAGATTGCAGTTTTGGTCCTACTCGAAGAAGCTTGAAGTGGTGCAATGGTCAACCTAATTTTGAAGCAACACTATGGAGCAGCAGGAGACTACCGTATTTTGAGAGTCACGCACAGCGAAAGTAAGGGATACAGTATGCCGTGGTTGCTGACTGGACAGACGGGGAAAGGCGACTGGCGGCAGTCCTTGGGGGTGGCAGCAAGCGAGAGAGAGAGAGAGAGAGAGAGAGAGAGAGAGAGAGAGAGAGAGAGAAAGAGAGAGAGAGGAGGAGATAGAGAGAGGAGAACAGTAGAATAAGGTTAAAAGAGGGAGAGAAAGAAAAAATAGCTGTACAGAAAGAAAGAGGAAGACAAAGACAGAGAAAGAGAGTAGAAGGAAGAGCAAGAGAGAAAAGAGTAAAGAAAAAGAGAGAGAGAAAGGGAGAAAGATAAAAAGAAAGAGAAATAGAGAGAAATAGAGAGAAATAGAGAGGAAGAGAGAGAGAGAGAGAGAAACAGAGAGATATAGAGAGAGTCCTTGGGACTGGCGAGAAGAACGCGACCTATCAGGACGATACACATCTTTACGACTCAATTTGGAGAGAAAAGTTGCGTTTCTGAAACGGCTGCCCCTTTTTTCGGCCGCACCCGAACGCAATATAAAAGAGAGAGAGGGGGAGAGAGAGAGAGATTGAGAAAGAGAGATAGAGAGAGAGAGAGAGAGAGAGAGAGAGAGAGAGAAGGGAGAGAGGGGAGAGGGAGAGAGAGGGGAAGCGAGAAGGTAGAGTTAAAAGAGAGATAGAGAGATACAGTTGACTATATGTGTTCGATTTCAAGAATTGCAGCTTAACATTCTCTGAATGTATTCCGAACTCAACAATCACATGTTCTGTAATAATGTTCTACAGTAGAAGATAGTAGAAGACCCATCGATTCCTATTCAGATATACATCAGAGCATGTAGCTTCGATTGGCGAAACACTGATTTTTGAATTCATCACTCCATACACCAAATCTGTGTAGTTAGCGGACTTTGTAGACGTATTTTTCATAATTCTACACGTGTACTGTCCTGACTATTGTTCGAGTTTGCTTCTGTATTTTACTATGTTCTTTTTCTTTGATCAATTGTATCCAAGTTATTCTGTGTTTAGTTTTTTCTTTCTCGTTTAGCGCACCTCGTAGTGCATCAAATAAATAAATAAATAAACTCAAGAAAATAACTGTAGATCACCGAGTCTGATGTGTAGTTTGGTCATGGAACAGGATCAAAATGCACCCGGTTCAAACTACGAAAACGACAGCAAGAAAGCGTTACCGTATACCTTTTCCTGTGCTAGAGATCATTGTTAACGAGAGACGCAGAGAAAACAATAGATCACAAAACAACTTCTCAACTTGTGTTCTGCCATTAGTCAGCACTCTATAATAATCGTCCAAGTGAAACGCCGCAGTCCGTCTGGGCCCTCCTCAATCACACGCTCTCTCGTCGTGCTCTAACCGTTCCCATGACCCGTGGCCAGCTTATCAGAATAGCCGCACGCGACCGCTACAGTAATCCCCTCGACAAGCGAGCGCCGGTGGCAAAAAAGAGTTAATCCGCTAGATAAGACAATACACCTGGATTAGTAGTGTGGGAGAGGGTAGATAGACTGCTCAATTCCTACTGCGACTTCTACAGTAATATGCTCAAAAGTCAAAGTTTGGTATGTTGGCTTTTTTTGGTTTTTCTTTGAATTTTGGTAGTGTCTTCTACTCTTCTACCACTACAAACTCTAGAAGTTTGAAACCAGACTAACGAATTATTGATTAAAAAAAGCAATCTGAAAACTTGACGGATTACTGTAGAAGGATATCGATTGGTGAAACAGAGAACAGAGTATATAGTCTGCTTCATTCCTACCGAGACAGCTACAGTATGCTTAAGCAACTTTCAGTCCGGTCTCATTACTCGAATGTTATCGGAAAATATGACGATTTCATTATATTCTGATTCGCTGCTACTAAAACATTCGACAAACTTCTAGAAAGTTTGTATTATAGAACATTCACTGGGGGGTTTGAAAAGACACACTAGAGAATCACTAGAAATTATGAGAAGTACGAGGCCTATGAACACTAATGGAACGATTGAAAAGTGAGATAGTTCTCTTATAGTAACAGTGAAACAGTGACATGGGAGTGATGCAATGAGGGAAAACTGTGGAAGAAGTTTTACAACTTTTACAAATCAAAAGCCACTCATATCGAACGGGAAGTGGTGTTGTCTTCTTGTATTGGCAGTGAAACACTGATACGCATCAAGTATGCATATTGAAATGCAAGGAGTATATAAGGTTTTGGCATACTCTCATGCTTTGAAAGTTTATTTAAAACTACGTGCACACATATACAGTGAATTTTGCGATTCATAATAACTTTAACTGAAGTTAAACTATATTTCGTCTCTAGATATAAAGATCTTTCAATGAATAATTTGCCGAGAATGCAACTCTACCACGATGTTTAATAATTTTAGAAGAAGAAAAATATTGTTTAACTACGTTATGAATCCACTTAGGGTTATCTCAAACTGGATGGTTTACATCCATCCAAATACTGTACAGCAAGAAGTACCAAGCAATAAATAAATTCATGTTACTTTAAACGTAGAAAACGGTCATATACAAGGCATATACCGGGTATTTGTCGAACACAAACAAACAACTGTTTTCCAACGTTTACTTACAAATCACGCACAAAACTAGCTCACAGCTTAGTGCTAAAGATAAAGAAGTCACCGAAACAATAAACTGTCACTTAGCGCTACTCTGAGAAACGCTCTTTCATCTCATCTCATCGAGGGTTCTGTTTGTCGTTACCGTTGAGCGAAAAACGTTGAGCAATAAGTTAATGTTAAGAAGAAACGAGACAGTCCTATACCGGGCATCTACCGGGCATTTGCCGGACATATCATTTCCACTTAATAATCGTGTTAGAATGAAAGAATCACGAATTTTGCTTTCTCTCATTTCATTGATGTTTCTGTGTGTGTCTCAAACGTTAGGCAACAAACGTCAAGCGAATCGTTTCCGTTAAGCGAAAAACGTTAAAAACAGTCATATACCGGGCAGTTGCCGGGCACATCACTGCCACTTAATAATCGTGTTAGAATGTAAGAATCGCGATTTTGCCTCCTCTCTTTCCATTGATGTTTCTGTGTGTTTGGCTGTAAGGCGAGGCGGCCTCATCAAAGCGAATGCCGCTATCAACAAACGAGGCAATGACGAATGGCTATGGGAAAACGGCTATCTGCTAGCTTCATTCCGATAAACCTCGCACGAATGTTGCAATGAAAATCATACCTATTGATTGATTTCAAGCTGCATTCCCAAGAACTTCGCACAATTGTTGCAAATGGGAATCATACCTATTGATTGATTTCAAACTGGGGTTTTGATAGGTGGTGATTGGTATTGGCGTAGTAGAAACAATTGGCTGATTTTCAGTAGATTGATTCCGATAAACCTCGCACGAATGTTGCAATGGAAATCATACATATTGATTGATTTCAAACTGGGTTTTGATAAAATTCACTCGAATACTGCAATGGAAAACATGCTTATTGATTGATTAAAAACTTGGTTTTGACATGGATTGATTAGTTTTAGGATCGTAATCGTGAGCATGAACTTCAAGCTCTCGATATGAGAAATTACAGCTTTTTTCTTTATACAGGAGCCAGATCACGGAAATTTGCTCACAATGAAAAGAAGAGTACAAACTACGGGCTACAAGTTCTGTCACAAAACGTCAGCTCTGGTATGCTCGTAAGTATCTATTTATTATACCCCCACTCATGCGCTTTTAACTTTCCAAAAAGGTTATCTACCGGTAAAACTTGTTCAAAACTGGGGCATAACTGAAGTTGTACGGAAAATATGTTAAACATGTATATTGAGAGAATAGCTATATAGAAAATTAAGAGAGCAAAATTGAATGGGTAGAAGAAGACATATAAGTGAATGTGGAAAAGGAACATGTAGGTTGTAGAAAGATACTTTAGATGAACTAAATGAACAGAATGGGTTAATTAGAATAAAGTTAATACATGAATGAATAAAATGTTAATAAAATAAGTGGATGAGTTGAGATTGACTCACGGCGCGCGCCCCTGAGAGAGTACGGTTATCTATGGGCGGGGCTAGGGGGCTGAGGTGTGAACAAGATGTGAGAAAGACTGATTGACAGGGGGTGAAACATTGAAACGATAGAAGTGGGTAGATGTACAAAGATGTATTTTAATATGTAAGAATATTTATATATGAACAAAATAGGAATAGTGAGAATAATAAACTGTGAACAAGGTTAATAGAAACACTGATTGACAGTGGGTACAACATTGAAACAATAAAAGTGGGTAGATATACAAAGATGTATTTTTATATGTAAGAATAGTTGAATTGAAATACCTAACAAATATAACATAATAAGAATAATGAAATGAGAAATATATGTGAGAAAGACTGATTGACAAGGAGTGAAACATTGAACCAATAGCAGATGGTAGATATACAAAAACTAAGTTTTTGACCAATACGATGGAGTAACTGAATTAAAGTATTTAATAAATATAACAACATGGAAATAATGAAAACAATGAGGTGTGAACAAGATGTGAGAAAGAGTGATTGACATTGGGTGAAACATTGAAACAATATAAATGGGTAGGTATACAAAGATAGTATGTTTTTTGACATACAAGTATAGTTATATTGAAACACCTAATGAATCACATAATAAGAATAATGAAATGTGAAATATATGTGAGAAAGACTGATTGACAAGGAGTGAAACATTGAACCAATAGCAGATGGTAGATATACAAAAACTACGTTTTTGACCAATACGATGGAGTAACTGAATTAAAGTATTTAATAAATATAACAACATGGAAATAATGAAAACAATGAGGTGTGAACAAGATGTGAGAAAGAGTGATTGACATTGGGTGAAACATTGAAACAATATAAATGGGTAGGTATACAAAGATAGTATGTTTTTTGACATACAAGTATAGTTATATTGAAACACCTAATGAATCACATAATAAGAATAATGAAATGTGAAATATATGTGAGAAAGACTGATTGACAAGGAGTGAAACATTGAACCAATAGCAGATGGTAGATATACAAAAACTACGTTTTTGACTAATAAGATTGAGTAACTGAATTGAAGTATTTAATAAATATAACAACATGGAAATGATAAAAATAATGAGGTGTGAACAAGATGTGAGAAAGAGTGATTGACAGTGGGTGAAACATTGAAACAATATAAGTGGGTAGGTATACAAAGATAGTATGTATTTTGACATACAAGTATAGTTATATTGAAATACCTAATGAATAACATAATAAGGATAATGAAAATGATTAACTGTGAACGAGATTAAAAGAGAAGGGGTGAACAGGTGGTGAAACACAGAAACAATGAAAAGTTGATAGATATATAAAAATACTGTGTTTTTGCATATAAGATAGCATGTAAATTTGAAAATACCTGATTAATTTAACGAAATAGGAATAAAAATAGGAGACTGTGAACACGGTTGAAATGTTGAAGAAAAGGGATTGATAGGGAATGATAGAGAGATAGGGTTGAGAGTTTGTAAATATATTAAGTATATTGGGAAATTAATATAAATGAATAGAGAACTTCTAAAGAATGCACATTATAGAATGAAAGACTTCGTTCGCGTTTGAACGCGTCACTTTTCACATTGAAACGAAGACAATGGAAAATGAAATGTGAAAACATAATAGGGAATTGTCATAAAAACCAATTGACAGAACAAAAAAGACGATACGCATATATCCAATCAGAAAATCAGTTCGAGAGACAGGAAGCGATAGAGGGGAGAGGCAAAGAGAGCGAGAAAAGGAGAGAGAGAGAGAGAAAGAGAGGGAGAAAGAAAGGGAAAGAGAAAGAGAAAAAGAAAGAGCTAGAGCGAGAGAGAGTGAGAGAAAGAGAGCTAGAGAGAGGGGCGGGGGAAGAAAGAGAGAGAAAGGGTGAAAGAACTGTGACCAAGCTAGTTATGTAGAAAGAGAGAGAGAGAGAGAGAGAGAGAGAGAGAGAGAGAGAGAGAGAGAGAGAATGGGAGAGAGGGCGCGCGATAGAGAGAGAAAGAGAGAGATTGATATATATATATATATATATATATATATATATATATATATATATATATATATATATATATATATATATATATATATATATATATATATAGAGAGAGAGAGAGAGAGAGAGGGGGGGGGGGGAGAGAGAAGAGAAAGTGTATAGGGGTATGACCAGGAGGTACTTGACCAGCCTGCTACTAGTCTGGGAACCCTCTCACTCCACTCACTTCATTCTAATCCGCATGGGAGAACCCCCTTGGTTTAGTAGCTCTTTTAATGACAACCTGAGAAAGAAATAAAAAGTGATGCTATTGTGAATATAATATTATGTTTGTTCACAAAAAATTTGAAGAAAAAAAACAATGTATATCAATCGGTAAATAAAATATGTGTACAAACACTGAGCTCATTGAAAAAGACTAAAACAACACAGAAACTAGATGTAACACTACTCGAACAGTTATATAGTTTGCTGTACAATTATTGAAAAGCCAACACTAGACAAGCCGCGAGCAGACTATAAACTGAGCGCGTAACATTCCAGCGCTCGACAAAATAGGTGAAATAACGCTCTGCTTACGTATGCGAAAACATCCCCGGAACCTTCCTCCGATCCTGCGTATCTCGTTTTGGGCACTATTTCTCGACACGCGTATCCTTGCGCGATACGAGAGCAGAAAAATAGCGTATGTTTGAGGAGACGCAGGACTGGATCGTCAGGTCAGGATGTTGGTAAATACGGTCTCTGTCATGATAGTAGTTTGGCAGCGGTCCAGTGATTTGAACAAACTGAGTTATTTGAACGCTTACTTGATTTGGTTAAACTACCAAGCATTATTTTAACAGTTTCGTACATAATTTTGGTGTGTTATGATAATTTTAACAAAATATCTCATTAAGGAAAAACTTGAGGGATTGCTGTTTACAAAGCAACTTTACGGTGTTTGAACCCACTGCTTCTTGTTCGAAGTTCATAAATCATGGCATGTATCAAGATAGAACTTGGTCCCTCTGTAAGAAACTGCACAAGAAAAGAACATCACTCCAATGTTTCACCTCCTCCCTTCCAGTTCCAGTCTTTTTCTGTGTTTTCATAGTCCATTCCTCGAGGACACCAGATGTGTTTTTCTGCTGTGTGAATCAACTTGGCCGCGTCATTCAATGGCCCGTTCTAATACTATGGGAAACCTACTCCTCTCTCTTTTTTCTCCCTTTTTATCTCTCTCCTTATGACTTTTCCACCCTCATTGCAATGGTTTTTTGCGGGCAGCGGCTCAGCTTTGAGCCGAATGTTACAAAGAAGGTGTGTGACCTAGTTTTTCCACTCTCTCCACTGCAATTCATCAGGAGTTATGTGATTCAGATTTGGTTAAATTAACTGAATTAGGTGGAATTACAGTAATTAATAAATGAACTCTGAAAATAAATACTTCCTAAACAGGAAACTATTGATTAAGTTTGAAGATACACCGTTTCGGCTATTGCACCTTCATGAAGTACCTTATTTTCCATATATAATAAGTCTCTGTCTTAGATGGTTTGAAAGTTTCATGGGGTACATATAGGAGGCTGCAGCTTGAAGTAATAGTACGAAGTTGATAGGTTCCATAAACGAGTGCAAAAAGTGTGTTTAATAAGTACAAACTCGCAATTTACAACACTAGTTTTTCATTTCCCAATCAGACTTAGAAAATTATCGCTTCTGTATTGTTAAATTCGTGGTTTTAACAACAGAACACTTGGTGTTTCTGATGTCCTCGAAATGTTCATGTTTCACTACCTTCTCATTGTGTTTTCGTCATTTGAATGGCTTATTTATGGTTATTTCCCACCCATTTATACCGTAACCCAAACCGTGACGATCACTCATCCGTAACGGAAGAAAAACGAAAAGCAATGTCATAGGTCTTGTATGGAAACTTACCAATCAAAACTAACGGAGACTAATAAGTTTAAAAGATTAAGAAAAAGTGAAATAGAAAACGTGCAAAACGTCTTATCCATATTCTTCCATATTCTTCAAGTGTTAAACTGAGTAGTCTCAGTAGTCCCGAATGCCTGATTTCAGGAGGCTTCTCTCAATTGAGAATTTACCAACTTTTTTCTCACCACGGCGTAGCGATCCTTCAAAAATCTCCTGAGATACCTCGTGAGCTAATAGCAAGAGCTTCTCATGAGACTCTATTGATTGGTATGCTACAACATTAAGAGTGCACGACTAGCTCACGGAGTATCTCATGAGAAACTCATGTGAACTTCTCATGAGATCGGAATAATTGCTACGCCTTCAGGTGAAATCAGTACGCAGGTAGGAGGTAGGTTAGCCTTCATTACCACCGAATCATAGTTTTGACTAACTTTCCGTCCCCTGCTTAGGCCACCGAAAATCGATTATCAGAAAAGGTCAGTTTCCAAAAACCCTATTATTTGTAGAATTGATCTAAAACACATGGGTTCTTCCTAACACATGTGAATTCATAGAACACTCGACATGAAGAGTGCCATTTCTCACGTTTCCTCACGTGTTTTCGTAATCTCAACTTACTCCTAGTAAAAAGTTTTGGTTTTGCACAACGGAAGTCGGTTGTTGAGATGAAAGAAGATTACTTCTGTAGATAAGGACAGCAGGGGAGATGGCGGAACATTAATTAGAAGGCACGGCTGTCGGTTATGGAGGTCACGAGAGATGCGGGTTACGGTATACATCAGTTTATGCTGTGTTTCATTTGTAAAAATGGACTGAGCAATGAGTTGGGGTTACGTTATATATCAGTTCCTAATCTGTACAATTTGTGAAAAAGCTAGATAGAGAATTGGTTTAATCTGTATACGTCAGATTCTGATGTGCTTCCAATGTACTAAATCTTTTAGTGAAAGTTTTGTTGAAATATATAACTCAATCGAGTTTCGAGTAGTTTTCAAATGATCGAGTTTTACGAGTTTTGAGTTGAACTCGAAATCCCAGTTTCGAGTTTGGTGGTTCAGTTTTGGGGTTTCAAATCATGAAAATAGATAGCAATTCTGAAAAGTTTTTTTTCGATCTTGTTCAGTTTTGAGGTAATTTCAACGACCTCACACCTACAAAGGTTTTCTGTGCTTCCATTGCAAAATGGTGTACCGCTATCACAAAAAGCCGAAAACCGCCAACCTTTGTTGATCAGACACCTGTATAACCAGCTGTTTTGTTGTTCAGTTGTTCTCAAAGCTCATTTGCTCTTTTCACGGATGCCGAAACCCGTTTGTTGACTTTAATGTTTCACCATGATCATATAAGCTGACCTTGTTGTGCGGCGCGTCGGCCACAACCGTCGTTCCTAGTTAATTAATTCTACGAACGGCTCGGTTTTGAACTGTTCCCTGATGGTTTGGCGATAGCAAACTTTGGTTCGAAGTTTCGTCTCTCCTTCTTAAAGGAAACCGCCCATAAATAAAGAGACTGGTACGCATTTAATGACTTCTACGCGAAAAGATATCTTTTGTAGTACGTGGTTCAGAGTTGCGTGAAACATATGGGGGTTTCGGGTTTAGAAATATGGTTAATATAGAAGTGGTGAATGTAAAAACTGTTAATATTACAAGTCAACGTTGTCTGCGTTTAGATAATACTATAATAGTTTTGTACAACATGCGTCTCTCAAATGTGAACCGTATCGGACGTGAGGTGAATGAATATTGGATGAATATGGTAAGTATGGTTCAAATCTTGAATGTGTAACATATAGTCAGTATTCCAAAGCTGACTTTGCCAGCGCTCCCGTATAATTTTGTGAAACCAACAAAGTTTTGTTTTCGCCCAAGGGGAGAGGTTGTAGATAAATGTAGATTCTTGAATAGCTTGCAAGTATTCGAATCAAACTCAAACTTTTCGGTATTCGTTATTGGCCTAACCTGACCATGAATACTCGAACAGATTTCGGTCAACTCTCCAAGCACAGTTGAATGTACTGCAGGTTGTACTTATATGGCAGCGAATACTCTATTCGTTCCATCTGTTTTTCGAAATAAATAAATGAATAAAGTAGACGGGGTAGAATGGATAATTAATAATAAATCGTTCTGTATCTCAAACCTCTCACCTTTTTCACTACGCTCCAATAGCCGGGAATTTCCAATTGCAAATCTCAGCTACTGATAGTTTGTTGTGCATTTAGTGAAAGTAGACTGGGTATTCTCAACATGTGAAATAAATTATGAGTCCCGTAACCTCATCAGAAAATTTGCTCAATAAGCTCATTCGGCTATTCGAGCTTAGTGAAAACGGCCACAGCTTCGTTTACTGAAATGTTTCGTGCGGTCTATGTTAGTACGAATGATAATAAAACCCATTGTTGTAGAAATTAAAAGAACAACTCAAATAGTTTAAGAACTGCATTCTGGGAAAATCCTGAAATAATATATAAATGAAACAAATTTCCCCAAGTAAACTTTATTTCCCTTCAGCATATAGGAACACTGTTTTCGAACTTCAAAAGAGAGAACAAACTATACCAAATCGCAGTTACTGACGTAACGTAACGTAACACCTCAAACTTTGAGCAACCACTTCCAATCCTATTAAAGTAGGACGATTATGTGGACCAATCATTTGTCAACGGTCCTTTAAACTGCAATTGAAAAACGTATTGCAGTTTAAACGACTGAAGCGTTGTGATTGGACCACATAATCGTCCTTCTTTAATAAGACAGGTCACCAAATGGTGATGATGGGGTAGTGCTCATCATACAGTGTTTTTCGATGTTGATCCTCAGGGGTGCCAGGATTACGTTTGCCTATCCTACATAGCTAACTGTTAACTAGGCTGGCTTCTATCTCGTTCTTAACTTTCAAAACGCATGAAAACGTGAAAAAGGACGATTATGTGGATCAATCCCAACGCATCAGTCCTATGAACTGCTCATTTCGATTGCAGTTCAAAGGACCGATGTGTCGGGATTGGTCCACATAATCGTCCTACTCTGAATCTCTGGAAAAATTATCTAATGAGTTTCATCTGTAATTAAAATGTGTATTCAACTGGGCTAGTATCTCGTTCTACTCGTCGTGAACTACTTTGATCACTGAGAAACAATATCCACTCAAAACAGTTTGCTCGCACATCTTTACATTTACCTGAAAATTTCAATTTTCACGTACACTATTTCATGTAATGTCGTGCAAGTGATTAGTATTGGCAAGAGCGCGTGCCCCATAAAACGGTTGAATGTTGCGCATTTTACGGGGTCTCGCTGTGGCGCGCGACTAGCGATACCGATTATCGAGAGTCTCTCATCTAACCGATTTTTCTTCGAACTTTTTCTCGAGAAACCGTTAAACCGGGGAGTGAATCTCGAGGGGTTTTGTGTATTTAGTAAAACTTTATTTTAAAAAGTTCATTAAATACTAACAAAAATGTTCTATGGGGAAATAGAAAGCTGAATGAACATGAACTCAATGGAAAAAAACAACAGTTGAACGAAAAATATGAAGTTTTACGATGAGAACATATTACATTAGTAAATGAACTCGTGAACATTTTGTAGTTTGTTTTATGCATGTTTCATGCATGAATCGAACTACAAAATTTGAAGAAGAAAAAGCGGAATCAACCGCAGGTTGCCAAGATTTTCACCATGATCTTTCATGACTTCAAAGTAGGACTAGACGCTATACGCATTACCAGTGTAAACAAGGGATATGGCTCAGTATGCTATCACAAAACTATTTACTATTATATGAAAATACCGCAAACTATAAGTTTTAACGTTTTTACCGTGCTATTTCGCACGTTAATTGATTAATTGATAAGGCTACTCAATGAGCCAGTTAACTGCGGCGCGGTGTTTCACCACTTCTTAATAGGTAGTGCTGATTTTTGTTGGATAGTATCGTTTAGTATCAACTATTTGTAAGTAAGAAGAGACATGAACGAAAAAATTTGTAAATATGTGAAAGATAAAGTGCGGATAGATAAAATAAATACACTATCTGCGTCTCCTCGACCTACACTCTCTCTCTCTCTCACTCTCTCTCTCTCTCTCTCTCTCTCTCTCTCTCTCTCTCTCTCTCTCTCTCTCTCTCTCTCTCTCTCTCTCTCTCTCTCTCGCCAACATATTTTATTTCAATTAATTTTTTTCAGAAATGTAAGTATGTGGAACGAAAAAGGTTAACTGATTGGTCGAAAACTAAAGTTTAATGGGATGCAACCTTAAAGAATCCGTTCCGCTATAATCTGAGTTTCACGAAAAATTCAAAAAGCTCAAAAAACATTTTTAATGTCTTCCCATAGACCATGGAAAAACTTTCTGACTGGAAACTTGTAAAATTTGCATAACATCAAGCACTAAAAAAGAGGATATGAACATTTTCACTGTGACGCAACTTTACTTTGTTCATTTACCTCGAGATTTATTTTCTTTTCGTAGTCTCTAATTGTATTGTCATATATGATAGAGTGTTCTAAAACATTTTTGTACTTCTATTGGCTATTTTGAGCATACCCAGTACGCAACTCCCCTAACGGTGTCATTAACTAAACCGCTTTTCTGAGAGAAAGAAGCAAGATAGAGATATAGAAGTATATATTTTTGAGCATGGTTTTTTATTGGCCACAAGGTCAGATTGTTAACTCATAAGTCAAAATTAGAGCGGGACGGATTCTATAATAGCCGACATTATCTTGAACAAACAGTGAACTGTGAACCATTAAAAATTCTTATGGCTTTAAATATTTCCATCTTTTATCTCTTCTTTCTCTGATGAGCAAATGCCACTTTATTGAATGTAGATTGATAAATAAATGTTTATAAACCAAGTGAAAGGACGAGATTTTCGCTTTTAGGTTTTAGGGACCCCTGAAACAGTACGAACCAAATTGAATTCATCACCTTGAGAAAACTCAATTGATTCACCCGTCTGCCTCGATAACATTGCTTGGGTCGAGATCTGACACAACTGACAGCTATAGTCGTCGCCAACGGAAAGGCGGGGGGGGGGGGGGGGGGGGGTACTGCATATCTCAATTTTCGCTGTGTACGGACTGTTTTGCCCGATTTCAAAACGTTTCAGTCATGTATTCTTTGGCTCGCCTGTTCGATTGCAGTGAGGGACAAAAATTTAAAACATTGGCACCCACTATATGGTAGTTTTCATATCTACTAAGACTCCTACAGTATGATTGCTCAACTGTTGTGCTCAGAAGTGCACTGACACAGAGGTATTCAACAGGTCTCTGTGTGAGATTCAGTGATAGCTAGGACGACCAAAAGTGCTACTGAAGGATCCTGGAAATGACACATGTTTCGTGCAGTTCTTTTACGGGTTTGATTGAATTATTGATTTATTTACTTACAAGCATGTGAGATACATGGAAAAAACATATATAAAATATATAAATATAAACTGAATTTGAGCACTATGAAAACAATAATCGAAGCCATGATGAACAGAGAAGTGAACATTGGACGAGCATATATATGACTACAGTACAACAATCGACACTTCAATGGGGTTCTCAACAATAAATATAGTGAGGTCAGTCAAAAGTGCTTTCTGAAAATATTTCAATATATCCTTTTGCAAACTCTTCATGATGTGGTTGAGTGGTTAAAACACTCCTCTCTTGCTCCAAGATTCGCTGGTCCAGTCCTCCACTCGACATTGTTTTTCATATTGTTGTGTTCTTTCTTCCTGTAACTATATTATCAAGTTCCGTCACAACTTCCGCAGTTGAATGTTATACGAGCCATATATCAGCTGTTTCCGTGCTATCACCAGAAACTCGAACCGCGAGTCGTGCCCGAATATATCAAACGGCGTCTACAGTAACCCGCTGTAATTTTATTTGATCTCGCCGCGATTTCCACTAAATGTTTCGCCCATTACAATTCAATCAATCACACGCGTGTTGCGATTTCCCTGAAAAGAAGGACAGAAAACCTAAATAGTTTTGGGAGGGGAACCAAACTTGAGATAATACCACTTAAATGTTATGGGAATATCAGTTATAATGATAAGCTAACGTGAATAACTGGCAACTGGAAAAATTCAACCCATTGTACTTGAACAACTACTTGGTTTTTCATAGTGTTTTTGAACATATTGCAACTGAGCCGATTCGAGTTGGTGATGTTTTCGACTGAGATTTCAGCCCATTTTGATTGAAAAAACTGTTTATTCAGCCAGAAAACGTCAGGATAGAGGGTGAGCTATAATTATTTCAACTTGAAAATAGTTTAATTAGTGTCGTATAAGTTAGGAATCTCAAACTTTTCCACGACTACCACAATTAAACACTAAAAATTCTATTTTCCGCGAAAATTAAGCTCATTCTGCATGAAAGACGTGAATCCGACACGAATATTTTCTGAATATCAAACTCTTCAAATCTCGACACGGTTAACATTTGCATGAAATCAGTAGCTATGTAGCAAGTTCAGATGTGTTGGGAAGAATAGTAAAGCATGCTTCCCGCGAATAGTCACGCGCTCGAATGTTGCACCTCTATTATATAGGCAGTAGATTTTCGTTACGTTGATGCGGTACTATAATACAGGAAAGAAATAATTTCAATCTACAAGAAATTTGAGCAAAACAGAGTGGTAGTTTGAATTCAAGACCGACTTGCCTGTTTTACCAGTTTATTTGTTTCTGTGAATCATTCGTTTTTTCTTATTTGACGAAAAAAGGCGAATTTCAAATGGCTAGTCGCTAAAACGTCGCTAAAACTATTCTCAGAACGAATCGAAGCCTTTCCCGTATATCAGAGTTGAATAAAATTTATTAAGTTCATTATTATTATAACATGTTATGAATAATGAATTTTCTTCCGTAAAGTTCCTTTATGTACTCACAATGTTTCTCCATAAAGCTACGTATAATTGAAATTACACTGAATGCTTGAAAACCACGAAAATTTTACCAATCCGAGAAAAATTTGGCCATGGCATACGTGCACCAAGTTCGCGCATGACATGCTCGTTTTGATTTCATGGAGAATTCTAGCAAACGACCTAATAATATAACTATGTTGTTAGATACTGTTGAATACTAATTTTTTCCAATAATTTCCCGCTCAGACAGAACGTAGGGGGAGTTAGAGGGGTACTTAAGGGGGCGTGGCCTATCGAATTTCGACATGAATAAAATTTTTGTGAAAAACAGACAGTTGAAGGGAGGCAACAGAATCTGATACTTAGATGGGTACGTAAAAATGGATATTAGGCGGCTTTGAATCCGCTCGGCGGCGTAAGTTTTGCATTCAACTCACACATAGGAAATCTGGAAGTTAGAGGGGTAGGTAGAGGGGAGTTCGTTACAGCAAAACGCTGGCCTTAATTTCTCACGGCTAAGTCCCAGATTTTCCACGGCTAACTCTCTTGACTTCTGTCATAGCGAAAGGCACATTTTCGTTATTCGATATCTGATTCGTGGTATATTGTTGCGTTTGGCGCGATTTTGAGAACTTTCTGTTTCGTTGATTTCGATCGATTTTTTCAAATCTCATTTTTCAGAATGTAGTCCAATTGGTTCTGTTAGTATTTCCTTGGTTTTCTCTCAGAAACACACATTCTCCAAAAAAGGTCTGTGCATAAGTTTCATGAGGAAAAAACACAAAAAGTGTGTGAATTGCCAAGGAAATTGCACTAAAAATGAAGACAACTGAGAATAAGCTAATTTTTCAGCGCGAGTGTGAGTTGAAGGGAAAAAACAGAGTTTTTTTTAATAATCATTGTCCATTTGTCAATCAAACAAGTCTATTTGTTTTTAAAACCTGCTGCAACTCCCTCACGCGTTCAAATGTTACGCACCTAATATATATTCAGCCTCTGGCTTTGAATTTGTTATCTCTAGTGCAGCGAAGCTCATAGAACAGAAGAACACTAAAATGTAGATACTGAGAAAACTTACTTGATATATAGGGAATGGAGTTGGTATGCGGAGCAAAAGAAAAACCAGAGTCAATATCCCGTGGGTTTCATAGTTTCAGTGCAACGCACTTAGACAAAAAAAGTAAGTATTGACAAAATTGAAAGTTTTCCGGCACTAATTTTCAAACTTTGAAAAATTGTATCATGAGTTGATGAACCTAATCATATTCATGTTATTCACGTTAAAATTGGAACTTCTCACATCTTGTCCTCGAGTTTACAATCATTATAATTCTGTCTAATTTCATTTTTATCGAAAATGCCTTGCAAAACTTCAATGAAAATTCCACTAACACCGTGAAGTGAAGTAAAACTTGGTAAACGCAGTTGACCAAAATAAACGTTTATGCTTATGTCGAAATTGAAAACTAACCGTTTCTCACTTCTGTAGCAGCTCACGCGCTCGAATGTTACGCGCCTAACATATAGTGAGCACTCAGTTTTGTACAGTGATTAGTGCATATTCCCCAAATGAAAATTCGTAAAAGTTGGTAAGTTTGGTAAGTTTGTACACCGCCGGGACAGCGAAATCAACCAGCACCTGCTGTTCAACATTCGAAGTTAGCATAGTTAATTAGTTAGATGCTAGTTATTTACTGCTCAGGTCACATTCCTGTAATAATTTTTAGCTAGTTGATTCCATAGAAAAATAGTTTTACTCTGAATTGAATTAATGTGTGCTGCTGTTTGATATGAGTTTGCGTGATAATAAGAGGTGTCTTGTAGGTGTTTTGAATTTAATATCTGTGTGTTGCTGTGTATATTGTGATCTATTGTATGTTATGTGTGAATGAGTTTCATATTTGATTATATCATATCCTAATTTCCGTCAGGATGGTTTAGCTTTCGATTCCTTTCGTTTGTGGACTTCTTCTCTCAATAGTCGAAAAATGCATGCCCAACTCGTCTGCACACCTTACTAACCATAATTCTTTTTGCTATTCTTTTACATTCCTCTTTTCTCCCATCTCTTTCGTGCAATTTTGCTGTCAAGTTCAAAAAGTCGTGAGAGTTAACATTTCTTACTGGTCATTAGATCGCGAGAGTTTCTGGTCGTGCACTGCAGCGTGCTCGGAGGCTGGATTAAATATACTCGACCGAATTTCTATCCACGGAGACATGTTCTTCTGTCTGCGACCGAAGGCCAGTCTTTTTGGAGTTCAAACTCTCTAGCGCAAACGAACTTTCTATTCCAGACGCACGAGCTTCTTATCTCTCTTTCTTTTCATCTTTCTCTTTCTTCTCTTCTACCAATTCCTCCATCTCAAACTACTAACATGGGCATTTCATCAATCAAAGTCCACTCGATAGGTATCGAACTAAACAGTTTTTGTGATTCTGTCGTAGAATACTTGCTAGTTTTCTTTTTCTTAGTTTAACCATAGCACCTGAGCAGTCTGAGATTCATTATTGCTTTACTTCTAGCATTTGCATTCAGACTTTGTAAAGTTTATTTTCCGCTGTCTACCATTTTTCATTTCTTCCAACTGTGGTTATTCAATGAGCTTAGTTCATGTTCCGTTGTTACACTTCTGTGTAATAAATATTCATTCATTCAAAAGACAAATCTCGCACAGCGCTTCGCGCTACGCGCGATACCGTGTTTTTTCGATGAATTGATAGTTCGATCCCGCTCTCAAAAGCACAGATTCTATTGAATTTTTCAATTTTGAAGTTTGTAGAAATGTGGAATGTTTGTGAGAGATTCTATACAGAGATTATAAGACAAAGTTATAAGTCCCACGAGAAATAAACAGAAACACGTCATCAAGAGATCTAGTTCGGTTCTTCATCTAACAAGGTTTTTGGTAACCTAAACTTTTTCGATAACCTTTTTTCGGTTACCTGATTAGATTAGGTAACCGGGAGTAACCAGAAAACCAGTTACCCTTCCATCCAAAACGTATTTGTCAGTGTTGGTTCGGATGATAACCGGTTTTTAGGTAACTTCCAGGTTACCAGTTCGGGTAACCTGAAAACCCTGTTACCAAAACAAGTCAAGGTACCTAAAATCCCGGTTCCCTGTAGAATCAGCCAGATCTTTACATTTGAAGCGTCTATTCAGAGTATGACTGAAGTTAAATGATAATCATTCAACTTTCGTGGAAATTTCTCCAATTTATTTTATTTATTTATTTCAGTTGAAGGGTGTTTGCGTTAAGCTCAAACTCAGACGAGTTTGTAAAAAATTTGTAAAAAAAATCTTGCTTCCAAACTACGTTCCTACCACCGTCTTATTCCACATGCACGGTAACGCGCTCAAGTGTTATACCTCTATTAGAAATGAAGCTGCCGTACTCTGATACGATGTATTCAATTCAACATATTGATAAACTCATTATTATTATTATTATTATTATTAACTCGAAGTATCAAATAAATGATTCACTGATTCTATAGGAAGTTGAGCAAGGGGTCTGGTTACTCTTATGATAATAAAGGGGTAATTATTTTGAAAAGTTGGCGGTTAGCGCTCATGGTCAGAGCACACCCAAAGAGTTTCCCTGGCACCGTAGTAGTGTCGTGAAAGTGGTCATTAATCTAAAAAGCGGGTGGGTGATGTGGTCAAAGCACACTCAAAACATTAGGTTTCTTGGAAATGTGACGGAAGAAACCGTGTTTGAGTCGAAGTCAAACAAGTTTAATAACTTTCGCTTTGAATCGAATTTACAATGACGATAGAGCATGAGTTCATCGAAAATGTCACGCGTTCGAATGATTTACGCCTACTATAAAGTCGGGCATTAATCCTGTTCGACGATCAAATTGTTTCCTACATGGCTACCTGAGCAATTAAACAGGGTCAAGTGAGCTAATGTTTTTCGAAGTTCCCAAAATGTTCCTAAACCGTTAAATTCAACTCACTTTTTTGTACACAACTTTAACCGTACTCCATATAATACTGTGTTCAGATCTGGAGAGAGAGAGAGACAGAGAGAGAGAGAAAGAAAAAAGAGAAAGAGTGAGAGAGAAACACGTTCATGCTTAAGACCTTAAGAACTGCAGGCAAAAATATGAATAAAATATACAGTCACATTTATGTTATTCACAATCAAAGTTGTAATATTTTGTTCAACTTGGCGCAGTTTCAAGAACTTTCTTTTTCGTTGACTTCGTTCGATTTTTTCAAATTTCAAGTCATGTGAGCGAATATTAGCTGAATCGATTTTTCAGATTGTAGTCCAAATGTTTCTGTTGATATTACTTCCGTTTTCTCTCAGAAAACACACATCTGCAAAAAAAATGTCTCTACATACGTTTCATTCGAAAAAACGCAAAAAGGTGTATAACCTTTCATGGAAATTTCCTCAACAAAAAAACTGATGAAAAAATTTCCTTTGCCGCAAGTTTGAGTTGAAGTTTAGCAAATACAAATTTTTTTCACAATTGTCAATTAGTCAATCAAACAAGTCCATTTGTATTTGAAAATTGCAGCAACTTTCTCACGCGCTCAAATGTTGCGAACCTAATTCATATTTAGCATCTGGCTTGGAGTTTGATGGATAGTCTTAATCAGTTTTATCAAACAGTATTGAGCATGATGAGCGTGCCTACTTTGGTATCTGTTACGAATCTTTGTTTATATGGTTGATAAATCAGAGATAGGCTGGAACTGTGTTGCAGTATATAGTCCTTGTCATTCCCATTGAGACCTTGGCAACGTGCCAACAAATTTTCCAGGCGGCTTTTCCCATGTCAATGTTTTCCGAAACACTGAAACTTTTTCTGGGTGGCAGGTAACCTTCGTTACAATACGTAGGTACACATTCTTTTCATAAAACGTGTTAGTTTTTTGAAATACATGCATTCGAAGTTTCATTGGCACGCTGCCAAAGTGTCTGTGGGAATGAAACTAACTATACATTTGTTTTTGTAGTTTGATGTTCGCTCGATTAGGTAGTATTTGAGAATATTTATTTAAGCGCGAACCGAACTACAATTCAGATGTAGTCAAACTTCCAATCAGTTTCCGAGATGTACGATACGGAATCTCAGATGATTGGAACATTGATTGTTTGGCATAGATTCTGTACCGAAACTTTAACAGAAGATTGTTCATTCGAACTCAGTGAAACACGGTCTTCGCAGAATAGAAGAACCCTGAATGTGAGTACCGAGAGCATTGAATCTGAAAGCTCTGAAAAAATCAAAGACTTTCCGCCTAGCTACGACCTTAACAGACAGAAAATTGTATTGGGATTTGATATATCTAATCACAATTAAGTTGTTAACGTTCAAAGTTTATTTTTACTATTTGGCACGAACATCGGCGGTACGATCACAAGTTGTCGGTTTTATTGAGATGTTTTCAGAAATTTCACATCTGGTTCTCAAAACTGTGATTATTACAAAATTTGTCTAATTAAATTTTTCATATTCTAGTGAGAATGGTTCATTATTGTTGTTTCCTGGAACGTCTAAGAGAAAATTTCCCGCACCCGCATTATTCCAGAACATTCAGGAAGCCTGAACAACACAGTAAGTGTGAACCTCTAATGAAAATTCCACCAACACTATGAAGTAAAGTTCGGTAAACGAGGTTACCAAAGTAGCATAATCAGCTCGATATTGAAAACAGACTCGTTCGTCATGCACCTATGTAGCAGTTCACGCACCCGAATGTTATGCGCCTAGTGTATATTGAGTACTCAATTCAGTGTGGTGTTAATCGAGCTCCAAACTAAGGTACCGACATATTGAGCGAAAATAGCTGATCTCAAAAACCGAGCAGGCTTTTTTCAATTTTATAGAAAAAGATGGTGCATAATGCACTTTCACTATGTAATTGTAGTTTGGTGTACCATTTCGCTGGTGTTTCGAAAAACTGCTGTCAGCGCAGATTAAACTACAAATATTATACAGTCACCTCCATCCCCAATTTTAGAACAGCCACATTATGAAAAACACATGATATAAGTTTTTGAATTATACGGATCTAGAAAAAAGGTTTGAAATGTTTGCAACAGATCTATACTGTCCTCGTGAAAAGTAGCAAAACAAATATACGTAGTGAAAACACCTAACAACGAGAGTTTCCCATCGAAACTGAATTGGAACGAGAGAATACACATTTATACAAAGATGAAATGGATCCGTTTGGAATTCACCAATGAAGCAATTAACACATTCGAACGTTACGCATCTAGTATAAAACTAGATCCTGCTTTTGGAGTCGATATGGAAGAAATGTTCTCTGAGACAGTTTTCACTGAACTCAAATAGTGGGGCTCTCAAAGCCAATCTCACGTATACTAGAAGAAAGAGAAAATAAGAGAAGTGTATGGGGTTATAACCGGGAGGTACTTGACCAGTCTGCCAGTAGTCTGGGAATCCTCTCACTTCTTATAATTCGCATGGGAGAACCCCTTGATTTGGTTGCTCTTTTGATGACAACCTTGGAAATAAACGAAAAACTATTGCGCATATAAAATTGTGAATATAATATTATATTCGTTTGAAAGAATATATGGAAGAATGTATGTTGAAAATTCAACGGTTAAACAGGGCTACCAACATCTCACAATGCCGCGAGCTGACTATATACTGAGGCGTAACATTCCACCGCTCGACCTGGACGAATTCTATACCTAACCGGGTTTTTTTTGGAAAACGGAATGGTTTTTGGTAACCTATTTTAAACCGGTTGATGAACTTAACTTAAAAACCGGTTACCTGTTTTTTATGCAAATTGTGATTTTCACCATTAGTTTGAACGCTAACAGGAATTTAGTTTCAGGTTACTGGTTACCTGTGAGGTAACCTAAAAAAAAGGGCTGCCAGAAACCTGGTTACATGTAGAAGTGGCCTCGGCCAGTTCGGTGAAATACTGCTCTATGTCGCGTATTATTTGAAGGCTTACTTTTTACTTTTCTGATTTGGTTGATTTACCACGAAACGTTTTACAGTTTCGTACACAATTTTTGTGTTTTATAATAATTTTAGCAAAATATCTCATAGCTCTCAGGGCATTGCTGTTTACAAAGCAACTGTACGATGTTTTAACCCAGTGCTTCTCGGTCAAAGTTCATAAATAATGGCTTGTATCAAATTCTAACTTGGTCTCTCAGTAACAACAAACTGCTCAAAAAAAGAACATCACTCCAATGTTCCACCCCCTCCCTTCAGTTCCAGTCTTTTTCTGTGTTTTCATAGTCCATTCCTCGAGGACACCAGATGTGTTTTTCCGCTGTGTAAATCAACTTGGCCGCGCCATTCAATGGCCCGTTCTAATACTATGGGAAACCTACTCCTCTCTCTTTTTTCTCCCTTTTTATCTCTCCCCTTATGACTTCTCCACCCTCATTGCAATCGTTTTTTGCGGGCAGCGGCTCAGCTTTGAGCCGAATGTTACAAAGAAGGTGTATGACCTAGTTTTTCCACTCTCTCCACTGCAATTCATCAGGAGTTATGTGATTCAGATTTGGTTAAATTAACTGAATTAGGTTGAATTACAGTAATTAATAAATGAACTGAGAAAATCAACACTTCGAAACGGTGTCTCTTCAAACTCAATCGATAGAACTATCGATTGAGTTTGAAGATACACCGTTTCGGCTTTTGCACTTTCATGAAGTACTCTGAGGTTTGCGAAAGTCCTTTTTTTTCATATGTAATGAGTTCTTTGTCTTAGATGGTTTGAAAGTTTAATGGGGTACATATAGCTTTCCTGGAAATAATGAGGGGCTTTCGTATTGTTCTTCGAAAATAGTGCAAAATGGCTGTTTAATAAGCACAAACTCTAAATTTGAAAACACAGTTAAGTGCATGTTTCACACTAAAATGCAATTTACAACATTAGTTCTCATTATCCAGTCAGAATTGGAGTAGCGCTTTTCTATCGTTAATTCCGTGTTTTCAACCATAGAAGACTTGGTTTTTTCTGATGTCCTCGAAATATTCATAATTCACTCCCTTTTCATTGTGTTGTGTTCATTTGAATGGCGTATTTATGGTTATTTCTCGCCAAATTCTACCATAACGCGAACCATGAAGCGTAACGGAAGAAACAACAAGAAGCAATGTCATAGGTCTCGAATAAAACTATTCTTGCGAAAAACCAATCGAACAGGTTTCAAAAAAGTGTTGATACTGTTAGTCAAAGAGAGAACGTGCAAAAATCTGTTCACGCGACTAAAAGTAACCCCTATACTACATTTTAATGTAGAACATTCATTAGTTCAATTTTCTTTTCATTCAAAGTTTCAGAAATAAAAGTTTTTCATTTGAATACTTCCGCGCCAGTTAAAGGCTGAGTGACTGAGTTTTGTTGTTTACACGTTCACTGATGTATTCGGGTGTTTCGGTAACGTTATATATACTTTTGCGGCCAACGTCAGGCAGTGCTACTCTGTATGGCTGTTCCAGTAATATGATATTTGGTACCCAATGGTCTTCTTCGACCACAAACTTATTTAGTTGGATAGTTTGTGTGAAACAAATAGAATCACAATCTCTGCGGTTTCTCTCAATTGAGAAGCAAATCCTCAAAAATCTCATGAGATACCTCATGAGCTATTAGCAAGAGTTTCTCATGAGACTCTGTTGATTGTTATGCTACAACAATGAGAGTTCACGAATAGCTCACGGGGTATCTCATGAAAAACTCATGCGAATTTCTCATAAGATTGGAGGATTGCTACGTCTCCAGGTCAAATCTGTACGCAGGTAGGTTAGCGTTCATCAACATCGTAGTTTTGACTAACTTTCAGGTCACCTGATTAGGCCACCGAAAATCGATTACCAGAAAAGGTCAGGTTCCAAAAACCCTATTATTTGTACAATTGATCTAAACATATGAGTGCTCCCTAAAACATGTGAACCCATGAGAAATCGTGAACTTGATATGAAAAAAATTACGAATCATCACAAGTGCCTAGGTAACTCGATTTCACACAAGTGAATTCTAGGTTCAACTCATTTCATTCTATATTTACCTTCACAATCTATTAACTAGCACTAATAACCTTTTTTTCCTTTCTTCTCCTCACATTTCTTAATGTTTTTTCGTTAGCTCAACTCACTCCTAGTAAAAAGTTTTAGTTTGGCACAGCGGAAGTCGGTTGTTGAGATGAAAGAAGATGAATACGGTAGATAAGGACAGCAGGGGAGATGGCGGAACATTAATTAGTAGGCATGGCTGTCGGTTATGGAGGTCACGAGAGATGCGGGTTACGGTATACATCAGTTTATGCTGTGTTTCATTTGTAAAAATGGGCTGAGCAATGAGTTGGGGTTACGTTATATATCAGTTCCTAATCTGTACAATTTGTGAAAAAGCTAGATAGAGAATTGGTTTAATCTGTATACGTCAGTTTCTGATGTGCTCCCAATTTACTAAATCTTTTAGTGAAAGTTTTGTTGAAATATATAACTCAATCGTTTGTAGAAAAGAAAACGTGAAAGGAAGGTTTGGGTGCACGGCATACATCAGTTACTACTGTGTATCGTGAGTAAAGAGTAGGCAAAAGTTGGAGTGTACAAAAATACACACCAGTTTCAGATGTGCAGTCTTGAGAGTTCGAATCATCTAGAATGTTCAGAGATTGCTCAACTAGGCAGATTTGAATTGTACTTGTTACTCTACTATGCTTTATTTATAGTTTGATCCAGTTGTGTTTTAGTGGGTGTTCACAATTTTTTCGGTGAACTTAAATCAAACTACAGTTCAGAGTTGGTCACATAATATAAGTTTACTGCCCACTAACATTCTAGTTTGTACAAGTTGTAGCGGAAGCCACCACAGTGACAAGCTATACTACATTGTATACTGTTAGTCAATTGCACAGTCACGTGAAACAAGCAGAACTCAGTAACGTGCAATGAAAAAGTGCTTTACGCGATTTTTCAATTTTCTTCCAGTATATAGTCCGCTTTTCTGTTGTTCATTGTGCAAGAAGAATATGGTCATATGTTATGATCCCACTATCACGGTTCACGATACAAGTGAATTGTTTTGTTTTCATTCGAGTTTTGTAGTTTTGAAATGATCGAGTTCACAAAAAGCTGGAAACCGCCAACCTTTGTTAATCATACACCTGTGATACCAGCTGTTTGCCAAAGCTCATTTGCTCTTTTCACGGATGCCGAAACCCGTTTGTTGACTTTTATGTTTCACCACGATCATATAAGCTGACCTTGTTGTGCGGCGCGTCGGCCACAACCGTCGTTCCTAGTTGGCCACGTAATTAATTCTACGAACGGCTCGGTTTTGAACTGTTCCCTGATGGTTTGGCGATAGCAAACTTCGGTTCAAAGTTTCGTCTCTCCTTCTTAAAGGAAACCGCCCATAAATAAGGAGACTGGTGCGCATTTAATGACTTCTACGCGAAAAGATACCTTTTGTAGTACGTGGTTCAGAGTTGCGTGAAACATATGGGGGTTTCGGGTTTAGAAATATGGCGAATATATATAATATGTAACAGTAGAGTGTATTGTCCGAGTCAACGTTATACGTGTGAAGATAATGGTAGTTTTGACCATCAAGGTTCTGTTGAACGTGGAGCGTAAGTTCAGAAATATGGTACACTTAAAAGGGAAAATGTATAAATATGTTAGATAATCCAACTAAATCATGAGAGATAATAGATAGTACAAATTGGTCCTGCTTAAAATGTATTTCAGGATATTTCTACATTCGCAAACATGGTTAATTTAGTATAAATAGTAAATATATAGTAAATAGTAAGTGGATTTGGCCTATGTTTCGACAGACGTTTTCATCATCAACAGGTTTCAGCCCATACTCTAAAGAAATTCAGGTTTAGGTTTGGATCTTGAAGTATTTTATTGCCAGCCTGGATTCGGTCCAAACTCAAACGTATTTGTGATGAGCTCAAGCTGACCATGAATACTCGAATAGGTTTCGGTCAACTCTCCAAGCACAGTTGAATGTACTGCAGTTTGTACTTATATGGCAGCGAAAACTCTAATTGTTCCATCAACTATCTGTTCAAAATTGATAAATGAATAAAGTAGACGGGGAAGATACGAATTGATAATTAATAATAAATCGTTCTGCTGTATCTCAAACTTCTGACCTTTTTCAGTACGCTCAAATAGCGGGGAATTCCTAATTGCAAATATCAGCTATTCTGGTAGTTTGTTGTGCATTTAGTGGAAGTAGACTGGGTATTCTCAACATGTGAAATAAATTATGAGTTCCGTAACCTCATCAGAAAATTTGCTCAATAAGCTCATTCGGCTATTCGAGCTTAGTGAAAACGGCCACAGCTTCGTTTACTGAAATGTTTCGTGCGGTCTATGTTAGTACGAATGATAATAAAACCCATTGTTGTAGAAATTAAAAGAACCACTCAAATAGTTTAAGAACTGCATTCTGGGAAAATCCTGAAATAATATATAAATGAAATAAATTTCCCCAAGTAAACTTTATTTCCCTTCAGCATATAGGAACACTGTTCTCGAACTTCAAAAGAGAGAACACACTATACCAAATCGCAGTTACTGACGTAACGTAACACCTCAAACTTTGAGCAACCACTTCCAATCCTATTAAAGTAGGACGATTATGTGGACCAATCATTTGTCAACGGTCCTTTAAACTGCAATTGAAAAATGTATTGCAGTTTGAACGACTGAAGCGTTATGATTGGACCACTCGATAGTCCTTCTTCAATAAGACAGGTCACCAACTTCTGATTATGGGGTATTGCACATCATACAGTGTTTTCGATATTTATCCTCAGGGGTACCAGGATTACGTTTGCCTATCCTACATAGCTAACTGTTAACTAGGCTGGCTTCTATCTCGTTCTTAACTTTCAAAACGCATGAAAACGTGAAAAAGGACGATTATGTGGATCAATCCCAACGCATCAGTCCTATGAACTGCTCATTTCGATTGCAGTTCAAAGGACCGATGTGTCGGAATTGGTCCACATAATCGTCCTACTCTGAATCTCTGGAAAAATTATATAATGAGTTTCATCTGTAATTAAAATGTGTATTCAACTGGGCTAGTATCTCGTTCTACTCGTCGTGAACTACTTTGATCACTGAGAAACAATATCCACTCAAAACAGTTTGCTCGTACATCTTTACATTTACCTGAAAATTTCAATTTTCACGTACACTTTTCCATGAATCAGTTCAATCTTCCACGAAGGTAATTTATTTGTAGCCAGTGCACACATACGAAATACACTTCTTGCACATTTTCACGTGGACATTTCACGTGCATCATCTCAATTAGGTCGTTTCAGTTACTTAAATTCATTTCTAGTAGTTGCGCACACCTCGCTTATCAGTGTGTCAAAGTCTAGTGTAATGTTAGTCGTGCAAGTGATTAGTATGGGCGAGAGCGCGTGCCCCATAAAACGATTGAATGTTGCGCATTTTACGACGTCTCGCTGTGGCGCGCGACTACCGATACCGATTATCGAGAGTCTCTCATCTAACCGATTTTCCGTCAAACTTTGTCTCGAGAAACCGTTAAACCGGGGTTGAATCTCGAGGGGTTTCGTGTGTTTAGTAAACAAAATTTCTATCTGGAAAAAGAATGAAAAAACAACAGTTGAATGAAAATATGAAGTTTGCCGATGAGAACATATCACATTAGTAAATTAACTCGTGAACAATACACTTTAGTAAACAGTATAGTGGGTGCCAAATTTATAAATTTCTGTCTCTCGCCGGAATCGAGCCTGCGAGCAAAAGTTTCGTAGCAGGGCGCTAACCACTGCGCTATTAGAACACATAACGGACAGGCTTTGGAATCGAAGAGATGTGTGCGTACACAGCGGCAAGTGAGATATACAGTACCCTCCCGCTTTTCCGGTGACGACGACTATAAGAAGTGTACAAATATCTTACCAAGAATACAGACAGGAAAAAAGAACGCACGTACACATCTAATATGAACAGTAAGAACGTGAAAACTCTCGCAATCCAGAAGTTTCAGTTCATTTCAATCATGTGCGAATGTTTATGGAAAAGAAGTTTCGTACCTGAGTCAAATTCTCAGTAACAGTGAATTATTGGAAAATTTCTTCAATGTCTTTCAAATTCGCAAAAATAAAACTTGGAGCAGTTTGAATGTATACGGTGGGTTTTTCATTCAGAATATTATTGAAGTTCGGAAAAACAAAACTTGTTGAAACTGTCATTATATGATGAAAAGAATTATTTTGTAGTTTCTTTCATGATTTTTACCAGGATCTTTCGCATGACTTCAAAGTAGGACTAGACTAAAGCTATCTTACCAGTGTAAACTAGGGCTATGACTTAATATTTTGTTACAAAACTGTTTAGTGTTATATAAACTTGGCGCAAACTATAAGTTTTAACTTTTTTTTACAGTGGTATATCCCACGTTATTTGTTTAATTGATAAGTCTACTCAATGAGCCAGTTAACATCAGCGCGGTGTTTCACCACTTCTTAATAGGTAGTCCTGATTTGCGTGGGATAGTCATCTGTATGTTGAGATTTCAACTAGTTGTAAGTAAGAAGATGTGTTCGGAAAAACAAAACTTTTCAAACTTTCATTATATGATGAAAAGAATTAATATTTAGTTTGTTTCATCTTTTTACCATGATCTTCAAAGTAGGACTAGACTGGAGCTCTACGCATTACCAATGTGAAGGCTATGGTTCTAAATTCTATTCCGAAACTGTTAATTGTTATATAAAACTACCGCAAACTATAAGTTTTCAACGTTTTTATAGCTTATTTTCACTTCATCTCGAGCACACTATCTGCGTCTCCTCGACCTACACGCTCTCTCTCTCTCTCTCTCTCTTTCTCTCTCTCTCTCTCTCTCTCTCTCTCTCTCTCTCTCTCTCTCTCTCGCTCTCTCTCTCTCTTTCTCTCTCTCTCTCTCTCTCTCTCTCTCTCTCTCTCTCTTTCTCACTCGTTCATAACTTTTGAATATATGAGGAATGACTCTGAGTCGCTTCTCTATTTTTCTCTTTAGGCATATGTGAGACATTCCACTCAATTTATATTTCATTTTTGCTGTGAACCTCTTTTCACTAAAAATCAACATAATTTATTTCAATTATTATTTTTACAAATGTAAGTATGTGGAACGAAAAAGGTCAACTGCTCGGTTTAAAATTGTAGTTGTCGTGAAATTGAACCGGAATAGCACACACTCTCTTGAACAAACAGTGAATTGTAAACCATTTGAAATATTATGGCTTTAAATATTTCCATCTCTTATTTTCTCTTTCTCTGATGAGCAAATGCCACTTTATTGAATGTAGATTAATAAATAAACGTTTATAAACCAAGTGAAATGACGAGATTTTTGCTTTTAGGTTTTAGGGACCCCTGAAACAGTAGGAAACGAATTGAATTCGTCACCTTGAGAAAACTCAATTGGTTCACCCGTCTGTCTCGATAACATTGCTTGGGTCGAGATCTGATACAACTGACAGCTATAGTCGTCGCCAACGGAACAGGCGGTAGGGTACTGTATATCTCAATTTTCGCTGTGTACGGCCTGTTGTGCCCGATTCCAAAACGGGTCGGATTTGTACTCTGATAACGCAACCACGATTGTGCAAGTAGAATGTGCTCGTACAATGACACCGAAGTAAACGATGTTTACAGTAAGCCTCAGTGATAGCTAGGACGACCGAAAGTGCTTCTAAAGGATCGGAGAAATGACATATATGTTGCGGTGTACAGTTTTTCATGTGAAATACAAGGAGAAAATAAAAAATATATAAAAAAAATAACTGAATTCGAGCACTACGAAAACAAGAATCGAAACCATGATGTACAGAGAAGTGAACATTCAACGAGCATATATATGACTACAGTACAACGACCGACACTCCAATGGGGTTCTCAACAATAAATTTAGTGAGGTCAGTCGAAAGTGCTTTCCGAAAATATTTCAAGAATTCGTTTTGAAAACTCTTCATGAAGTGATCGAGTGGTTAAAACACTCCTCTTTCTAGTGAGTGGCTGGTTCTAGTTCAACACTTGATATTGTTTTCTATATTGTCGTGTTCTTTCTGCCTGTTACTATATTATCAAGTTCTGTCACAACGTCCGCGGTTGAATGTTTCACGAGCCATATATCAGCTGTGTCCGTGCTATCACCAGAAACTCGAACCGCGAGTCGTGCCCAAATATATCAAACGGCGTCTACAGTAACCCGTTGTGATTTTATTTGATCTCGCCGCGATTCCCACTAAATGTTTCGCCCATTACAATTCAATCAATCACACGCGTGTTGCGATTTTCTCTGAAACGAAGGATAGAAAACCTAAAGAGTTTAGGGAAGGGAACCAAACTCCAGATAATACCACTTAAATGTTATGGGAATATCTGTATTATGATAAAAAGCTGACCTGATCAACTCGCAAGTATAAAAATTCAACATATTGTACTACAACAACTTGGTTTTTTATAGTGTTTTTAAATATATTGCCACTGAACCGTTTCGAATTGGTGATGTTTTTGACTGAAGTTTTCTGCCTGAGAGTGATTCAAAATTGATTATTCAGCCGGAAAACGTCAAAATAGAGGGTGAACTATAACTATTTCAAGGGGAAACTAGTTCATTTATTGTCGCCTAAACTTGGATTCTTGAACTTTTCAACGACGACCACAATAAAACACTCAAAATACAAATCTCCGCGAAAATTAAACTTATTATCAATGGAAAGTGTGAATCTAATACGAGTCGTTTTAAAAACTGAAAGTAAACTTGAGGCTATTTTCGAGTTCCTCAAACAAAAATGTAGACCCCAGTTGGAAAAAGAGGCGTTCGAATGTTTCGCACTCAATATATACCACACAGTAGTTGTTTACGAGGTTATCTCTCTCATACCGTCTCTCATCTCTCTCATAGTAAATGGGTATAGTTGTTTCCGTTCCCACTGAGACTCGCTGGCAGGATGCCAAGATTTTCGGATGACTATAGTTCGCACACTCAGAACGATTGGCGCCAATTTTCTTCGATTGGCCAGCTACAAAAGCGAGAGAGTGTGCTGGTCAATGAGGCTGCAGACATCTGGGTATCTCTGACCTGCACACTCTCTCGCTCAGCCAATATAAAAGTGGCTGGCCAATTGGCTGGGAATTGTCTGAGCATTTCCCAACTGGACTTGGGCAGCTTGCCAATGAAATTTCAAGGCAGTTTTTGAACATGTTGAAGTACTTCGAAGCAATATTAATTCATGAGAAGGGTTTTTCTTATTAGTTATAATTCGTATTCAGGGAAACTTTCTGAAAATAAATGTTTTCTCTAAATAACAGTCTTCCAAAGGTTTTGGCACGCTGCCAACGAGTCCAGTTGGGAAACGTGAGCACTATATTTCTTGGAGCAAACAAATTTATTCCGCAAACAAACTTCGTTTACGTGTTTTTTAAAAACTGAACAACCGCTAACAAAATTTTTCAGTTCATTGAATAACTCCAAATTGGTGAGAAATAGCCTGGAATATTCGTTGGCACGCTGCCAAAGTCTCAGTGGGAATAATCGGAACTATACCGGCTGAAGTGCAAAAGTGTTAAATGCACTTTTTTCAAGCATACCTGTAGCGTTTTGATTACGAGATACAGTCCGATCAATGCATGCTTTCGCCCAAGTAGTCACGCGCTCAAATGTTGCACCTCTAATAGGTAGACAGCTGTTTTTATTTTACAATGATATACAGTAATTTGTCATAACAGAATGAAGTTTGTAATAAACGAGTGATTTGAGTAGAAAGAAAACATATTTGAAGTTTGAATTCAGGAACAACTTGCCTGTTATACAATTCTTCTTTTTTGTGAATTGGTGTTTTTGAGAAAAATGTCGGTCTCATATTTCTAATGTCCTTGTCGCTAAAAGTATTGCCAGAGTGAATGAAAACTTATTCCGTATATAGATGTTGCATTTTCATCATTACAATGTCATTTGGAGAAAAAAACCAAACAATATGTAACTTTTCGAGGATATTATATATTGCACCAACACAGAAAAATTAAAATCGGCTATAAATGTTGACCGAAGTGATCATGTTTTAGTTGAAGTTGAACACAGATGTATCTGTTGATAATCACTGCCCGCTCTGAGTTCAAACTACAATCAAACAAGTTTCTTTGTATTTGAAAACTGCAGCAACTCGCTCACGCGCTCAAATGTTTCGCACCTAATTTATATTCAGCCTCTGACCTTAAAGACCAAGGGTCACGCCAACATTGAAAATGAGACTAGTTCAGTATTCTATTCTATGTCTCCTGTTGCATAAGTACCCGAAATACCATTTTTCAATTCATGGTGTGCAAAATTTTTGATGTGTTTTTCAATATTTTTCAAATTCCCGCCGCGCTCCTAGTTGCTCCTAATTTTGGCAGTGTATCACGTACATGCCATCATACCGTACCTTAGCGGTTTTTGCCGCTCAATGCGATGCGATGCGGCGTTTTTCCTATATATAGAATATTCACAGTTCTATGTTATCATTATTGTTCTATAATTCTGTATTCTCGAATTTTCTTGTCAGTAACATTCATTTGATTGGTATGATAACCTCTTTGTGAGTATATGCTTATCTTGAACGACGATTATACAGTCTCAAGTTTGAACAAAAAACTCCATTCTATATTTAAACATTTATCTTTCTCATCCGGTCTGGTGTCTTGTACCTTTCCCTACATATATTTTGTATTGTGTATGTCTTATCTTTGTTTGTTTCCAGAATAATGACGTTCGAAACTCTGCCTGACTACGGAAGGTGACTACATCTTACATCTATCACGCTTTCAAAGTGAGTCTCTATTCAACGTTTGCTTTTTGTTCGAATTTTTCGTCAAACTTCTTCCTTGCCAATACATTTGTAGCAGTTAACAAACTATAACTCGGTTATTCGACAGAAAACACCAGTAAGGTGGGAATCGACTACCCTACTAGAAAGAGCCCGTTTTCCGTTAAATTTACGATAATTTTGAGATTTTGTAAAGAAAATTTGCAAATTCACTCGATATTGACTATACTGCCTGGATTATTAAAATAGTCGGTATCTAGCTCGAACCATCAGTACACCAAAACATTGCATTTTACATGTTTTTATTAGAACTTTTAGACAACCAAATATTTTACATTGAATGTCTGATCTTGTAAACTCATCAGTGTACTAGACATTGTACTAGAGCTTTCTCAAAACGTGTTTGAAAGATCATGTAGAGCTCATTAGACAACAAACACCAAAAGCCCTGTATCTCGAATACTGAATCGCTCAAACTTTTGTTCAACGTTGTACCCACCCTTGTAAGTCTGGCCTAATTGTATCTGTTTCAGGTTGTTAATCTTCACATCACTCACATGTCTGCCAGCCACAACGAAGTTGGTGGTTTTAAGGTAAGTCACGCTATACCGTTTTCAGTTTGTACTTAAACTATCATTTTGTCGAGAGTTCAGAGCGTGAAATCACTCTGCACTAACCTTATTCCACCACCTATTTACTAAATGGACCCGTTTTCGATGAAAAGTGAAGAACTACGACGTGTGTAGATGACGTGTTTTGACTACCTTACACTCACTCTCAAAGATAAACAAGTCCTTTTTTGCCTCTTTTTGTTGACACTGTTTGCGATATTATATGTTCATCAGTCAAAATGAGTTACCGTCTAGATCTTACCTGAGTCGGCGTATAACAATGTACATATTTATTTGCTATATAAATGACCCCGATATTTTTTCAGATGCTGCGGACTTCCGAGAGTACTTCGAGCAGTCAGAAATCGACCCACAGGCATATTCGTGTCTTTTTTCTTCATTATTGAAAGTGCAATAATAAACTTATCATATGATTCATTTAATACATTATAGAACAACACAAACGAACAGAAATGGACTAGGTTTACACATAGCAACGATTACAGTAAAATATGACTAATTAGTCACAACACAGGCAGTTTTACGGAAAAATTTAATAAAAACAAGTTATTACTAGGAAGAGTTTTTACATACATCAGTAAGGGATCAAAAGTAGACCTTTTTCTTGTTTTCGGCGAAAAATTAGCCCATTTGGGGTATGAGTTCTAATCGTTCGAATGCATACATTATACATTACAACGATTCCACAAAATAATCTGGTTACTAGATCACTGTTCAAGTACCAGCTGATCCGAGCTCATTAGGCGAATAGGGAAACAAAGGGTTCCTAGCGTGAGAAGGAGAAAAAGGAACCCCGTTTTCAACGATAATTCGTCAATTTTCGTGAAACATGGAATCATTACGCAAACCCATCAGCATCTCACAATTGACAAAATTAGAGTCGACACTAGCATTGTTCCTGAGAAAAGTACTTCAGGTATGAAAATACAGAAGGTGACTTAAATATACTAGATAACTGAAGAAAAGAAGAAAGGTTGAAAACCTATAGAACTAGTAATCATCATTTTTGTAATCATTTTTATTTTCTCATAAATTGAGAAACCGTGAAGTAGAGTTTAGATCATCGTGTTGGCGGAAATCATTGAGAAATTTTGCCATTGAGTATAATTTTTTTTCTGCTCAACTCTGCTTGGAAGGGACTCAAAATATAGTTTCGCCTACGCGTAAATATACCGATCGTACTAGCTAAGAAAAACGGGTTACTGGAGAAATGGTGAGAAATCATTGTATCTTGTTGGAACTCATGATGAAATTTGAACCAGAAGCAATTGTACAATCTCTCACCACATTTTTCAGAAAATACATCTAACCAAAAAAGTAGATCCAGAGAGAATGTGTACGTGACCCGAAGACGTGACCCATCCGAATGGTTTCCATCAGCTAAACACAACAATTTCCGATCCCATGAATAACCGCACATTCCTCGACTCTATAACATGAATGATAAGAAGTAAAGGAACCATTCGTAAAAGCGACGAGAATAAAACAAGAATTCGATCAAATTTCGAGACAACAATGTATAATCTTAGAAACCAACTTTTCCGGGTCGAGCCATACCAACAATTCACATGAACAAGTATGCATTGATTGTAAAGAATGAAATATAAACGTAGAAAGAAAAGTCAAATCCTTTAATAATGATAATAATATTTCAAAAAATTAAAATAAAACACGGGGGTGCTTTTTTTTGCGAATGGCTCGCTGGATACGTAATCACCATGGCGCATATTTGCGTATTGCGGCAAATTCAAAAAAATAAAAGGGTACAGTAACCAGATTTTTCAAAAGCATTTTCTCTCACTTTTTTTCTTCCGATACTGGTCTCAGTGGTTTCCGGCCACCCTAAAACCCACAAAAAGTGATGACGGTGCAGTTTGAAAATAAATGTTGGCAAGACCCTTTCTCTTTAACCTGAAATTTGAACCAAGCTGTAACCATTGCATCCAAATTGGTTTATAAATTTAGGTAATCTCCAGGTGACCAACTCGACTAACCTGAAACACCTGTTACCAAAACAAGTCAAGGTACCTAAATGCTCGGTTACTTGTAGAATTGGCCAGATCTTTACATTCGAAGCGTCTATTCAGAGTGTGATTGGACTTAAATGATAATCATTTTCGTGAAAATTTCCCCAATACAGAAAAGTAAAATTATCTATTTTGTTTATTTTAGTTGAAGGGTGTTTGCGTTAAGCTCTTGCTTCCAAACTACGTTCCTACCACAGTATTATTCCACATAAACAGTAACGCGCTTGAGTGTTACACCTCCATTAGAAAGCAAGCTTCGGTACGCTTCAATCAATAGATTCTACGCATCTCCCTGTATCAAAAAAAGATTCACAGATTTCATGATAGGTTGAGCAGGGTCCACAAATACTTAAAATAAAAAGGTAATTATTTTGAAAAGTGGGCGGTTTGCGCTCGTCATGGTCAAATCACACCCAAAGAAAAGAGTAAGGTTTCCTGGAAGTTTAACGAAAAGAACCGTGTTTGAGTGGAAGTCAAACACGTTCAGTTGCTTTGAATCGAATTTATTATCACGATAGAGCATGACTCCATCCAAAATGTCACGCGTGAGAGGCCCACTTTCATGCTTAAGAACAACAGGCAAAAATATTAATGAAATGTTCAGTCAAATTCATGTTCAAATTTCAAATTTCATTCACAGAACTTTCTGTTCCGTTGATTTCGTCCGATTTTTTCAAATTTCAAGTTATGTGAAGCGAATATTAGCGGAATTAATTTTTCCCAATTGAGTTCAAACGGTTCTGTTAATATTACTGCAAAAAATGTATGTGCAGACGTTTCGTCCGAAAAAAAACACCAAAAGTGTGCAACTTTTGATGGAATTTGCACTAACAAAGAAAGAGACTGAAAAACATGATTTCACCCAAGTTTGAGTTGAAGTCAAACACAGATGAGTTTTTTAATAATCATTATGTATTTTTTAATCGAACAAGTCCATTTGTGTTTGAAAACTGCCTCAACTTTTTCACGCGCTCAAATGTTTCACACCAATTTATAGGCAGCCTCTGGATTAGAATCTGATTGATTCTTATATGTGAGTCGCATCAAATAAAATTGCACGAGGTCTTGACCACTTTAGTAAATGTAACATTGTTTATGTGTTTGCTGAAGCAGAGATAGACTGGAAGTGTTACAGTATACCGTTGTTTTTGTAGTTTGATCTTCGCTAGCTTCAGTAGGAAAACAAAATCGTTCGTTATTGACCGCTGTTTACTCTGTTAAACCGTTTTGACCGTTAGTTAGGGTAACCGGTTGATGAATTAGGTTACCAACCGGTTACCTGCTGAGGTAACCTAAAATGGTTCCTCGAAATTTGTATGGTTGAAACCAAAAACCCCGCTTAGATAAAGATTACACCGTTTTCCCACCAAAGTTTGACCATAAAGGTCAATGCTCCACTCAGAAATCACCTGCATACCCACGGGTGCTCCCGGGGGACACAATCGCACCAACAATGCAGGGGCGCAGACCAATCATCTCATCTCGCAATAACCATTTCCGGCCTGCCACACTTGAGTGCTTTACGCGAGATTACTTGTGTAGAGTATAATTTTTATGCGGTTTACACAACCGGGTTGCATGTGTGGAAAACTATTGGTTGCTCTCAAATGCAACCGGGTTGTTTTTCAAACGCAACCAAATTGATCTTGTTGGTTGTGTGAAGTGATTTTGGTTGAATTTGAAACGCAACCTGGTTGAATTTCCGTTGCATGTATAATTGGCCTAATTTTTACAGAATTCATTTAAAATTTTCAGAATTAGATCTAGTTTGTGGAAAATATATATAAATTTATTTCTGAATACTATTTACGGATAGGCTGTAGGTATTCAAAGTGAATTGCTACTCAATCAAATCATCATGTTTCTTTCATTACATCAGTGTACCACTTGAAAGTTTTTAGATAAACTGTTCTCGTTCGATCAACTTTTTCGCTCTTCTTCAACACGCTTCTACTAAATGCATTTTTAACTATAAAGTTGAATATGTGTAGAACAATCTTCATTGAATCACTCAATTTATTTTTGTTCACAAAACGGTCAGTAAAAACGGTCTAAACTCTAAACGATTTCCCGCATTTAATGCTGTACCAAAATTTCTTTCACCTGTATGTTATAGACCCCCTATATATTACGGTAAAGTATACTCTGAACTCCCTGGGACTGGGACGTCGTAGCAGTCACGCAAAAAAAACCGCATTTTAGCTTGGTAGCAGACGACGTACGGGTCAAATTACTCAACGTAGCAGACGTCGTTTCACTCGCAATGATAGCTGGATTGCCACTCGTGAAGTAATCAGCGGTCCGGCCAGAATTAGATACGTACGTGCTAGAGGTGCCACTCTGCGCAACTCAGTCAATTTAGTTCATTCGAGCTAGGTTAAAAGCCGCTCTGACACACGAAAGAAGTGCTCACTTCGATTAGGTGTTAAAGAGAAAACATACTTGTGCATATTCATTTGAAAAAAGTGTATTTTTTTCAAAAAGAATTAGCATTGAAAGTTGAGCAATAATCTCATCTTTTCCCAATAATTTGCTTTTGAGTGATTTAGTTATATACATTAATACTAGTATAGTTGTATAGTAACTTAAATCTTACTATCGTCCACAATTTCGCGTAGAATTTTTCGTTTTAAGAATAGCAGGATTAATGTATATAAACATGAATGAAACATGAATAGAAAATATACTACCAAATGAATGCGGTTGTTTCGGAGTGAATCAGTAATATTATTAATCAATTAAATTTCGGAATGGTCTGGGGCCGCGCTGGCCCGGCTGATCCTGACCAACCGTCTGGGACCGTAGCAGTCAAACCGTCTGGGACGCGTAAACATCGCGTCTCGGACGGTCGACTGCTACGACGTCCCAGTCCCAGGGAGTTCAGAGTATAAGCTCGCTTCAGAGAAAATGTTCTAACCAGACGGTTAGAGTGAATAAAGCGCGCCAATTTCAAACTCTCCTCTGGCTCTCTGACCTAGAGTTGTGAAATTTCCTCTTTCGATTGGAAAATGGCGTGCCCCAGCCCCACCCCTTTATTGGCTTATTTCGATTACTTGGCTCATTTGTTTGTTTTTCGGCCCGTTCAGTGCAGTTAAGCAAACATTTGAAACAATTCGATCATTTATGGGAGATGTGTCCACGTTTTATTGATTGATAATCATGCTCTTTGTTACACTGAAAGTATAGACTGTTATATTCGTTCCTAAACACTTACATTATAGTTTCCACTTATATACAGCTTTCAAATATATTCGGTTCACGCGTTTTTATGTCGACATAGGCGTATAGTAGCATATTTCATGTCATATGTGTAACGATTTTGTTTGCGTTTTTTACTAATCAGAGCGGGTAAGTAAGTATGTTAAAAGTGCGAACCGAACCTTCATGTTCTTGGAAAGCTGTGTGTCTTCATCATATTTTCGTTTCTCTACTTTCCACGTCACCGCTAAAACCATCGTTATCGTTCGTTCCCCCGTTTTGATAACTGTTTGAGTTTTCCAAGTGCGCCCAAGTGTTTCGTGCTGCATATAATTGTGAATGCATCTGTCTCCTGTAATGCTTTTGTTCCAGGCTCCTTTAGCAATATCATGTTTTCAGTTAATTCAAAATGCGTGAAATCGTTCATATCCAAGCCGGACAATGCGGAAATCAGATTGGAGCCAAGGTGAGGTTTTTTTCTCGAAAAAGAAGATTGTTTTTGTTGACAGTTCAGTATCAAGTATCTGAATATTTCATAGCATTAACAAGTTTCCAATTTTCATCTCCACTCTCAGGTAATAGTTTCAATTTTCATGTAAATAAATTATATTTCCTCTCCTAAGATTCAACTGGAACACCGTGTAGGAGTTTTTAATTCAGTTCACATGAGAATGAAACGATTCACAAATCTAATGAGATGTTTTCATTTGATACTTTGTATTTCGATTACACACTAGTGTAACTTATACAAAAGAGCGCGTTTTTCAATGTGGATAGTAAAAAGTAGATTCGTGAAAAGCAATGGCATGCATTTCGTTTTCCAAATTATCCTGGTCTTGTGTTTGATTTCTCGGAACTTATTTAGTTATTGATCCAAACTCCAAACATGAGAGTATTAGTTTTGAATAAATAAATTTGTTTGATGTATAAACGGCGAATTCACTGGAGAACCGAACCGACATTCTAAACCGAGTGGTTCTCTAGTAAAAAACACCTTGTATACGATCCGGTTCGGTCGGTGTGGTTCTCCAGTTACCGGTTCCCGGTTCGGTTCAGGAAGGACCCGGTTCTCCAATGAATTGGCCTGTGTAAACAACAAAAATAAACATTTTTTATGTATTCATGTTCTCATTTTGTAATCTTTGTATTTTGATGTTGTGCTTCAGTTCTGGGCAGTTACTGAATTATTGATTGAAATAGGAGAGTATTAGTTTTGAATAAATGAATTTGTTTGGTTGTGTAAACAACAAAGAAATAGAAAAATTTTATTTTTATTTTTAAAAATATGAGAAAGATGGAATGAAAAATGAAAAAGATAAAATACACATTGTTCTCATTTTGTACTTTGTATTTTGATGTTGTGTTTCAGTTCTGGGAGGTGATCTCCGATGAGCATGGAATCCAACCCGATGGTTCATATCAGGGAGATTCAGACCTCCAGTTGGAGAGAATCAACGTCTACTACACTGAGGCCAACGGTGGGTGGTATTCAGTACTTTCATAACCCAGTTTCCCAGTAAAATTGTGCGAATAGCCAGAGAAAATCGGAAAACGGGCTTGTTTTTTTCCCGAAAACGATGAAATTTGTCTATTTTCCTTCACGTGTTTTATCCAAAAACGGACCACTTCTTGTCGACTAGTCGCACCTTACAATGAGTACTCTATTATATCATTAAAATGGTTCTCATATTTACGGTTTTATGACGAATTCTTACTCGGTCGATCTTCATTTAGTATTGGCTCAAGACTCGCTGTACTAAGTACTTAGGCACTAAAGACAGGCTAATTTTCGCCAATGTTGTTAATGTCCTCGTTTCCGGAGAAAAGCCCGTTCTTTGATTTTTTTCTTGCTATTCCAACAACTTGGTTGGATTATGTTTTCAAGAATTTTTTTCAGGGTTGATCTACGATATTTTTAAAGAAGGACGATTATGTGGTCCAATCTCAACTCATAGTCTTTTTGCTTTTCAAATTGCAGTGTAAAGGACCGTAGATACGGGATTGGTCCACATAATCGTCCTCTTTTAATATTCGAATGTATTTTTTCAGGAAACAAGTACGTGCCGCGCGCGGTGCTAGTGGATCTGGAGCCCGGTACAATGGATTCCGTTCGAGCAGGGCCATACGGACAACTTTTCCGTCCGGACAACTTTGTTTTTGGTTAGTTTACTTATTTTGATATTGAAGCAGGACGATTATGTGGTCCAATCCCAACGCTTCAATCCTTTAAATTGCAATATACACTTTTTTATACATCTAATTTAATACATTTTTCAATGGCAGTTTAAAGGACTGATGCGTCGGGATTGGTCCACATAATCGTCCTTCTTCAACGAACAACTTCTATATCCATAGTAAAGTTTAAGTCGTCGAGAAAGTTTGCGAAAATGAACTACTTTCAGCTAATATCGGACAAATTTGACGTGTCAAATATTCGGATGGAAAAAACGTGTTCCTTTTTGTAGAATAGTCCCACTACACTGATGTCTTCAAGGAATACATAAATTATAACATATGGATGCATACACATTTATATGCTGCATAAAACACTCGGGTAAACTTGAGAAAATACACTAGGAACCTATGTGCTATGTCCTAATACTATCCAAAAAGTCCATGACGACAAATATTTGTGTTTGACATAAATATAACATCATACAGGGAAGTTGGGTATGCTTAGATGCACGTACCTCGGTAAAGTTGTTCAAATAGTCATAAGATGATTGAAAACAGTGAATATCGATAAAGTTACAAATTCATACACACTTATATGCAGCATGAAACATTTGGAATGACTTGTAAGAAAGCATGAAATTGCATTGGGAAATTCTTCATGATGTGGCAACTATTATAATATATGATTCGTCTCTTGGAATAATTACACTTTACTGCTGTGTACCTACTCATAAGCAGCATGAAACATTTGGAATGACTTGAGAAAAAACTTCCTAATACCATCCAGAATGTCTTCATGACAACTAGTTTTTAGAATTAACCTAACAAAGTATATAATTACCAGTCACTCTTATTTGCAGCATGAAACATTTGGGTAACCTAAAGAATTCCAGGTCAGTCGGGAGCCGGAAATAATTGGGCGAAAGGACATTACACTGAGGGAGCCGAACTCGTTGACAACGTATTGGATGTGGTCAGAAAAGAGGCTGAGGGATGCGATTGTCTTCAGGTATTGATTTTATTGATTATATCGATTTTATTTGTATGAAAGAGCAGAACATGCACATGTAGCATGTGAGATTAAAGAAGGACGGTTATGTGGTACATCCAATCGCAACGTTTCAGTCCTTCAAACTGCAATACTTTCTGCAATTGCAGTTTAAAGGACTAAGGACCGATGCCACGGGAATGGTCCACATATTCGTCCTACTTTAAGGTTACAAATGTCTTGTTTTTTTACTATTTCGGAAGCGGCTGATATAGATTTTTCTTTAGACGTTTTTTTAGATTCCATGTTTTATAAGACCGTCGTTACTTCTCACGCGTTTAAGTCGAAAACCCTACTCTTTTTTGAGGTTCAGTCACACAGTTATGAGATTTATATCGCTTTGATACTTAATTGTTGATAATATGTATTATCAATCATTATAATTCAGGGTCTCCAACTGACTCATGTATTGTTATTATTAATAATTATGTATATGTGTTATTGATAATAATTCAGGGTTTCCAACTGACGCATTCTCTGGGCGGCGGCACTGGTTCCGGAATGGGAACCCTTTTGATCTCGAAGATCAGGGAGGAATATCCGGATAGAATTATGGCATCCTACTCGGTTGTACCATCGCCCAAGGTATGTTGGTTACTTTTAGAAATGAGATAGTGCTATTTGCTATGTGTAACCGGGGAATGTTGTTTATACCGTTTGTAACCGGATTTTAGTGTAACCTGAAAAGGGTTATCGAAAACCGGTTAGGTTACAAAAAAACCGGTTATGTATAGAACTGGTCTTCAAATCATGGTTACAGAGCTGACATTTTTGTTCTCGCAATGTCGCAATTTTGAAAAGAGTAAAAGACCTCATCACTCACATAACCCAGTCTTCACAGTGTTGCTAGTGAAACGTCGGAATGGTTTTCACTGCTGCTGTGTACTTGAAGTAGTTTGATTGTGCAGTCTTTATTCCGTAGAATGATTGTTAATTTTATGGTAGATAACAATTTCCCATTCTCCCATTTGTTTTGAGTACTCTCTATCAATTGTTTGAATTGTATCGGACTTCAACTTCGGAATATGCTAAAGCCAGTAAACCAGTGTCAAATTGAGAGCTTTTTCAATATGTGTATCTATGAACTATGAACATATAATATCTTTATAGATGATAAATGTATAAACAAACTATTTCTTTATTTTCAGGTCTCTGACACCGTAGTTGAGCCGTACAATGCCACTCTTTCCGTCCATCAATTGGTCGAAAACACAGACGAAACTTTCTGCATTGACAATGAAGCCTTGTATGATATCTGCTTCCGCACACTCAAGTTGACCAACCCAACCTACGGGGATCTCAATCATCTCGGTTGGTTTTTTTTTGTAGTTTGACCTGAGAAGGGCTGGTTTAAAGTTTTTGTAGTTTGAGTTTGAAACCTGTGGTTTGATCTGACAATCTCGAATTCCCAATCACTTGGGTTGGTTTTTTAACAAAGTTCTTGTAGTTTAATACGTGTATTTTGATCGAACAAACGTGAAACCCCAATATGACATAGGGAGATTTTAGTAATATCGGTTGGTTTCAAGTTTTGAAATTTGGTTGGTGACTTGAAATTTGATCGCAAAATCCTGCAATATAGCCACGTAGATTGTATTGTAGTGTGTAGTTTCACTGAACAAGCGTGAAACTTTCCAATATCGATCATCTCGGTTGGTTTCAAGTTCTCGTAGTTTAAAATGGGGATCTCACATTGTTGAAGTGTTTCATGCCTTCTATAAGAAGCAGTTCTCAGCTATTCGAATCAGTAAGTTGTAACAAACAGGAAATTCTTAATCATCTCGGTTGGTTTCAAGTTTTGAAGTTTGGAATGCGTAGTTTGACCGAAACGTTTGAAAATAACGTTGTTTTAGCAACAGTACCCTTTTTGTAGTTTGGTAACGTGTAGTTTGAACGAACAAGCGGGAAACTTTCCAATCTCGATCATCTCAGCTGTTTTCAGTTTTTGTAGTTCAGAATGTGGATCTCACATTGCTGAAGTGTTTCATGCCTTCTATAAGAAGCAGTTCTCAGCTGTTCGAATCAGTTCTTGAATTTTGCGACTTAGTAGTAACATATACGAAGTTCTTAATCATCTCGGTTGGTTTCAAGTTTTGAAGTTTGGAATGCGTAGTTTGACCGAAACGTTTGAAAATAACGTTGTTTTAGCAACAGTACCCTTTTTGTAGTTTGGTAACGTGTAGTTTGAACGAACAAGCGGGAAACTTTCCAATCTCGATCATCTCAGCTGTTTTCAGTTTTTGTAGTTCAGAATGTGGATCTCACATTGCTGAAGTGTTTCATGTCTTCTATAAGAAGCAGTTCTCAGCTGTTCGAATCAGTTCTTGAATTTTGCGACTTAGTAGTAACATATACGAAGTTCTTAATCATCTCGGTTGGTTTCAAGTTTTGAAGTTTGGAATGCGTAGTTTGACCGAAACGTTTGAAAATAACGTTGTTTTAGCAACAGTACCCTTTTTGTAGTTTGGTAACGTGTAGTTTGAACGAACAAGCGGGAAACTTTCCAATCTCGATCATCTCGGCTGTTTTCAGTTTTTGTAGTTCAGAATGTGGATCTCACATTGCTGAAGTGTTTCATGCCTTCTATAAAAATCAGTTCTCAGCTGTTCGAATCAGTTCTTGAACTTTGCGACTTAGTAGTAACATATACGAAGTTCTTAATCATCTCGGTTGGTTTCAAGTTTTGAAGTTTGGAATGCGTAGTTTGACCGAAAAGCTTGAAAATAACGTTGTTTTAGCAACTGAACCATTTTTGTAGTTTGGTAACGTGTAGTTTGAACGAACAAGCGGGAAACTTTCCAATCTCGATCATCTCGGTTGTTTTCAGTTTTTGTAGTTCAGAATGTGGATCTCACATTGCTGAAGTGTTTCATGCCTTCTATAAAAATCAGTTCTCAGCTGTTCGAATCAGTTTATGAAACAACCTTCTGGATTAGGTTTCTATAGTTTAGAGTGTGTAGTTAGATCGAATAGTCGTGAAACTTAGAAATATCACATACAATGTTTTAGTCACCTCGGTTAGTAAAAAGAACGTTTTTGCGGCAACTCTACCTGTCGTTTTAGTACGAACTGTGCAGTTTGACTGAAGAACCGTGAAAGTTTCAACTTTAGGCTATTCTCCATTGGATATTGTGACATATGACGTAAAATGTCTACTAAGAAACAACATGTTTATCGCTTGCAGAGCAGTCACGATACGTTGTTGTGTAGGGAAGTCAAGCACTTGTTTTTTCTGGTCGTAGCGCTTGTTTTCTTCTTTGATGAGAAAGGGAGTGAGAGAAGGGGGGTGAGAGAGACAGACAGACATGTAGAGACAGAGAGGAAGAGAGATAGAGACACAGGCCGAAATAGATGGTTTGAGAGAGAGAACGAAGAAATGATTAGAAGAAGTAGACAGATAGAGGGATTGAGAGAGCATTAGTGAGAGAGAGAGAAAGAGTAGAAAAGGGAAAAGAGGAATAGAGGGAGAGAGTATGATGAAGAGAGAGAGAGAGGTAGCGAAGAGAGAGATTGCGAGACAGCGAGAGAGCAATTGAGGGTCGTTCGCTTGGTCGCCTTTTCACATCGATTGTTTTCTGGCAGAAATAATGCAGGGAGGAGTGTTATTGTGGCAGGCATTTGCATTCGTAATTCAGACGGGCGCCAAAAATGGGGGTAATAGGGTAATTAACAGGGTCTCGGAACTGAACAGAGGAGCGAGTTTAGGGGTTTTCTTCGATTATTGCAACAGGAAAAAATATCACTCTGTTTCTCAGACTACCGGTCAAACTACAGAACTTAAACTACCCTTTTCAGTCTCTTTGACTGATAGCTTCATACCAAGCTACAACTTCGTGTGTATGCTGTATAAGACCTTTAGACCAAAGATAAAACTTCAATCTCGTGACCAACAACCAAGCTACAACTTTCAGAGCAACGACCAAAGATCAAACTACATCATCTAATTTCAGTCTCGATGACGATGTCGGGCGTGACCACGTGTCTCCGTTTCCCGGGCCAATTGAACGCGGACCTCCGCAAGTTGGCCGTGAACATGGTCCCCTTCCCGCGACTCCATTTCTTCATGCCCGGCTTCGCCCCGTTGGCTTCCAAGGGAGCACAGGCCTACAGTGCTATGTCAGTGGCTGAGCTGACTCATCAGGTAATAAAGATATTAATAATAATAATAATAATGTAAACTTTATTATGAAAAGGGGTATGTGGTGGTTAGAAGAGAGCACATGCCTACAGTGCTATGTCGGTCGCGGAGCTGACTCATCAGGTAATGTAATAATATTAATAATAACGTAAAGTGTATTAGTTAGTTTAGTTACTGATAGTTTAGATTCTCGGCCACTCGGGCGTCCATTAGGAATATCATGTTCATTCGCGCGGGATTAAACTAGCGAGACTTGAACCTTGGACTCAGGGGTGACGAAAAATTCGACCCCCGACTCTACGGCCGATACGACCTTATTCCCCAAACACTACAAATCAAGCAAAAAAAAGTATGGAATTATTCTTCGAAATTAGCAAAAACAACTTGTGGTAACCCCTGTTAGAACTCCAGTAACGTGATGTTTGTCTGCATACGTGACCATGCCATGTGATTAAGAATTATAACACGTCATGTAACACGTGACTTCAACTCCTTTACGTTACCTGAGCTCCTTTAACGTGAACTAACGTGTTGCGATTCCAGATGTTCGAGGCAAAGAACATGATGGCTGCCTGCGACCCGCGTCACGGAAGATATTTGACGGTCGCCGCTATCTTCAGAGGAAGAATGAGCATGAGGGTACGTTGTTTTTTTGGGAATTCTTCATTCAACCGGGTATTCCTACTTTCTGGTGAGAAGCTAGTTTTTTGAGTACTTATGAACTGTAATGCTTCAGGAAAAAGGGGGTATATTGTAGTAAAGTTGTAAGAAAATCAAGAAGGCATCTATGACTATAGGCAAAATTTGCCCATTTCTGATACGAAACTGAAAGTTTCACAATTCGAGTTTCAAAATGCTTATGCAGTGTCGCCATTCGGAGAGGTTGAATTCTACTTTTAAGTCAGCTTTGTCTAGTAGGTTGTTAGCAGTATCCTATTAAAGAAGGACGATTATGTTATGTGGACCAATCCCGTGACATCGGTCCTTTGAACAATTGTAAAATGTATTGCGAGTTAAAGGACTGAAGCACTGCGATTGGACCACATAATGGTCCTTCTTCAAAGTCAAATATTTTACTTATTTACACGGTTGTTTACAGGAGGTTGACGACCAAATGATGTCGGTGCAAAACAAGAATTCTTCCTATTTCGTGGAATGGATCCCCAACAATGTGAAAACGGCTGTGTGCGATATTCCTCCGCGTGGACTGAAAATGTCTGCCACCTTCATTGGAAACTCGACGGCTATTCAGGAGCTATTCAAACGTATCTCCGAGCAGTTTACTGGTAAGTAAAGTGAAAATCGAAATAATGGAACAATTTGGCAAATCGAAATAATGGAACAATTTGGCAAATCGAAATAATGGAAGAACTTGTTTGGTGCGAAAATGATGGATTTTGACTAATTTAGACCGAGAAACGGCTATTCAGAGGCTATATTGTCTAAGCCGATATCGCGAAAATAACTGGTTCGTTGAATTTCTTATGTCCGATTCTAATCGTTCAAAACTTCTGATGTGTTTGACCTCTGACCTTTGACCTCTCCATTTCTTCAGCCATGTTCCGTCGCAAGGCCTTCCTTCATTGGTACACGGGAGAGGGAATGGATGAAATGGAATTCACTGAGGCCGAATCCAATATGAATGATCTCATCTCCGAATATCAACAGTATCAGGTCAGATATTTATATTTATTATTTGTAAAGTTTACATTGTTTACATCAATATTAGTCTTATCGATTACATACATAGGACTTTATCGTTTTAGTTCAAAATATGGTGAGTTGGACGGATAATGAGTCCGTTTGCAGAGTTTCTGTGGATAATTGGAGATAATTACTGAAATGTTCAAAACTTTTGCTTTTACATTTGATACAAAACATTGAAATGGTTTTCAGGAAGCGACAGCTGATGACGAGGGAGAATTCGACGGAGAATCTGAGTACGTGGCAGAACAGGAATAGATGCAACTAGTAAATGTACCTGTAAAACTACTTGTAAATGTACCTGTAAAACTACTTGTAAATCTATATCCCGGTCTTAAAAGGTAGTTGATCCTCTCTAGTTCGCTACTCTGTTTACCTATAAATGTCTCTCTTTCTCTAATTCTCTCTCTCCTTTTTTCCTTCTCTCTTTCTCTAACTCTCTCTTTCTCGAACCACTTGTTATTTTGTAGTTTCTCTCCCCAATTGATCTTTTCTGATAAACTTTACCTTGTTGTCCCAATTGTTACCCAGAACCGATCTGTAAATCTGCTATCTCGCTGTATTCGCAATATTCACCATTTATGTATATTTTCCATTTATGTATATTTCTGACTAATAAATTAAGCTGGGCTTAGTCTGAGAATAAATGATTGTGTTCAGTGTTTTATTTGATCGTTTTATGAGTGAAATATTTCAATTCGCGAAGTTTTTCGCCGAACAAAGTTTGAGTGGTAGATTCGATTTGTTTAACGCGAAGCAATGTTGCACCAATAGTAGAAAGGCCTGAATGTTTAGTTTTCCGTTAGTCCAGCATCAATTTCTTCATCTAATTGAGCTGCACTTTGTGGTAAATGATCAACTCAGCTGGTGAAGCACTCGAATTAAAAAGGAAGGAATAATAAGGATATATAAAATATGATGAGTCAAATATAGTAAGTGTGAATTTCAATTATATTAGGTAGCTAAGCTATATAGTTGAAATAATAAATGATATATTTAGTAAAAAATATAAAAACTTTCTAAGATAAATAATTTTTTGTTATCTATAATTGATTAAGATACATTTACACCGTTTCGGCCTCTACGCTCTATACGGTGTGTGAGGTCAGGGGCCGAGGCCTCATCAGTAGATAAGTCCCCTGACCAATTCTAATATATTTAGTTAAATTGTAATAATATGTTAAATTTATGTAAAGTTATATTATGTTAAGTTAAATCATACAGAACTTATGAACAAAAAACCTATATACCTGTTCCATTGATACAACTGACGTAGTAAAATAAGATTATGACGTGCCCAGTAGTAGTGTGAGGGCAATATGCTCTTTAGTCGACATCTGGTCTTTATATACTATCATATGATCTAACGCACCATGATTTTGATCTATATTTATCGTAGCAGCCGATCAACTCGTTATGTGTCTGAATAGGAATAAGCTATATCATCTCTTAATATAGTTTTCAAAACCATCTTTGCTTATTTATACTATTTTTATCATACTTATAACGAACTAGTGGATTATTTTGAATTACTCTCTTTATTCTATTGATTATAATTATCATAGGATAACCATTGTATTCAAAATCCGAATGTGGCAGCAACTTGCCAAATGGAGCGGCGTTTGCTCGTGCATTGATATTCGGTCCATAATGCAGAACACCTTGAGATCAAATCTGGCTGACTGTACTTTGATTCTGTCCAATATCTCAGATACTTGGTTGGTGAGCACATGAGGTCTACAATGAAGTATCTGAGACAATCGAACAAGCGTCTGAAAATATATTCGGGACTCTGGAATACTCGCACCAGCGTCTCAGAGTTTGGACGACGTATCTGAGATGAGATGTATCTGAGATGAGCTAAACTACCTTTGTTTAGCTCTTTTCTGTGAAAAAAGAAAGATTAAAAGCTCTTTCGTAGGAAATTGAGACGTTATTCAAATGAAAAGGGTTTTTTCGAAATGAAAAACAGTAATGTGTGGTTTTGTCCTTTTCGGAGTATAATGTATTCATGAATGGCCAGTAGCCTAGGTTTCATCGTTTAATGAAATGTAACTGGGCAACACAAAATAGAGACGTTTTGCGGCCATGAAATGACAATTCATTCGAGAAATCCTCGTTCAGTTTTGGTTTATTGTTTGTTATGCTCATAGTTTTTATATCTCTGTCGATGTTACAGTATACAAACGTTGACCTCATCCAAAATGTAAGAAGTCAGATAACCTTATTGCAAAACTAAAATGTATTTGCGATCAGATTTCATCTAATTTACATTATTCTAAGTCAACAGAATGTTGCATGTAACCTATAGGTTATCGCCTGACAGACGTGATGTTTCAAACTTGACGAACAAATCAACTACACATACTTATATTTCCCTTATAGGCTGTTAACCTTAGCTACAGTTCGTTACATTTAATCTTTCACCCCTACAGTAAGAAATAGTTACGTTGTGTTTTTGAGCTTTCATGCACCGATGTTATATAACTCAGAAAATGTCTTTGAGATCAGAATTTTCATTGTTACGCTTTGAAGTCCTTTACGTCAGATTAATGTTTTCTGCGACCTATAAGTTCTCTTCAATTTAATCAGAATATCAGTAACAGAAACCTGTGAACCGTCCGAAAACCGATCGATGCCATAAAATATTTAGTTTAACTCACTTTTCAGAAAAATTCCCAGAATGCGAATTCTGGTGAAAAACGGTCTGATACTGTTATTCCTCGCCGTTTATATTGTTGTGATACCCACGTGAGTATTACACACTTCTCACGTCCTAGTAAAGCAATTAGACCAGTTATCGACGAGAGAGTGTGCAGATCAGAGAGACGCAGACGGTCTATCTTCATTAAGCCTTGTTGATCTCTCACTTATTTAATCGGTCACTCGTATTGAGGAAGCGCCAGTAATTTCACGTTTATGCATTTTACATGGAATTGGATACATGTGAGCATTTGTAGAGATGCGACCACCTTACGTATAGGCGCTGCCACATTCCAACGCGCGAAGATTCGATTTGCGTTTGCAACAAAAATACAGAGCTTCACATTAATTACAGGTTTGAATATTGAAAACGGGAAAGCGGAAAGAGTAAGATCTACACAACAGAGAACATTTTTATGATCATCTTAGCTTCCCATCCCTTAAATTTTAATTGTGCCTGCTTAACTTTAATTTTGCTTAATTTTAATTGTGCTAAACACACGCTGTTTCTCTGCTCTCACAATCCACCGGGACACTGGAATAGGAAATAGTGTGTAAAGTGAGAGACGCAGGATGGAATGAAGATTCCGGAATGTTCTATCATACGTACAGAAAATATGTGAACAACTAGAGTTGTACATTTCGAACAGAGCAGAACGTTTGTTTTCAAACGTAAATTTTCATTTCCAAGTTACTGTATTGTAGTGTACTGTTTTCAAAACCACATCGCTTGGAAACCGAAAACAGAACATAATTTCATGAAACAAATAGGTCATCAACAGTTTCGAACACTCGTTTATCAATGATGAAGGTGTGCGTCCGGGTTAAGTAGAAACGGTGAAACATTCAATTATTTTATTCATTTATATTAAATATATTTAGTTTGTATCGAAATCCGGAGGAATGGGTTGAATACGAAGCAATCATAGACAAGTTGGAAGGCCAAAGAAGAGTGAGTTATAGTCATTTTCATCCAAATCTGCACTCTTACAGTATATATTCGGAACAATGATGGTGTTTTTAAGCAAATACTGAAACAATTAAACGACTCTTGTACTCATATTATAGTATGCAGTATACAGTAATATTCGCAATTTTGAAGATTACATTGAATTACATAAACTATGATCATTATGTAAGAAAGTATAGTGTAAGAGTTCAGTTACGCACGTCTACCTAATTATAAATTCATTTAGCTTCAAGAATTGTATACCAAAATCGGAATGTTGAAAATATGTGGGAGATTTGATCCGTTTATCGCGCGCCAATGCTGCACCATTAGTATAAAGGCCCTGATTGCTTAGTTTTCTAGTAGCTCTCCGAAAATTTTTAACCCAAAAAATGCGCTGATGGTGGATGATTATGATAATATGTGCCTTTATTACCTTGGTTCTTGAGTAGGTTCTTTTCTGTAACAAACTGACATTACTCTTCCGTACCACTTTTCTTCTATAAACTTTTCTGTAACATTTCGAAGAATGGAGAAAGCATTCTGGCATGTGAATAATGTAAAAGCGTTCATGAGAAAGTAAGAAAAAACACGTTTGAGGCTTGAACAATTCTTGAACATTGAGATTTTGAGACTTGATTCTGTTTCTTTTAGTTGATCACCATATATAAATCCACTTGAACTCGTACAGTCTCAATCTCCTCAATTCGGTCATTTGATCTCAGTTGATGACAAACAACCTTGTTTTCGATAAATGTTGTGAATTCTGGTAACTTCTAGAGTGAATTTTGTTTATTTAAGTTGATCACGGGATTGTCGGAAATACACGAAAACCGAACGGAATGGGACATCGGAAACACGAAAAACGACACTCTGACAGGTAATTTTTTTACTTACCCTAAAATGATCAAATGATGTTTTTCGTTTGTTCTCACCGCAATTTGCGACACATATTTTCGCGTTTGAATGACTTTGTATCTTACAGTCCTTATTCTACTTTTTCTTCTGTGTACCACATGCTTGGTGAATAAATCAATCGAGCAATCAATAGTCATAATTATTCCTATGTGGAGTTCAATTGGCACAGAAGCAATGTATCTTGTTCCACGTGGAATTTTTTCCGGTATTCTAGACATTTTTCCTCCATTTGAGAACCAAACCCAGTTATTAACAGTTAGGCAGTTGGTTGAATGCTCTCTAATGTTTCGCATACACTACTTAACACACGGTTGTCGTAATTTTCCATACTGTCCTTATCAATTCTTCATCAATTATCTACTCACTCAGCTACTACCCATCTTGGTAGTATGGTTGTGTGCAGTTTGGTCAAAGTTTGATTATTGATTTTTTTATTATTTCTCCAGATCAGATCAGAGATGTCTTCGAAAAGGCCACGGAGAATCTGACCATTTCTGACCTCAACACTCTCGACTTGAACCAATTGCTGCTACCCACACCCACCAGGTAATATTACTAGTAAGTTGGTAGTAAGCTGGAGTTTATGGCTAATTACTAGTAAGCTACTGGTGAGTTGGTGATAGGCTCTTACACTGTGATTAAATTCTACAGTAGGCAGGTAGTAAGTTAGTGGTAAGTTAGCCTGAATGTCGTAGGAAGTTAGGTGGTGGTGAAAGAATAGTAACTCAGTAAGTAAAGTAAGTAAGAAAGTGTTAATGTCACTATTAAGTTACTGGTAGGTTGGTGATAAGTAGTTAGTTGTTAGTTAGTAGAGTAAGTTGATAGTAAGCTAATAAGGTAGAAGTACGTTACTAGTAAGTTGCTGGTGAGTTAGTGGTGAGGTAATAGTTAGTTAGGGGTGAGCAGTGTCGTGTAGAACTTGTGTATAGAAATGAGGAATCAACTGTTTAAGGTATACAATATGGTACAAAAAGCAACATTGGGAGGCTCAAATTACCGAATGATTACTTTCAACTTTGCACTATTATAGTGTTTTATAACTATCGCCATGGGCTGCGGACCATTCTTTAGTGTTTATTGTTGGTTGCGAAATTAAGTGAATTCAAATGTTCCGTGTGATGTATAAGTCTTCGGGTCATATGAATCTTCGATCGGTGAATGTTTTTCGAAAATCTTTATAAAAATGAACTCGCAGAAAATGTCGAAACCAAGACAAACATCAGTTAATATACTTGTAATCGTTTCCACTGAGACCTCGGCAACGTGCCAACCAAACTTTCAAGCGGCTTTTCATCATGTCAAGGTTTTCCAAAACACTACAAGTTTTTCTGAGCTGTAGCTTACTTTTGTCACAATACGTGGGTGAGAAATTTTTTTTCTTCAAAAAACCTATTGTTTATATGAAATATAATCATTCGGCATCATTTATAGTACTCGTCATTCCCAGTGAGACTTTGGCACACTGCCAAAGTCTCACTGGGAATGACGAGTACTATAAATTTAAGCCATTCTCCATCCCATCTCTTTATTTCAGCACCCACAAACAGTTTCAGCCGCAAGCACCTCATTTTGTGTCTGTTACTCTTTTTATTATTTTTCAAAAAACACAGTTTTTGAATGAAGGTTGTATAGGAGCGCGTAGTCGGGTGATACATTATCAATGACAGGAAATCACAATAGTTCTCTTGGAAAAGTGAGCATCTCCTATAAGTTGTCTTGACCAGAAAACAGGAAGGCATTGTATAGTTTTCTTCTTTAACGAAGTACGATTATGTGGACCCATCCTGTGTCCTTTAAACTGCAATTGAGAGATGTGACGAGACGTTCGTAACGTGCCAATATAACTTCCTGTTTTTTTCTTTTGGAAAACACAATGGCATAGTCCGGCTGCTGAACATTTATTAAACTGACTCGATTATCATTATTATACCGACTTTTCTAGATTCTGGTTCTTCATCGAATCGGTTTTGCTCTCCCTTTTCCATCCGGGATTCATTGTGAGAAGCGACCCCTCCCATTTTGTGACCATCATTTCACAGGTCGTTGGATCGGTGGCAATATGCATTACAATCGGTAGGTTATAGTCGTCGTCTATCCAACACAACAGTAGAATACGGTATATCTCAGTTTGTGCTGTGTCTCCCCCTCTTCCACCCGGGATTCATTGTGAGAAGAGACCCCTCCCATTTTGTGACCATCATTTCACAGGTCGTTGGATCGGTGGCAATATGCATTACAGTCGGTAGGTTATAGTCGTCGTCTATCCAACACAGCAATATAATACGGTATATCTCAGTTTGTGCTGTGTCTCTCCCTTTTCCACCCGGGATTTATTTTGAAAAGATATCAATGTATTGGTGAAATACTTTATGTTGACTAAACTGAACTTAGGCGTTCTTCGGGATATTTGATCCCATCTTGAACACTTCAATGTTTCCCCCACAATATAAAAGCCCAACCGAACACATCAAATTAGTTCTCTTCTCATCAAACGACTGAATTAGAGAATCAAAGACAACGTAAAACCCTGTGTGATGTCAGTATATTTGTAAACAAAGCGGGAGCCTAGCAAAGTTAAAAAGTGAAAAAAAAAGTGTGTGTTGTATTTCGCACATTTTGTTGCATGTTTTGAAGTACACAGTGTGCTGGCTAAAACAAACTAGGGATACTATAGAATATTCGATATCGTTTAACGCGCACCAATGTTTCACCCTCAATATGAATGCTTAACTGAACTTGGCAAAATACTAGTTCTTCTAAGTAAAGTACGTTTGAATATCAATCTATGTATAAACTAGAAACTAGCAGTTTCGTGTAACGGACCAAAGTTATATGTTTACACATCACTTATTATAGTTTAAAGTATGCTAAAACTAATCCGGAGAAGACTATCAATACAATACAATACGAGCTTTGTTGATTCTCACAACCTATAACCCTTGATCTACATATTAAAAAACGAGCTGAAAAAGCTCGAAATGCAGAATTCTAGACCAAAGTCGGAATTCTCGAAATTGGAGTTTTTGACATTATCTAACGCGCACCAATGTAGCATCCACATATGAAAGCCCTTGCTAAACGAATTCATTCAATAGACGAGTCTTACTGAAAATATGTCGTTGGCAAACATACTATTGGAATGGTGTCCAATCGAGGCACAAAGACCTCCCGAACGACCGAAACAGAGGTGGAGGGATGAATTCGAATGAGCTGTTAGGAGCGACTGGATGAGGACCGCCAGAGAAGAGATGCACACTTGGAAAGATAATATGCTGCGGCAATTGTACCGATTCTGATCCCGTGATAAACTGTTGTATTGTATTGTATACTACGAACACACGAACACAATACAAACAATACCCTCTGAATTATAGATAGTATTAGGTGTATTAAACTAAAATAATATAACTGACAGTACCCTTCCTTTCTTTTTGCAGGTTCAATGGCCGCTGTTCTCTCCCTCATTTCCGCAATTTCCATCCGAAATTTGACGGGAAAAGGAAAACTTGGAAGAATCTCCACCAAAAGTGCTCTTTGGGGTTCGGTTACTCGGCTTCTTCTCACAATTTCATACAATTTGGTCGTTTATCTGACAGGTAGGCGAACATTAGAGAGAGAGAGAGAGAGAGATAGAAAGTGAGAAAATGTAAAATTTCATAAAATTATAAGTTTGCCTGCGCAAACCGACTAGATTGCCTATTACAAACCTTAGTTACCTAGGCATTTCGAGCAATTATCGATCGATCCATCTGGCGAATGGGATGCTCTCATCAGTAGATGACCCAAGCCAGTTGTTCTTAATGAAATTATCTAAGTTATTAAATGTATATAAAGTAAGAATGTACGGATGAAAGTATAGAAATTTGTTTTGAGTTATAGTCCTAATATTCGAGTTCTACACGTGTAAAACTCGATAATATCTACTTTCTCCAATCTAACGCGCACCCATGTTGCATTCACAATATATAGGCGTCGTTCAATTCAATGATTGGTAGAGCTTCGCCTTTGCTAAAGATTTCACTCATTTCTATCAACACAAGCTTATTTACCCGAAAAAATATTATTACGCGCGAATAGTTATTTTGAACTCACTTCGTGAAAAGCCATATTGCTGATTGTGCAAAGCATTGGACTGCGCGACTTTCTCAGTTTTGCCTAGTAATCGAAGGCTACATTTTTGCGTTTCACACTTTGATTGGAGAAAAACTCAGTCTGGGTGAAACTGAATATAAAACATTTCGAGAATGAGAACTGGAAACTTTTTGGATAACGTCTTAAAATAGATACGAAAGAAGATGGGAACTAGACAAAGTTGAAAAAAATTAGATATTTTATCTATTATATGTTCGTGCTACACTAACTACCGTTTTGCTGAACTAGAATAGAGCAATATTCCACCAAGATCTGAATGGGGTAGATTATAATGTTTTTGTTGAGGTAAACAATATAACTGTGCTGAGATTTCAGTGACCAAACATAATCAACCTAGAATAGGGAGACAGATATAATGTTTACAAAGATTTCGAGATTTCAATGGTTGTTGCAGAATTCTAGACCAAATTCGGGAACTTTTCACCTCTCACCTTTGGGATAAGATATATGTGATAACGCGCTCAAATGCTGCATTCAAAATATAAAGGCGTCACTAAATTCTCACGAGTAATTAACCGATGTAGCCTGTCCAAATAATTATTCCGAAACTGTGTGGTCAATAATGCGTTTTCAGTTGTGTTGACAATGACGTTGAAGTTCGGATGGAATATTGGTAGATCAATTGAGATGGTCATATCTGTTCTGATGAATCAATATCATTCCAAGGAACATATGCCCGATGAAGCATATCTGGGAGAGGTGAGTAGCAGAATAATGAATATAATGGTGTTTGTAAACGATCAATTCAACCATTAGAGTACGTATTCATGAACACCCCGACTCTGTCTGCGTCTCCCAAAACGTACACTATTTCTCTGTTCTTTCATCTCACCGGAATACGATTCAAGGCAATGAACGCAGCAGGATATTATCATTGATTTGTGGATGTGATTCCTTTTTGGGTTATAATGTAATCATTAATGACTAGTAGATAGATTTCATCATTTGAAAGAATGTAACTGCTCAGCACAGGCATATATGCGTTTGCGGCATTTAGTTTTTATTGAAGAAATCAGATGTCGAGTGGAACCGTGGAATTTGCATAATCCGTCAAACATTCAACTGAAATAAACCAAACATTCATGAAAAAGTGGGGGCCCAACGACTGTGAGATTTGTCTTCTGCTGTGCGCCCCTTAGACAGCTACTCTCAAATGGAGCAGCTACTGCTACAAAAACCGAAAAATACTAATATACTCAAGTATAACTGTTCATTACAAACATACAAAAGTCGTAAAATATTTTTTTCAAACCTGTAAACTAGAATCTGCAAACCACAGATGTTAACTCAACGTAGTCAATTGTAAAGTTTCTGGTGTTGTGCACAATGGTTTGCAGTTTTTTGTCGTTACTTCAAATCTAGGTGCTACGCTTGTCATATTATTCAACAGTTGTTCTTTCTTTCGCAGCTGTGATTTGTAGATTCTAGTTTACAGGTTTGAAAAAAATATTTTACGACTTTTGTATGTTTGTAATGAACAGTTATACTTGAGTATATTAGTATTTTTCGGTTTTTGTAGCAGTAGCTGCTCCATTTGAGAGTAGCTGTCTAAGGGGCGCACAGCAGAAGACAAATCTCACAGTCGTTGGGCCCCCACTTTTTCATGAATTTTTCTGTTTTTGTATACATGCCGTAGGTATGTAGAGAGGTGCTTTGAACTGTACGGTGCATATAAAATTGTTTTCTTAATGAACCACTTGTCAAGTATTACCACCATTCAAAAAAAATGACGTCAACATTGCAGTTCTAAAAACTTACTTCATCTGCCCTTCAGAATCCCGAAGTACGTCATGTTCGAATAAAGTTTTATCGTAAATTGATCATTTTTGAGAAACTTTCAGCATTCGAAAACATATTTCACGTCAATTTTTTAAAGTCAACGTCATCTGGGATCTGGCCTCCTGAATTCCAGAATAAGTCATATTTAGATAAGGTTTCATCGTTAATCTACCATTTTTGAGATATTTTCACATTTGAAAATATATGTGACGTCAACTTTGCACTTTTCAAAAATGACGTCATCTGGTCTCCAGAATCTCAGAACACGTCACTCTTAGATTGAGTTCCACCGTTAATTGACCCTTTCTAAGATATTACCATCATTTGAAAATATATGTGACGTCAACTTTGCACTTTTCAAAAATGACGTCATTCGGCTTCCAGAATCCCAGAATACGTCATGTTTAGATGAAGTTTTACCGTTAATACCCCACTTGCCAACTATTATTATCATTTGAGAACATATTTGACGTCAACTTTGAACTTTTGAATATGACGTCATCTGGCTTTCAGAATCCCAGAATACGACACCTTTTGATGGAGCTCCATCGTTAAAGGCAGATATCCACGCCAGCATTCAAATTGAATATATAGTGAATCGCCTATAAATGACTCATTTTTCTCAGTTTCGAATATGTATAGTAGGAAGAAAAAAAAACATCCCAAGTTTTACAGTAAGTTTGTTAGCGAATGTTCGAATTTCTCAATCTGCAGGTCCGCGGTAGTACCGCGCAGTCCCGCGGACGTGTTACCTGTTAGGCCGCGGTTGTATATTCAACCGTGTTAAATAAATAATACTCAAACTATTTCTTTGTATGTAATTATTTTCTCTGTTTTTATTCAAAATTTCAAACATAATCATAAACTTGAAATAAACACAAATACAATGATTAGGACACCCCTCAAGTTCGCAACCTCTAATTGCGTTACGGTAGGTGCGCATATACGCAGAGGTACCGCCCGATTTCCGATGAAACCCGATGAAGTTCAAAAATAAATTTCATCAAGTAAATTTTAATGTTCCCTTTTTTCACTCATTATCAGGTAGTAACTACCCAAGTAGAACCGGAAAGGGACCTAATCTCAATTTCGGAGCTGGCGTGGATCTCTGCCTTTAATAACCCACTTGCCAACTGTTGTCATAATTTGGAGACATATTTGACGTCAACTTTGCACTTTTCAAAGATGACGTCATCGGGTCTCCAGAATCCTGACTGACGTCACCGATAGAATACTTTTTACTTATATTAAAGTCACGATGGTATCATATTTAAAATTTCATCGAAATCGGTCACTTTTACCCTAAGTTACAAGACAGTTTGCATAGCCGACCTGACAGAGAGAGCGAGAGAGTGCACAAAATGAAGAGACGCAGAGACATTTATTTCGGAAGGTCGTAACTTGGTGAAAAATAATTGTTTTCAAAAAAAATTTTTCGCTCATTCCGTTTTCATACGAGTTCTGTTATTACAACAAATTTAAGCCAAATCCGGTTAGTTCTGACAGAGTTAGCATCACAGCACAACTGCACACACACACACACACACGACGGAAGTTGGCGCTCTTGATGAAGCGAAAACATCATAACTTGGCTCAAACTTAACCGATTTTGTTCAAATTTGAAACACAATTTACAAATATGCTGTAGAAACTTCCCAAGTTTGTAAAAGTTCCGTTTTGCGAATTTGAGCCTTTTTATGGGAAAACTAAAAAAACGGAGGCGCGCATTAGCCGGACCAAAGACAAATCTCGCACAGCGCTTCGCGCTGCGCGCGATTTCTATGTGTACTTGTGGGAAAGTCGTTAAAGCACTCGAATGTTTCAGTGGAGATGGAGGTCCATCACCGTGTTCACCGCCTGCATTCTGCTCATTCTGTCTGCCGTCTCTCTTCTGATACACTCTCTCGTCGTTGTCTTCGATAATATCAAAACGTACCATGTTACAGGGAAACAGAAGAAACGTGCCGAAAACGGAAAGAAAGTTAACTAACAAAGTTTGAAGTGTTCCTTTTTTTGATTTTTAGGGTAGTTGGGTAGATTTGTGTTTTTGGGCGTTTGTTTTTTTCTCGAACTTAGTTAGTAAACATATGTATTTCAAAGCTTTATATCACTTCCCGGTATTTATATTTATAACGACTAAACAAACAACTGTTCAGCAGGTTGTAATACCCCGCTACTGTATGTTTCTCGACGATCTAAGGGTTACTGTGGTTGTTTTTGTAATCTGGTTCCGGTCAGTTTCTGTTTTGTTCCATGGGTTTCTGACGAAAAATTTCTACGGCAGGCTTCTGCTTTTGGGCACTGAACAATGTATATTTAATCTTTATTTGGGGTATCAATGAATTTTACTTCAGTGTATGTACATGTATCGCTAAAAAAACACAATATATCCTATCTTCACGCTATAAGATTGGACAAACCACTTTGTTGTTTGATTATGAGTCCACGTTAGGTGGATACTGTGTATCTGAATTCTGCTGTGCGAAGATTTTCTAACTCTTGTTTGAAGCGAAATGGTTTTGCCAGCTCCGAAGAAAACTCATGTGATATGCAGAGTCTATTCTACAAAGTTTACAAGGAATCGTTCTAGCCAATTCTAACAAATTCTACAATTTCATTCACTAGCAGTTGGTTATCAGTTAAAGAAACCGGATGAAGTTGTAACTAACCAGAAAAACATTTCTTGTTAGTTTTCGCTCTTTGGTCTTCGCTTATCGAAAAAGAGTTCGATGAAGACTTGATTCTAATTACCCTCTGGCACACTGAAAAACCAAGGAATGTAGAGCGGGTCAAGATAGATCAGTAAAAAAAGAAATTTGGCCTACAGTGCTATGTCAGTGGCTGAGCTGACTCATCAGGTAATAAAGATATTAATATTAATAATAATGTAAAGTTTCTTATGAAATATTGGAAGTTGGTAGGAACGGAAAACAACATGTAACACGTGACTTGAACTCAATTCACGTGACCTAAACTTAGGTCACCTGACTCTAACCCCTTTAGTTGACTTCAACTTCTTTCACGTGACTTTTACTCCTTTACGTGACCTCAACTCCAACGTGACCTAACGTGTATCTTTCCAGATGTTTGAGGCTAAGAACATGATGGCTGCCTGCGACCCGCGTCATGGAAGATATTTGACGGTAGCCGCTATCTTCAGAGGACGAATGAGCATGAGAGTACGTTTTTTTTGGACCTATTTTACTTTTATATCACTTATCTCACGTTTTTTTGAATGAAATATTATTTTTGAATGTTACATAGTCGATTTTCTTGAGATCCAGGTGTTTTGAAGAGTCACTCTTCTTAATCTTCGCCTATACGAATTACGATCTCGCACTGGCTTAGCTAAAGTGCATGATTATCACTATTGCTTAAATCATGCTCACCAAATGACGTTGTTTACAGCAGCGTTGAAATGACGTTGGCGTATACTAATTCCTAGAACCCACGTTCATATAATTAGGAGCGAAAAATGGTTGAAACGAGAAAAACTTTCATTATTGCAGGGGTCGCGGACATACGGACGTTTATTGTATTCACTTTGTTTATTCTAGAACTATATTTAATTCGCTCATTTACTTTGTTGTTTACACGGTTGTTTACAGGAGGTTGACGACCAAATGATGTCAGTGCAAAACAAGAATTCTTCCTATTTCGTCGAATGGATCCCCAACAACGTGAAAACGGCTGTGTGTGATATTCCCCCACGTGGATTGAAAATGTCGGCCACTTTCATTGGAAACTCCACGGCTATTCAGGAGCTGTTCAAACGCATCTCCGAGCAGTTTACTGGTAAGTAAGGAGAAAAAAGATAAAATTTGAGTTTGACGTATTTTGACTGAAAAAACAGCTTAGAATGCAGTTTACAGATACTTATTGAGGAAAATTCGAGAAAGTGGGGAAAATTTGACGTTTTCTGAAGCAAAAATGATGAAATTTGACCAATTTTGACCGAGAAACGGCTATTCAGAGGCTATATTGTCTGAGCATATATCGCGAAAATGACTGGTTCGTTGAATTTTTTATGTCCGATTCTAATCGTTCAACACTTTCTGCTGTGTTTGACCTCTGACCTTTGACCTCTCCATTTCCAGCCATGTTCCGTCGAAAGGCCTTCCTTCATTGGTACACGGGAGAGGGAATGGATGAAATGGAATTCACTGAGGCCGAATCCAATATGAATGATCTCATCTCCGAATATCAACAATATCAGGTCAGATATTCATATTTATTGTTTGTAAAGTTTACAATGCTTACATCAATATTAGTCTTATCGATTACATACATAGGACTTTATCGTTTCAGTTCAAAATATGGTGAGTTGGACGGAGAATGAGTCCGTTTGCAGAGTTTCTGTGGATAATTGGAGATAATTACTGAAATGTTCAAAACCTTTACTTTTATATTTGATACGAAACATTGAAATGGTTTTCAGGAAGCGACAGCTGATGACGAGGGAGAATTCGACGGAGAATCCGAGTACGTGGCAGAACAGGAATAGATGCAACTAGTAAATGTACCTGTAAATCTACTTGTAAATCTAGATCCCGGTCTTGAAAGGTAGCTGATCCTCTCTAGTTTGCTACTCTGTTAACCTAGCATTTTCTGTCTTTCTCTAATTCTCTCTCTCCTTTTCTCCTTCTCTCTTTCTCTAACTCTCTCTTTCTCGAACCACTTGTTATTTTGTAGTTTCTCTCCCCAATTGATCTTTTCTGATAAACTTTACCTTGTTGTCCCAATTGTTACCCAGAACCGATCTGTAAATCTGCTATCTCGCTGTATTCGCAATATTCACCATTTATGTATATTTTCCATTTATGTATATTTCTGACTAATAAATTAAGCTGGGCTTAGTCTGAGAATAAATGGTTGTGTTCAGTGTTTTATTTTATTGTTTTATGAGAAATATTTCAATTCGTGAAATTCTTCGCCAAACAAAGTTTGAGTGGTAGATTCGATTTGTTTAACGCGAAGCAATGTTGCACCAATAGTAGAAAGGCCTGAATGTTTAGTTTTCCGTTAGTCCAGCATCAATTTCTTCATCTAATTGAGCTGCACTTTGTGGTAAATGATAATGTTAATGCACTTTGTGGTAAATGATCAACTCAGCTGCTAAAGCACTCAAATGTGGCAGCAACTTGTCAAATGAAGCGGCGTTTGCTTGTGCATTGATATTCGGTCCATAATGCAGAACACCTTGAGATCAACTCTGGCTGACTGTACTTTGATTCTGTCCAATATCTCAGATACTTTGTTGGTGAGCACATGAGGTCTACAATGAAGTACCTGAGACAATCGAACAAGCGTCTGAAAATATATTCGGGACTCTGGAATACTCGCACCAGCGTCTCAGAGTTTGGACGACGTATCTGAGATGAGATGTATCTGAGATGAGCTAAACTACCTTTGTTTAGCTCTTTTCTGTGAAAAAAGAAAGATTAAAAGCTCTTTCGTAGGAAATTGAGACGTTATTCAAATGAAAAGGGTTTTTTCGAAATGAAAAACAGTAATGTGTGGTTTTGTCCTTTTCGGAGTATAATGTATTCATGAATGGCCAGTAGCCTAGGTTTCATCGTTTAATGAAATGTAACTGGGCAACACAAAATAGAGACGTTTTGCGGCCATGAAATGACAATTCATTCGAGAAATCCTCGTTCAGTTTTGGTTTATTGTTTGTTATGCTCATAGTTTTTATATCTCTGTCGATGTTACAGTATACAAACGTTGACCTCATCCAAAATGTAAGAAGTCAGATAACCTTATTGCAAAACTAAAATGTATTTGCGATCAGATTTCATCTAATTTACATTATTCTAAGTCAACAGAATGTTGCATGTAACCTATAGGTTATCGCCTGACAGACGTGATGTTTCAAACTTGACGAACAAATCAACTACACATACTTATATTTCCCTTATAGGCTGTTAACCTTAGCTACAGTTCGTTACATTTAATCTTTCACCCCTACAGTAAGAAATAGTTACGTTGTGTTTTTGAGCTTTCATGCACCGATGTTATATAACTCAGAAAATGTCTTTGAGATCAGAATTTTCATTGTTACGCTTTGAAGTCCTTTACGTCAGATTAATGTTTTCTGCGACCTATAAGTTCTCTTCAATTTAAGCAGAATTTCAGTAACAGAAACCTGTGAACCGTCCGAAAACTGATCGATGTCATAAAATATTTTGTTCAACTCACTTTTCAGAAAAATTCCCAGAATGCGAATTCTGGTGAAAAACGGTCTGATACTGTTATTCCTCGCCGTTTATATTGTTGTGATACCCACGTGAGTATTACACACTTCTCACGTCCTAGTAAAGCAAATAGACCAGTTATCGACGAGAGAGTGTAGAGATCAGAGAGACGCAGACTGTCTATATTCATTAAGCCTTGTTGATCTCTCACTTATTTAATCGGTCACTCATACTGAGGAAGCGCCAATAATTTCGAGATTATGCATTTTAAAGGCGGTTTGAAGAGAGGCGACCAATGGCAGGGATGCGACCACCTTACGTATCGGCGCTGCCACATTCCACCGCGCGAATATGCAGTGCGTTTAAAGTACAGAGCTTTACATTAATTACAGGTTTGAATATTGAAAACGGGAAAGAGTAAGATCTACACAACAGAGAACATTTTTATGACCATCTCAGATTTTCTATCCCTTAATTTTTAATTGTGTGAGAGTGTGGAGATCAGAGAGACGCAGGCTGTCTACATTTGATAAGCCAAGTTTATCTTTCACCCACGTAATTGAACAATTGCAGTAAACAGCCGCCAATAATTTTGAATTGTGCATCTAGAATCGTGAGAATGACATTGTAGAGATGTGTCGGGCTTATAAGTAGGCAGTGCTACATTCAAACGCGCGAAGATTCAAAAATTCCTTCGGCACTAAAATGTAGAGGTTTACATTAATTATTTCATTAGTAAGCATCAAAAACAAACCGAAAGTGACGAGATCGCGATGTTGAAATGCTAACTATAATCATTTCATCAACTTCTAGTTGTTCTTAGTTTATAGCAGTGGTGAATGTAATTAGTTGAAATAAAGTGAAGTGAGTGAGCTGTTCCGAACCTTAGTTCTGAGTACCGTAGCGCGGTTTTAGTAGAAACCATATGAATGTTTTTGGAACCATATTCGCTGTTCATATTTTTTAAACTCCGTAATTGGTTCATGTTTCACTATTCCAGCTTGAGTTGAATTTGAGTTGACGTTTAGTTTAGAATAGGTTTGAATAGTTTCGAACGTTGAGAACGGGAAAGAGTAAAATCTACACAACAGAGGCCAGTTTCATCAACATCCGGCGTTTTTCTCGCAGTCTGCGTCTCCTCAAAACACACACTGTTTCTCTGCTCTCACATCCCATCGGGACACGAATATCACGAAACAGTGTGTAAAGTGAGAGACGCAGGATGGAATGACGATTCCGGAATGTTCTATGATAGGTACAGAAAAGAACAACTAGAATTGTACATTTCGGGCAGAGCAGAAAATGTTGGTTTTCAAACGTTCATTTCCAAGTTATTTTATTGTAGTGTACTGTATTTCAAAACCACATCGCTTGGAAACCGAAAACAGCATATCATTCCATTAAACAAATATGCCACCAACAGTTTTGACCTCACAAAAACTTTTGCTAGTTATGTATCAATGATAAGAGCGTGGGTTACGTAGAAACGGCGAAACACTGGAATGCGTGAAAGTTTTTAGAACTTTTCAAAACTTTTCGGCAAATTCTTCCCGGTTACAGATTGTTTGCATGTTCTAACAAATGTATTTATTCACATTATTAAAGTTGTATTCATTGACTTATGTTTGTTCAGTTTGTACCGAAATCTGGAGGAATGGGTTGAATACGAAGCAATCATAGACAAGTTGGAAGGCCAAAGAAGAGTGAGTTATAGTCATTTTCATCCCGATGTCCACTCTTACAGTACGCAGTCAGAACTTTTAAATTGTTCTGAACAGTTTCATGCATCTTTTATTAGCTTCTGTACACTTCAGTTTTCAAAAGAGAGAACGCAGTTTACGATAATACCAGAAATCCCTATTATTCTATTGAATTAGAGTCACTATAATGTAAGAACGTATGCTGTGAGAGTTCAAATAAAAATTACGAGACCTTTACAAGGTGTTCATGTTGAAAACAGCTATTATTAGCCAAAGATCAGAATATAATTTCAAAAACCGTTAAAAAACCAATGTTAATGTACCAGCTTCACTTGAACGTTGAAATCTAAGACGAGTTGAATGTTTCGTGGGGTTTATAATTTCCTTTCGAATTTTTATGAACGTTGAATTCTTGAAAGTGAAAAAGCAAGGCAAAACAAGGAAATAAAATTGATTCATTTCCCACTAAATCAGTGACTTTTCGGTAACGGAAACAAAAGATACATTCTTGCTATTCCCACTGAGAATTTGGCAGAGTTCCAGTGCATTTATGGGTTTTCTTTCGCCACTTCACAGTTTTTACCAAAACTGCAAATCGTTAGCGCTTGTTTTGCGTTAAAACAACACGAAATTTCGAGACTGAGTTTTTGTTTTTTCCAGTTGATCACCGGATTGTCGGAAATACAGGAAAACCGGACGGAATGGCACATCGAAAACACGAAAAACGACACTCCAGCAGGTATTGTTTTCATTTACACTGTGATGACCAAATGATGTTTCCCAGTTGTTTTCATTGTAATTTGCGACACATCTTTTCGCGTTTGAATGTTTTTGTATCTTACTGTCATTATCTTCGCGCCAGCGATTACCAAAATAATAGGAATTTAGAGTAGAAAGGACAGTTTTATAAAGAGAGTGTTTCATGCCTGGAAAGACACGAAATTCCCCCAACTTTATTAATGAAGGTTCAATGAAATAGAATGTGTGGCAATTAAACTGGGCGAAGACAACGTAACAGCATTTTGTGAGATTTGTGCTGTGTTGTTTGCTTCAAGTATTGTACCTATAAAATAAGAGATAACAGAGAAAATACATTTATTTACTATGTATAATTAAATTTACATAAAATTAAGACAGTAGCCAAAGCGGCGATATAAATATAATTGAACGTTTTTGTGTTCGTATTTGTAGTGCGAATTGTATGGTGTGAGTTTACTTTGTATATTATATCTCAAACCTTCGTATATATATATATCGTATCTCGTGTAGAGAGCCAACAATACGCCGCACACAGCAGTATTTTAGGCCAAGTTCGTGTATTGCGCCCTCTAAAAACGGCGGCACAGTTCATACCGTAATCTCGAGCCATTATTACTCCTGCGCATCTTAGCCGCTGGAGCACGTTTAGCGAAGGAGCGTTATAATCGTAAAATTTGTAAAAAGTACTCTAGAATTTGGCGGCGAGTCGCCGGCGACATGGAGGGGTCGGCAGAGTGTCGCCGGCGGATCGCCTGCGATTAATTTTAGGTCGTTGATTCTGGATAAGATATATGTTAATCAGGTACGTATACTTGTAGTTATCAGGTGGGTGACATGTTTATACATGAACAATGAAGCCGTGAATCTCATCGTGTCTATTTCTGGCGACGTTAACTATATACAAGTCGCCGCCAGATTCTAGAGTAGTCGCGCTTGTCGCGATAATTATTGTACTTTTCATTTCTCCATGCTTTCTAAATAAGTCAATCATTCTTTCAATAGTCACAATCATTCGTATGTGAAGTCTGATAGATACAGTAACCTTGCATCACACCTTACCTTCTCAGGGATACTAGTAATTATATAATGTGAGAACGGAACCAGACAATTTGAAGTATAAAGTGTTGATCACGTATAAACACGAATTACGTATATAAACTACAGAATTAAGATAAGAAAAACATTGTTACCATTAAAGGTGCTCTAGGGGTTCTCCGTGAGTTCTACGGTGAATCATTGATACGGTGAATTATGCACAAACATTCAGATGAGTATTTTCTATGAGTACACGCACTATTTTCTTGCTGTAACGCCATGCGAAATAGTATAGAGGTCAGAGGCATGTTGGTGTATTAGAAATTGTACTGTTAGTCAACTGCACAGTCACCTGAAACATGTAAACACAGCAGAACTCAGAAACGTGCAATCAAAAAGTGCACGATTTCTCATTTGCATGGTAAATTTTCGGGAATATTCAATTCACTAGTATAAAACACGTGGAATTATGTTACCTGCGTTTTTATTGATGTATACTGCTGTCTACTTATTCAGCTACTACCCATTTTTTGTAGTGTGGTCATGTGTAGTTGGTTCGAAACTTTGAATATTGATTTTTGTATCCAGATCAGATCAGAGATGTCTTCGAAAAGGCCACGGAGAATCTGACCATTTCTGACCTCAACACTCTCGACTTGAACCAATTGCTGCTACCCACACCCACCAGGTAAATTGGTACTCGGGTGAAAAGTCAAGGGACTATTCGCCCTAAAAGGGGAATTTCGGGTGATTTGGCAAACGCGGGCCCAAAAGGCCCTAAAAGGGCCGCGATTTTTATATCGACCTAGCTTTTTTATGTTTTTGATTTTGATTGCAACTATGTTGCTCTAATTTATGTTATTTCCACACTTCTTGAGTATATACACAATGGTGAGCAAGACAAACATATTCAATCCAGTATTTGAGACAAAAAAATGTTACGTTAAGCGCACCTTGTAGGCCCTAATAGGGTGATTTCGGCTACGGAAATCTCGGGCCTAAAAGGAACCTTTTAGGCCCGTGATCGTTCACCTATGTAGTGAGCTGGAGTTTATGGTCAATAACCAGTGAGTTAATGGTAAGCTGGTAGTGAGTCGTGAGTTTATTGTAAATTTATGGTAAGTTACTAGTATGTTATTGGTAAGTTGGTGATAGGTTCTTCACTGTGATGAAATTCTACAGTAGACTGGTAGTAAGTTAGTGGTAAGTTGGTACTAAGTTGGTAGTACGTAAGTAGTAAATTGATAGTAAGCTGGTTGAAAGTCAGTGTGGGAAAGCCAGTAAGTTGGTATAAAGTTTCTAACACTCTGATCGGATTCCACAGTGAGTTACTAGTGAGTTTGTAATGAGAATGGCAACATGACGGTAGGTTGGTAGTGAGCTGATAGTAAGGGAGACGGATGTTGGCAGTAAAGTAGAAGATCGTCACTGAAAAGTTGATGGTGTTAGTAGGGAGTTAGTTTTTTGTTTCTCTCACTGTGGTAAAATTTCACAGTAAGTCAGTAGTATAGTTTTGAGAGTGGTGAGATGATGATGAGAGAGTGCTAGCGACATGATAAACTATTAGTAACTATCTAGTTGCTAGCAGTGTCGTGTAGAATTTGCGTATGGAAATAAAGAAAGAGCAGCTTGCGCGTTACAATCAAGTGTAACGTCCACAACCATACATTTCGCGAAGGATGAAATCAACAATGCACAATTGACAATATGACTGCAAAGGAAATGGAGTGATGAGAATGTGGAGATTCTCGATTGATCGTCAAACTATATAAATGTATAAAAACACCGATAAACCACCTACTTTTGGGAAACTCTCCGTTTTTGGTTGAAGTTTCGAAAGCAAAAGGCAGGTCGGAAAAGTGAACACTAAGATGATTTCAAATTTTAATTAGAAAAAATTCTCACAAAGAAGATTCACAATTATAGAACATGTTAGACTATAGTTGTGATGGGTATTGCCCTCAGTTACGTTAATTTCTCACCAACCATTCAACTTTAGTATTGGTTGCAAATCTTAGTGAAGTCAAATGTTTCGTGTGATGTATAAGTCTCCGGGTGATATGAATTTCTGATCTGTCGACGTAATCAATAGAGCGGTTAACCAATTCCAAAAATCAATTCAATTCAATTCCAATTCCAACCAATTCTCGAAAAATTCCGAAATTTTAATTCCAATTCTTTCATCATTTCAAAAAACCAATTCAATTCAATTCCAATTCCAACCAATTCTCGAAAAATTCTTGAAAAATCAATTCCAATTTCAATTCTTAAGGCATTTTCTCTGCAAAAAATTCGTAATGTTGCTTTTTACAAGAAATACATTCGAACAAGATAGAACAAAACAAGACACTGTCATTTTCAACACGCTTAAAATTTCAATTCTGAATCAATTCCGGACCAATTCCAATTCTTTTTACCAATTCTCAAGAAAAACCAATTCAATTCAATTCCATTTTTTTTCTGGCTGTCAAAAACCAATTCAATTCAATTCCGATTTTCTCTTAACAAAACCAATTCAATTCAATTCAATTCAATTCTTCGGAATTGGTTTTCAATTCTTTTCAACTCCAACTCCAATTCAATTCAATTCCTTAACCACCCTAGTAATCTACTATATCGATAGAAAAACTGTCCATGAGGCAAACATGAACACCAAGCAATGTTGAAACCTCTCTCTCTTGGCAGCGTGCCAAACTCCAGGCTGTTTTTTACCACTTCAGAGTTTTTCAGTAAAATTCAAATCTTTGTTAGCGGTTGTTCAGTTCCATAAGAACACATAAATCAGAAATGACTTTCGATCACTCATGTTTGCTCTGAGAAATACTCAGAACGATATGCGCCAATTTTCTGCGATTGGCCAGCTACAAAAACGAGAGAGCATGCAGGTCAATGACGCGCAGACATGCTAAGTCTGCGTCTCTCTGACCTGCACACTCTCTCGCTCTGAGTAGTCGTCCGAATATCTTGGCCCGATGCCAACAGGTCTCAGTGAGAATGAAACGAACCATATCTGCAAGCACCTTTGTTTTCTTTAATTACCATTCCCCCCCCCCCTCTCCAAAAAAACCATAGTCTCACAATGAAAGCATAGGCGTACAGCCTGGTAATATAATGATACCCATCAATGACAGAGAATCACAAGAGTTCTCCTTGTAGTTAATATTGATAATAATAATGAAAATAATATTTATTTCACAATCTGTGCAGCGTTCACACAAAAAAAGGAATAGTGCAGATGAATATATCAAATGTCTCAAGGGTTCTTCTTGATGTTAAAACTAGAAGGGCATATAGTTTGTTCCACCCACTTATAACCCTCTACAGTAATCTGCTAACACTTCCAGGTCAAAGTTTACTATATTAGCGTATTCAGAACGCCTCAAAATGTTCATAGTGTCTTCTGCATGTTTACTACTACTAACTCTGAAAATTTGAAATCAAAGTAATGACTTTTTCATTAGAAAACACCCCCTTCAATAATGGACGGATTACTGTAGGAGTACATCGATTGATGAAAACAGACTATAATAGTATAATAGACCGCGATTTTACAGTTCTCGTCATTTACAACGGGACTTTGGGAGCTTGAATGATTTTCTTGTTTCCGAAAACTTCTCACTCCATTTGAAAACATTCTATCAATCGTTACGCTCCTAAAGTATTGATTAGAAATGAGAAAAATATTCAACTAGATACACTATAATCATACGGTAGCAGCTCACGTAGGAATTTATAATAAATAATAATAATAATCTTTTACGACAACTATTTCAGCCGTGTGTTACTTTATTCATACAATTACAACCAAGACAATAATCACATTGTAGCATCCGTAGATAGGGGGGTCCGTAGAAGAGAAACTAGGCATGGGTGAGCTTTATTACCAGCTCATGCGGTCCGCCATGAAGATACCGCGCCGAGTGGGATCGAACCATGGTGTTTTGAGTGCTAGCGCGCACACAACACCTATAGTGATGCAAAAACCAATACAAACTAGTAACTATTATTGTTACAACGACTTTTATAGGTTCTGGTTCTTCATCGAATCGGTTTTGCTCTCCCTTTTCCATCCGGGATTCATTGTGAGAAGCGACCCCTCCCATTTTGTGACCATCATTTCACAGGTCGTTGGATCGGTGGCAATATGCATTACAATCGGTAGGTTATAGTCGTCGTCTATCCAACACAGCAGTAGAATACGGTATATCTCAGTTTGTGCTGTGTCTCTCCCTCTTCCACCCGGGATTCATTGTGAGAAGAGACCCCTCCCAGTTTGTGACCATCATTTCACTGGTCGTTGGATCGGTGGCAATATGCATTACAATCGGTAGGTTATAGTCGTCGTCTATCCAACACAGCAGTAGAATACGGTGTATCTCAGTTTGTGCTGTGTCTCTCCCTTTTCCATCCGGGATTCATTGTGAGAAGAGACCCCTCCCATTTCGTGAGGCGAACACAATCTTGGTAATTGCCGCGCACCAATGTTTCACTCACAGTAGAAAGGCCCAAGTGAACAAAACGACTCAATCCATTCATCTGTGAAGTGCGCGGAAACTAGCAAGATTCCGGAAACGGAACAGGATTTTATGGGCCCAATATGGCTTGCAGTGTTTATTATACTGGCAGAGACTACCATTAAAGTATAACACAACTATCATCGAGCCATATTATGCACACCACATTCATTTAATTGCAACAACAATAATAGTGAAAGGGTCCTCGAGATACAGAAATCTAAACCAAACTCGGGGTGTTTCAATCCTATGTGATGTTTGACAGTGTCTAACGCGCATCAGTGTAGCACCCTCAATATAAAGGCCTACCCGAACTTGGCAAATCAATTTCAGCATGCTATGAACTGTAATCTATCTGCAAACTAAACATTAAACTAGCACTATTGTTCACGGAATAAAGCTGTTGCACACATCAGATATTATAGTTTACAGTATGCTAAAACTGTTTTGGAAGATACTATAAATACGATACAGTCGAGCTCTGTGAGTGTTTATTATATACGCTCAATTTATACACAACTCATTTACATAATTGTAGCAACATATTACTGCTGGAAAGTTCCGAAACGCAGAACTCTAGACCTAATTCGGGTTGTTCCGGTTCTAATGTGATATTCGATGTCGTCTAACGCGCACTAATGTTGCACCCACAATATTAAGGGTTAACTCAATGACTCGAATTGTTTCGTACAATACACATTGTCTTGAATACAAAAAGTTATAAAAATTATAGTAACATGAGGTTCATTGAAACTCTACTGCATGACTGAAAAACGAGCTTCTTTTGCAGGTTCAATGGCTGCTGTTCTCTCTCTCATTTTCGCATTTTCCATCCGAAACTTCACGGGAAAAGGAAAATTTGGAAGAATCTCCACCAAAAGTGCTCTTTGGGGTTCGGTTACTCGACTTCTTCTCACAATTTCATACAATGTGGTCGTTTATCTGACAGGTAGGCGAATATTCGAGTTTTTAACGTGTACAACTAAATCATATCTACAATCAGCAATCTAACGCGCACCCATGTTGCATTCACAATATATAGGCGTCCTTCAATTCAATGATTGATAAAGCTTACTTTTGCTCTAGATTTCACTCATTTCTATCACAGAAGCTTATTTGCCCGGAAAATACCATTACGCGCAAATAGTTATTTTGGAATGTCGTGACCAACAATTGTCTAAACTAACGTCAAAAGCCAAAATGCTGATATATAGCTTTGTGAACCATTGGCCTGCGCGACTTTTCTCAGTTTTGCCCAAGAATCGAATGCTATATTATTGCGGTCTTACACTTTAGTTTAGAAAAAAAAATTACCCGTTCTGGGTGAAACTGAATGAAAAATGGTGTTTTCGTGAATGAGGTCGCAAAATACACATCAAAGAAGAAAAGTATCAGATACAGCCGTCAGAAAACGCGACTAAAGCTTATTTGAGAAGATTGATTCATATTGTCTACTATAAATCCGTTCTACGACGATTACTGTTTTTCTCAACTAAAATATATCAATAAGTTCTGAACGGGGTGCTTTATAGGGTTTTCATGTTGAGGTTAACACAACCGAACAGAGTTATTCAATGTGATAACGCGCACAAATGATGCATTCAGAATATAAAGGCGTCACTAAATTCTCACGAGTAATTTACCGAAGTAGCCTGTCCAAATAATTATTTCGAAACTGTGTGGTCAAGAATGCGTTTTCAGTTGTGGTGACAATGACGTTGAAATTCGGATGGACGATTGGTAGATCAATTGAGATGGTCATATCTGTTCTGATGAATCAATATCATTCCAAGGAACATATGCCCGATAAAGCATATATGGGAGAGGTGAGTAGCAGAATAATGAATATAATGGTGTTTGTAAACGATCAATTTAACCATTAGAGTACGTATTCATGAACATCCCGACTCTGTCTGCGTCTCCCAAAACGTACACTATTTCTCTGCTCTTTCATCTCACCGGAATACGATTCAAGGCAATGAACGCAGCAGGATATTATCATTGATTTGCGGATGTGATTCTTTTTTGGGATATAATGTAATCATAGATGACTTGTAGTTATATTTCATCATTTGAGAGTATGGAACTGCTCAACACAGGCATATATGCGTTTGCGGCATCTAATTTTTATTCAAGAAATCAGATGTCGAGTTGAACCGTGGAACTTGCATAATCCGTCAAACATTCAACTGAAATAAACCAAACATCCCTATGTGTACTTGTGAGAAACTCGTAAAACCACTCGAATGTTTCAGTGGAGATGGAGGTCCATCACCGTGTTCACCGCCTGCATTCTGCTCATTCTGTCTGCCGCCTCTCTCCTTATACACTCTCTCGTCGTTGTCTTCGATAATATCAAAACGTACCATGTTACAGGAAAACAGAAGAAACGTGCCGAAAACGGGAAGAAAGTTAACTAAAGATATTTAGCAGAGGTTTTTTTTTGGATTCCGAGGGTAATTGGGTAGATTTGTGTTTTTGGGGCGGTAACTATGGACATTTTTGGAATCTGGTTCTTGTTGAAGTTTTCCATTCGGTTTCGGGTTTTGGGAACTGGTTTTCGGACGAAAAACTTTCTAGGGCAGGCTTTTTCTTCTGGGCATTGAACAATGTATATTGTATATATATTCTTTATTTGGGGTATCAATGAATCTTTGTTGCTGTTCGTGTACGTGAAAAGGTTACTGTGTATCGGAATTCTTCTGCGCACTGAGTTTCTGCGCATGTTTCACATGTCCGAATGATCTTGCCATTTCTGCAGGGAAACTCGAGAACATTCATAGAGGCTCCTGGTGAAATTTCAATTTAACCATATAAAAGTAATATGGAATGATAATGAAATAATGGAATAATAAAAAATAATCCTGAATCAGTTGTTTATCACTCGAATGTTTCGTACCTCCTATAAAGAATGATGTTTGTTTCACCATACATGCCTTGAAAATTGTGATAATGTATGAGTATAGTGCTGTTTAGTTGTAACTTCGAGTCAGAAGAAAGAAGAGCACTGTGTATCTCAGTTTCTTCTGTGTACTTTCGTTGCTAGCGCACATGCATGTTTGACACAGAATGGTCTTACCGTCTTACCGTGTCTGAAAAGAAGCTCTGATATTCATGAGTCCGACTTTTCAATTTTTGCGATAACATTTACGTGTTAGAACTGAATGATTTGTAAACATACGGTAACACTCTCGGTAGAAAAACTGCGGACTATACAGCACGACATATTTTCAGTCGGCTGGCTCTTTTTGTCGCGTGTCTTGGAAAATGATGTCGCAATCACGGCTCTTATTTTGACTCTCACGGTCGTTATTTAGTTTCGAAAATTCAAAAATTTACAATTCGAAAATAAGTTTCTTTCTTTCGTTCTAATGGTTCGTTTTGTTAGTTTTTATGTAGTTTTGATGTCGTTTCTTACACAGGGCGTAATATCTAATCTTTCAACTGGTAAACGACCAACGGTTGTTGTACAATACCCTTGCTAAAGATGTCTTGTTTCTTCTTGTTGCATTATTTTCGTCTTCTGTATGTTGCTTTGTTCGTTACCACTTTGTCATTTTCCCACGTAGGGAAAATTGTACAATTCCCCCATTTCGGCTCAAGGGGGGGGCATTGTACAATAACCCCCCCCCCCCACGTACAGTTCTTCTTTGTTTGGTAATCTGGTTTGTGTGCAAACACCAGTAAGGTCCGACTAAGCGACAAAAAGTAGTCCGTTTTAGATGTGAACACGTGAAGATTTATGATTTTTCCATCAAAAGTAGAGCGATTTTCTTATTTTCGGCGAAAAAGTAGTCCGTTTTTCGAATTTTTGTGACTATTCGGACAACTTTACTGGTGTATGTTTGTGTGTAAAAGTAAAATAACACACATGGCTGAAATAGTTTCCGATCATACACCGCCAAGGGCCTCTCATTCCTTCAAATTTCTCGCGACCCCTCCGTGTTTTCTCGTGTCGCGACCCCCCAAAACGGCTAATTCAGCTAATTTCCGTACGATTATCGCTGATTTTGTATGGAAATCGTTAGTTAACGGCTCGCAACCCCTACTTTTCACAAAGATTTGTTTGCGACTGACTGCCCCTTTTATGAAGGGCCTTGGCTGTATGTTTCCGATACCGTAAAAATGATTATTGTGTATTGTGTTGGAATAATTTCGTGTGACTTCAGGGTACATAATCCTGAACATGCCCTCGTCAGAAGATAATCGGAATGTGCGGGGAGGTCGTCGTGGTGGATCTGTGGTATCCGGTCGCGGCAGAAGTCAGTTTGTTCTCAGATTACATGATCAGAAATTATTTGAAAGACAGGTGACAAAAAGAAAGACCGGTCTCCGTGCAGCTATTCTAGGGCGTGAAAATACACGAAGTTAGGGTGGTTTTTGCCGTTCTGTGTTTACCTTTTGTCATTCCGGATTCTGAAGTCATACGCCAGTAAAGTTGTCCTAATGGCTAATGGCCAGAAAAAAATCGTAAAAAGGACTACTTTTTCGCCGAAAATGACTCCTTTTAGTGGAATTTCTTGTTGTTGCAGAAGATTCGTCCCGCGGTCGACATCGGTATGGAAATGAGCATTTCTCGGCGGGAGGCTGCAAGTCGGATCCCCTCAATATCAGGTATATATCCCGTCAAAATGCTCATTTTTTGGCATCTTCCCAGAAATAACGCTAATTTTTAGTGTGAAATTGCTAGAAACGTCATAGACGGGACAAATATACGCTTTTGCTGACTTACCACAACCATTTTTCGGGTTACGCACAATCGTTTTAGTTGCAGGGGCAGTAACATTGAAAATCAGGTTTGTTGTTCGGGTAACCAATGTACAAAACCGGGTGCTAGCTAAGGTTTCAAACAGTAAACATACACCAGTAGTTGTTGTCCGAATAGTCAGAAAACGGACTACTTTTTTTCCCGAAAATAAGAAGATCGGTAGATCGGTCTACTTTTGATGGAGAAATTCTAATTTTTCACTTGTTTACATCTAAAACGGACACTGACCTTTGACAGTAAACTGCAACTATTGATACAATTAGGGTAGTTAAAAATCCAGATTGTGAGAAAAACGGGTGATTCGATGGATCATCCAATAATTTGGACCTACGATTGTTTCTCACTAAGATCTCGATGATCTCGGGCAACGTGCCAACATAATTTTCTTACGGTTTTTCACCATGTTAATGTTTTCCAAAACAGTAAATGTGTTTAGGTGGATAGCAGGTATCATACACCAATAAGAGCACTATAATAGTTCAACATTCAACCACTATTCAACAGAAATGTGTCCGTTTTTGCAATAAACACGTAAAAGTTTATGATTCTACGTAAAAACAGTCAAATTTTCTCGTTTTCGGGGGAAAACTGCTTTTTTGCGGACAAATTTACTGTGGTGTTTCAGGAATGTCGGTTCGGGAGATGAAATGATGCCAGATGAAGAAATAGTTAGAGAGGAGAGCGAGAAACCCATTGAGGTACAGTGAGATTTTTTCGATTTCATATCAAAAATACGTTATTTTCCTCGGCTTCCGGGCTTCCGCAAAAATGTGCGATTTTTCAATCGTAATACAGTAAACTGCAAGAAATAGCCTCTATTTTTACCATTATCGGAAGAGTTTGTCAGTTTTTCTACTCAAAATCGTGAAATTTCACGTATTTCAATTCATAAACGGGCTGTTTTTTGTGGAACAGTCGCAGCTTTCGCAGCGTACTGGCATGTTTCAGTGATGCATGAATACTAGAGGCAAGTTAGACTGTGTTGTTTCAGACATATGTGTTATAAATGTGTGATGTAGGAGTTTCACTAGTAATTGTCTACTATACACTCAGTGGTTTGCAAGATTGCAATTATAGATAGATTTGAGTATTTGGTCCCTCACGCTTACAAATCCAGAATAAGCATTAATGTTTTCATCACCTGATACCAATAATAACCCGTTTCTCGATATAAAAACGCCAAACTTGATCAGTTTGCGATTTGCGTGATAAAAGCAAATTTTCCCGATATTCCCAAAATGAAAGGTTGTTTTGGATTTTTTTCTGAGGTACGCCTGAAACAACCTGAAACCGACGTACAGAAGCGTACCCACAAAGTCAGACACCCCAGTTTATGAACCTGAATTTGTCATCTTGCATTCGAGATTTCTAGTTTTGACTCTTTTGGGTCATAGGTAAAAAGGGGTCCAACCGGGCTCTTCCAAAATGAAGGGGGTCAGACCGCTCTAGTGAGAGGGTGGGAGGGCTAGCATGGAAGCTGCACCTCCTCCTCCCCCCATTGCGCAGCGAAAGTGAAGGAGGTCATTTGGTAACTCTTGTCAAAAGTGAAGGTAGTACCATCTCAGGATGGCACCTTTTTACCTATGACCTGAATATGTCATCTTGCATTCGAGATTTCTAGTTTTGACTCTTTTGGGTTCATCAATGTTCTCCAAGCGATTAGCTTTGGTTGAGTCGCCACTGTTCTTTCCTAGGGTGCGACCATTTCACAGAAAGCAGCTCGTGTTTCGATTGATACCGGGGAAAATTCTAGGCGAATTATTCTGATATTGGCTATTAGTAGCCCGTTTTCACAACTTCCTTGGCTATTCGGTCAACTTTACTGGTGTTTTCCATGACTAAGTTGTTCCGTTTTCAATTTTCGCTCAAGCAAAAGCCGTGTTTCAGGTGTTCATTCCAAAGAATACGAGGGATCCTCTCAATCTGAACAAGTTGGAGAAGTCGCGGAAAAAGTACGTTATTCATTATATTTATATATTTCTTCAGGGTCTCTTCATACTTTTTTTACTCGGCGACAGATACATAGAGCTAAGTACAGTCATCGATCGTATGTATCGCAAAAAATCATAATTTGCTCTGTGTATCCGCCCGGCTACAAACGTATGAAAGTATCTTTAGAACTATTTTTTTTAAATTTTTATCGCAAAACGTACCCATTTTTGTAGACGAGTCGGACCTTGCTAGTGTATGCTGTAGACGTTGCAACCACGTATTTGTGGTCGCACTACCAAAGTTGTCCGAATAGTCAGAATAAACCAATAAACCGAAAACGAGAAACATTTTCTATTCTTGCTACAAATTCATTGATTTTGACGGGTTTGAATCTTTTCATGTGTTTGAGACAGAGTCCTTTTAGTTTTTACAGAGACCAGTTGATTCGTTTATTCAAACTTGCTTCAATGTTCTTATTTTGACCATTTTCAGGCGAAAAGCACAGGAAGAAAGAGACGGAACAATGTCTCCTAATCCCAAGAAACAGGTATTTTCATTTTTTTCTACAATTTTTTTTACAATATTAAATTATACACGTTGTTTACAAAGTTTTACTTTAACTTTTCCTTGTAAAGTGAATGTGACTTCGTTTTTACCCTGAGACATAATGGGTAATTTGTTGCTCGATTACCGCAAATCTATAAATTTGTTGAGAGTAGAGCTTATTCTTTTTGACTCGGTAACTTCGGACTTATTTCGGTCCAATGTTTCATGATAGGTCGCATGATAAAGGGTGAAGCTCACTAGTAAACTAATTTTATCCATTTGCCAACAGGTCTATTTGAAATACAAAATACTCTTTTATGAGAGGTGATTGATTTGTTGCGGTCCAGTGTTTCATGAAGTATATAAAGGTAGAAGAACATGTTCTCAGAAGTCCACGGTTTCCAAACTGAAAAGTCAATAGACTAAACGAAGCCGTTTCTCTTTTTAAAAACGTAATGGTTTTGCATCCAACGTAGTCAAGTTTTCGTGAGTTGGAGCCAGTTTTCTCAATTATTCAGACTTTTTGGACATTATTATTAGAGCATAGTGTGTTGGGACAATATTACTAGAACATGCGAATAAACTTGTCCGAACAGAAAATAATCGAAAACAAGAGAATTTGACTATTTTCGATGCAAATGCATCAATGTTGACGTGTTGACACTCGAAAACGAACTCCTTTCGGTAGATTAGTCGTACCTTACTGGTGTATAATTACCAGAGAGAGCAGAGAACGATTTTGAGTGGCACCTTTCACTGTGCACATATTTTCACAATATTATCTATAATTTCTCATTTATCTCTTCTCTTTCTCTGATGAGCGTGTGCCACATTCTTTGAATGTAGGTAAATAAATAAGTTATAAATAAAAACAATACCAGAGTATAGTTTTGTGTTGCAGTCGCGCACTGGTTCTCCCCGCACGAGCAGTCCGAAGCCGGATTCAGAATCTGTTGAGGCGGCTTCTGAAGTGGCGACGACACTGGCAGAAAAGAAGAAGAACAAGAAGGAGTACTTTAACAACAGGTTCGTAGGGGGAATCTTTGACATTATCTGGTTGGTTCTTGGTTTAGAGGGCTTGTTTAGTCATAGAGCAAATATATAGTTATTGTGTGCTTGACTACATTACGTTTATCTCCAACTCTACTCTAGACCTTTCTGTGTGTACACTGTACATTTTACATTTTGTTCCTCACCGTATGGAAAATCTTAATCTATTCATCTTGTCGAATAAAGTTAGTTAAATAGGTAATAAACAACTATCATCTATTGCGCTTCAGTTTAAGAATATGTTTTCAGGTATTGCTATGGAAATTTCGACCGCTACTACGGTACTAGATTGGGTCCGGGCCAAAAAGATTCGCGACTGAATATGCTGAAGAAGGAATGGTTCGAGCGCAGAAGTGTACTCGATATTGGTGGGTTCTCAGAAGCCTCGACGAGAGAGTGTGCAGGTCAGAGAGACGCAGAGATGTCTTTGCCTGTCTGCCGCCTCATTGACCTGCATGCTCTCTCACTTTTGTTTTTGTAGCTGGCTGCTGGCCAATCAGTAATGATTATGAGTGAATATAAGAGGCGTCCATTTAAATAGTTTTTCAAAATTCAAATATTATGCAAATCTGGTCATTTTTTCATGGAGCATGTTTCCATTAAATTTTGCACAATTCTGACCACATCTTCGGTTTCTAGTCAGAAAACTTACTGACAACTGTCAGAAGTGAAAATGGGCTTTTTGACGCCGGTCAATCAATATTCTGGTTTTTTGGCATTCGTCAATGAATTGCCTCGTTCATTCTGTGTAATTCTGACCACTGTCAGAATGTTTGCGGGATCGAACCTGCGGGCGCCAGGGCAAAAGGCAGACACACTGCCACTGCGCTACCGGGCCAATAGTTAGGGCATCGACTGTCGCGGATATAACATGCGCCAGCCAAACCGTACTGATCGCTCATATAACGAGACAGATTTAAATAAAGAAAAGTAATGAGAACGATGAATTAAATAGGTAACCGGATTTATTTGGTACCCTTACCAGTTTAGTAAACTAATCTTTAGGTTACCTCAGTAGGCAACCGCGTGGTAACCTGAAATGAGAAACCGGTTACCTGTTAGTTTTTCATTGTGGTTTTACCGTTTATTTGTACAGTAACGAAAATAAAGTTTCAGGTTACCAACCGGTTACCTATGTGGTAACCTGAAAGGTTACCAAAAACCGGTAAGGTTATCAAGAAACCCGGTTACTTAATTGACCAATAAAAACGAAATGAACTTTTTTAATTCAATTTTCTCGACATTAAAAAGAAGTCCAGATTAACTGTTGATCGCGCTCCCGGCATGACTTACAGAAACGCGTGCACCTACTCAGTAGCCGCTGTAGCGTAGTGGTTAGCGCTTGCGCTTTTGAACTGCCGGGGTCAGGTTCGAGTCCCGGCTGAGACAGATGGTTTGCAAATACAGTTTTGACAGTGGTCAGTTTCAGTATGCAAGTAACTGACGAATGTCAAAAGTAATGTGTAAAATAATGACCGTTGTCAGACTTCAGGAAAATAATTGACCCTCGTCATTTATTTGGACGATAAAGTCTGCGAAACGGAACCAGAAACGGACCATATAAGACGACGAATTTCAAACTTTTCACAAAATTCGGCTTTTTTACAGATTTACAACACTTTCTGTGAAACAAATATAGAGGCTACAATTTAAGAGGAAAACCCGATTTGAGGCATTTCTTTAAATTTTCTATGAGGACAGCGTGTTTGGTACTCATAGAGAATAGCAATTGAAATTATCAATAAGAGAAACTCATATGGAAAATTCGTATTGAGATTTTCCATTATGAATAATTTCAATTGAAATTTTCCATTATGAATAATTTCAATTGAAATTTTTCATAACCAGAACAATTATTCACAAACGTAGTTTCACCTTTAACTATGAATAATTTCAATACGGAATATTCATAGTTTATATTAGCGAAGTATGTGAACAAAATATTCCGTGAAAGGATTCGAACCTGCGACCTCAGTTTTGTAGTCCGACTCACTAGCCGCTGCGCTATTGTGACACATTCCTTTGGAGAGATAGGAAGCTTCATATACCGGTCAATGCGGCATCAATTCTTCGGTATAACTATGCGCAGTTGTCTGCCCTGATTTGTGCTCTCGTGGCGCAGTGGTAGAGTGCTCACTTAGTAACCACAAGGTCGCAGGTTCGATTCCGGTGGTTACAAGTTTTGCTGCGATCCACTGATTACCATAGAAAATTTCAATTGGAATTCTCTATTATGGATATTTCCTATTGAAAATATCTATAGTAAAAATTGCAATTGAAAATTTCAATGGTTCGAACAATGAATATTTCATATTGAAATTCTCTATGTATTTCCAGATTTGGCCCGATGGCGTGAAATCTGCCAATATTGTTAGAATGGGGTACAATTTCACAGAAAATCGCGTGAAACACGAGAAACCCGATTTTTCTATTTACTTCACAGAAAAAGCTGTAAATCTCTGAAAAAGCCAGATTTTGTGAAAAGTTTGAAATTGGTCGTCTTATATTCTAGGTTTCTCGGCAATAAATAAAAAATTGACCAGATTTGCATTATATTTGAATTTTGAAAAACTATTTAAATGGATGCCTCTTATATGTTTTCGTTTAGTTTATGAATAGAACTTGGGTCAGCTCCGTCCTCTGAATTGGTTGTGAAGTTTGTTTCTTTTCACATGTATTATAACGTGTACATTTTCAGGCTGTAACGTGGGTTCCTTTTATAAGTCCTGCATTTTCAAGTTGTAACATCATATTTCTAGGTTGTAACTTTACATTTGCAGGTTGTAACGTGTACATTTGCAGGTTGTAATATCATATTTCTAGGTTGTAACTTTACATTTGCAGGTTGTAACGTGTACATTTGCAGGTTGTAACGTACATTTACAGGTTGTAACGTGGGTTTCCTGACCCTGTCTCTGGCGAAAGACTTCAGTCCTCGACGTATTCTGGGAATCGATATTGACGAGCATTTGATAGGAGTTGCGAGGAAGAACATCAGACACTACTGTGACAAGGATATAGAGGTTGGTCGAACTTTGTAGTCTGTAGTTTGTTCTTCTAGGTCAGATTTTCGAATGTAAGCAAGCGGTGGCCATACACCAGTAAGGTCTGTCTAAGCAATAAAAATTAGTCCGTTTTCAGATGTAAACAAGTTAAAATTTAGGTTTTTTCAATAAAGATAGACCGATTTTCATCTTTTCGGCTAAAAAATAGTCCGTTTTTCGAAATCATCTGACTAATCGGACGCTGGTGTATGGCGGTGGCGAAATGGCTCGGCCAGTTTTTCTCTTGAATATGGGTGAATTTTGGCTTGTTTTGCTGCAAACCATGACATTTCACATGAATCGTAGGAAAAAGGGGTACCCTGGTTGAGTGTGGTTGTGATTTTCCAAATTCCGTTCATCGAAGTATCGAAGTAAAGACAAAAACATCTCAAAAGTCTCCTCTAGAATTGTGATTTTGGGTGAAGGGTGACCATATACACTTGCATTCCTCATCAGTAAGGTAGTATGGAGGTTTAACCATTTTGCAAAAGGGAACCCATATTTTTATTCCAGTTCCAGTACGTGAAATTTCAGGCTTTTGCAACCAACAAAAGTACAAAAGTAGACAAATTTTCTCGTTTTTTGGTGGACGAGTAGTCCATTCGCTTGTGTTTTCGTTTGGCCCACAATTTTAGTCAGAGATTTCAGTTCAACGGCAAATTCCCGGCGTCCTTTTCGAACCAATTTGGTCCGATCGCCAATCAACCACTCTCGTTTTCCACCAAATTCCCCGACAACATCTGGTTCCGAAAGGAGAATTATGTGCTGGAGAATGATGAACTGCTCGAAACGGTACGTTTTGTTGATTTTCATTTCTCTAAAATGAACGCTCATATTTTTTGATTTATTGTTTTGTTTGTATACGCTGTACACTTTTGAGTTCATGCAAAGTTTTGTTTCGATTGCATCAGTTATGATGATAGAAAGCATCTTTTTCTCGAGTCTCTGCAAATTGCTATTAGTTCGTAAAAAAAAGAAAAATAAAAAAGGTGGTTCGAGTCAAGTTTCAAGTCTGACTTGAATAACTCAAGTTATTATTCTACGTGGCTTAACAGTCGAATGCATCGTAGTTCGAGACTTGAAACGTTACCTCACATTGCTGTGACACTACTCCAATTATATGATATTGGTGAATTATAGTGAAAGTAAAGATGATAGTTCTCTTGTTTGTGCTTTCACAAGTATTCTTCCCTCTCAGATAGAAGAGGAGTTCGACGTAATCTTGGCTCTCTCCATTACCAAATGGATCCATCTCAACTTTGGAGATGACGGGTTGAGGCGTTTCTTCCGTCGCGCTTTTCGTCAGTTGTTGCCTGGGGGAAGATTCATCATTGAGCCGCAGCCATTCGAATCGTATAGGAAACGCGCCAAAATGACGGTAGGTCAAGCAACGTGCAATTGTGGTAAAAACTGTCTTTTCCCGAGAAAAATGAAGAAATTTGAACGGTTTGGTGCCAATTCTTGTGGAACATTAGTAAAAATTCCGTCTGCTCTAGCTAAACACTAAGATCTAGAATATGGTGGTTTTCTAGTCTGTAGTCTGATGCCTTCTCATCGAACTATTTTTAAGGAAACACTGAAGGCGAACTACTACCCGTTTGTTGAAGAAGGACGATTATGTGGTCCAATCGCAACGCTTCAGTCCTTTAAACTGCAATACATTTCTCAATTGCAGTCTAAAGGACCGTTGACACGGGATCGGTTCACATAATCGTCCTTCTTCAAAGAAAAGAGTAGTTTGTAGTCTGGTGCCTTCTAATTGAAGTGAAGTTTTCAGGAAACACTGAAGGCTAACTATTGACCGTTGGTTAAAATTTCAGGTTATTGCTAAATTGGACGGGAGATAGGGCTGAAATTGTGTGATTAAGTAGTTGTAGTTTATAAATGTTTTTTTTATTATCTCAATAAAAAGTATTTTAGTAACCTTCAATGACGGAGTAAATTGTAGTTTGGTGCCTTCTTATTAAAGTGTTTTTCTAGGAAACACTGAAGGCTAACTACGAGAAGATAGAGTTCAAACCGTCCGAGTTTGAGATGTTTCTACTGGATCAAGTGGGATTCGAAAGAGTTGAGCAGTTGGGGACAGTTTCAGCCAAAAGCAAGGGTGGGTTAATTATAATTATAATAATATAGAGCAGTACGTTGTAATTATTCTATTAGGCAAAAAGATATAGTCTGTTTCTTGAATTTTGAGACTGTTAGGAAACTTTCACTGGGTATGAATCCAGTGGAAACAGTATCTAAAAAGAGCAAGGGTGATTTAATAATGATATATATGATTATAAAAATAATTATAATAAGAATTGGTGTTATAGTCTATTACATTCCTATGTCGACTACGACAGTATGTAGTTCAACTGTAGAATGTTTGTTTTGTAATGATAACGTTAGCGAAATGCAGGGGTGAGTTAATAATAATACATAATAATAATAATCTGTTTAGCAAGTTGTGTGTTACTTTATTCGTATAGTTTTACAGTTCACATTATCAAATCAACCGTAGATGAGATGAAATGTGCTGAGAGTCTAAATGCACTCTATAAGATCCAGTGAAATTTCAATTTTTAATCGGATTTTCGAACAAGTCCTCATAGAAGTGTTATTACTAGCTCATGTAGTCTATTTCATTCCTACGTTATGTAATATACTGTTAAACAATTGCACAGTCACCTGAAACATGTTAAACACAGCAGAACTCAGAAACGTGCAATGACAAAGTGCACGATTCCCCATTAGAATACTAACTTTACGTGACTATTCAATCTACTTTTAGTATACCTTTGGTATAGCCAAAATATTTCACCAAACGGGCAGTGGCCTTATTAGGTTTGTAGTTTTATCACACGATACACGACAAATTTCACAAATTTTGTCATAAAACCGATGGAATCAAACTACAAACACAGCTGAGTATAGAGCGAAGGAACGAACATATTTTAGTTTACCCAAATGTTTCAAGGTTTCGAGCGACCGGTCGATGTCTACGTGAAAAAGGCGCCGAAATTCATGACGAGAGGCGGAAAAGTGGCTGACAAGGACACCAGCAAATCGTCTTCAGATGGGGCTGCCACCTCATGATAACCTCGTGACCTTTCTATAGTTGTAGTCATACATACGTGGTCTCTAACCGTCTGCGTCTCCTTTCACGTTGTCTCTCTGTGTTGTCTAACTTGTTCTGTAGTACATGTAGTTGTGCTTGTAAGTTGACGCTATAGCGGTGGTCATACGTGAACTCTGCGTTTTTTTATGTCTGTGTTCTCTGAACATCTCCGGTAGTACTGTAGTCTGCATAGGTGTGGCTGCAACTATAGCCAATCTCTCCAGTCCGGTGCCTTTAGTGCTGATAAATGTGTACGGTTGTTCATTTTGTTATGTAGTTTTGTGAAAGTTTGATATTTGTTGATCTGTTCGATTTTACAACTTTCCAGGACTAGATCTCGGTGTGTTTTGCGTGGTTTTTTTTGTATTTTCCCATTTTTGTAGAATGTTCGTTTATTTGAGATGATAAAATTTTATCGATTTATGTTAACTGTTAGTAATTGATGTATCCAGGCGTCCAATTTGTATTTCTTCCCGAATAATAATGGCACGCCCGTACTCTCTCGCTGAGAGAGCGCAGAGAAACAGACGAATATGCTTCGATCGATATTTTGACGGCTTTTTCAGTTTTCGACTTGCTTTTTCGTATTTCTGAATACTTTAAATAGTTAGTTTACTTATATTTAAGTTGGTAAATATACCTTGAATCTCGAATAGCCCCTAGATTATGTTATTTGGATTTTGTAGGTTTGATGCTCAGGTTCGCCGATTTCTCGTTGTGGCGGCAAAATATTATTTTCAAATTCCAGGCAAAATGCACAGCGCCCCGCCGAGGAAAATACCGAGAATTATGTCGAGGGTGAAACCGAAAATCGAACCAGTTCAGTCGAGTTCGCCTCCCTCAACTAGCAAAGGTTTGATTATTGGCATACCGAATAGACAGAAAAATTGCAAAAACGGACTGCTTTTCCGCCAGAAAAGAGGAAATTTGTCTATTTTTGATGCAAAATCATCAATTTTCACGTGTTCAAATATTGAAACGGACTCCTTTTCGTCGAATAGTCGGACCTTACTAGTGTATGATTATTGGAAATTCTGGGGTTTCACGCGCGCGCGTCATGCGTTTTATTGATCGTAGGAGAAAACTGGGTAAATTGAATATAAAAACTTTCCGTAAAAAAATCAACAGAGTAAATGAAGTTTTCAGTGTTCGAATTGAGCCGAGTTTTCAACTTGAAAGTATTGAAAAGTTTAGAAATTAGCTAAGGAATCATGAATGCGTTTGGCTGAATATTTAAAAAATAATCAAAAAACGCGTCATGTTTGATGACTTGTTTTGAAACGTTGATGTAGATGTTGTCTCATCGGAAATGAGTCGGGTATCAGGGCAGCGTAGATATACATTTCTATATTACTTTCTCGACCTTCATTTATTTTTATTGTGAAGTATAATAGCAATATTACTCAAATATTTTAGCAAGTGCTTTTAAATGTTACCTATATCTAGAGATTGTTACCTAATTCACCCTAATGTTTCAGCCGTTAGTCTTAACGAGTACACAGTGACCTATCTTTAGTATCCTATTCATCCTACTTTTTACCCCAATGTTTCAGCAGATGCTTTAAATGAGAACATTGCGATTAATCTATGCTGTGGTTCTTAATTCACTCCAATGTTTCAGCAGTTGAGCCGCGCGTCTCGGCCGATCACGATGCCCTATCTCGCGAGCTAAGTCAGGAGAAGGTGGTTGTGAGGGATGGAGTCGTGGTCGCCGTGCAACACTCGAAGCAGAATGGAGTCGTTAGCGGAATTCTGGTTGGTTATCGATTTTTATTGACCTGTTCTACAACTAACCGGGTTTTGCGTAAATGAACTCTTTTTTTGGTAACCTATATGTCAGGTTATCTTGGTAGGTAACCTGGAATGGAAATAACCTGAAAACCATTCAATTTTGGGTTAGAAAAACAGGTAACCGGGTTTTCATTTTAGGTTATCAACCGTACAAAACTACTGTAAATAAACCAAAATTGGTAGAAAACGCAGTTTGAACTAGTTTAGAGGGATGTTGACTTGAAAAAGAGGGTTCATCGCGAGCTTTCAGTGAAATGGAGAGATCCTTGGCGGTGTAGGCAGATATGTGAGGCAAATGTTGCAGGTCTTCTATTAATACACGCGTAGTATTGGCGATTCAGTTCACTCATTATGTCGCTACTAGCATGATATATAAGAAACATTGGATCGCAGATACTCAATGCGTTCTATCTCATCTCTCTCTCTTTTTCTCCCTCCCTAATTCTCTTTCTCTCTCTTTCTCTCTCTCTCCCTCTCCTTCTTTATCACCTGCTCTCTCTCTCTCTCTCTCTCTCTCTCTCTCTCTCTCTCTCTCTCTTTCTCTCAATTTTCCGTGTTTTTATCTTCGTGTTAAAAATGTGGTAACAAACTCGCTTTTCGGGCAACTTTAGCAATGTGCAATAAAGTTTTATAATAATAAAGTTTATTATTATTATTATTATTATTAACCATGATTGCAGGGTGCTTCTGCGAATAGTGGTGGTCGCAGAGTCGTAATTGACACGGGACTGTCCTCTTTTTCTGGCACCGGAGATGCGTATACAGAAAACCCGTTACCAGGTCGGTACCTTTAAGCATTAATAAAAATTATGGTAAAATTATGTTTATTATTATTATTATTATTTGTATTAGGAGTGATAGTATTAGGAGTAGTCTTACAGTAGTCATCTGATGAACTTGGTCATATGGCATAGATTTAGAAACGCCAACTAAGAGGATACGCGGGGTATGCATTATTTTCCTTTTATAACAAGTTTGAAACATTGAAACTGTATAGTGTATATCAATATCAATCATTAACTCACAATTGTTATTAATACTACTCAACTATTACGTTAACAATATTATTACAGTATGATTCCTAACAGTTATCTTCTCATCAGGTTTTTATATTTATTCAGTTGTTATTTACTTTAAATTGTAATTATAACTTTTCTACAACAATAATACAGTATGATTAACAGGAATCGTCTGATCAGATGTTTATATTCAAATATTCAGTTACACAAATTTTGTAAGTTTAAAATTTTGTAATAAAATTGTTACTAGTATTAAAATATTATTACAACAATTATTCTACAGGAATTGCCGATGAGGTCGAGTCTTACCCGTGCAAATTCTGCTCCGAGCAGGTGTTTCTCACGTGTCACGGGTTGGAAAGACACGGGAAACTGGAACACCCGGACAAGACGTTGGAGGTACGTTCAGACTACAAACTACAACTTTTATGGTGTGAGAAATATGAATTCTCAGTTGTCAGTTGTGTTACTCGAAAAAAAGAGCAATACGTTGGATTTGGTGGTACGTTCAAACTAGAACTATACAAACTATCACGTTTCATTTGAAAGCACCCAATAGTTGTGTACAGATGTAACCGGGTTGCATGTGTAAAAGTTGAAATTTTGGTCCACGAAGTATGAATTCTGAGTTATGTAGCTTGAAAAAAGAGCCCAAGTCCTTGGAGGTAAGGTAAAGAGAGATCTGATCTGATTTTTTAGTTTCATCCTCGATCGGCGAATCAGTATTCTCACGATCAACCACAAAGAGCAGGATAACATGTACAGTTTCGGCCAGATAAACCCATTTCGATGCAGATTTCACGATTTTCCATGGAAAATATGTACATTTTCCCAATTTCAGCGAAAAGTGAGCCTATTTTTGGCATATTTCCAAGTCGAACTCCGACCTTGTTGCAGATATCTGAACACATTCGTCGTATTCAGGAGGAATGGGCTAGAAGGGAGCGAGAGAGGACGAGACACAGAGAAAGAGCGCAGGTGAATTACACGTAAAATACGTCCATATTTCGATAGTGATGGGGTCACTTTGGTCATGTTTCGATTGATTTTGAATGTCTTTTTTGGAGCCAGATATCTCTGAGAAACCAACGTTTGTGATGAAAATACAACTGTTTTGTGTTTTTAGTTTCACATAGTCTTTTTTGGGATTGTTCATGCTCTTTTCTCTGGTAGTTGTTTGCATGGCCAGCGAAATTCCGAAAACAGGATTCCCTTTGCAAGTTTCCGACAAAAAATAATGAAGTTTCAGGTTTTTGAATAGAGAAAGAGTTACTTGTTGTGAAATGATCAATCAATCAATTAATCAATCGATAAATCCAATTTTGTAGGTGATGCGAATGCGCCAGGAGGGAATCGCGCACGCGGCAGTACGCAACGCGTCGCGGTTGATGCAACCGGGATCAGCAGGACAAGGTTGGTTGTGGATTGTACTTTGTACTTTGTACTTTGTACTTCACGGTGAATACTATATGGAACCGGGGTTCTTGTTAACCTAACCGTTTTTTTGGTAACCCTTTTTTCAGGTTACCTCATTAGGTAACCGGTCGGTAAATAAAATAAAAATGCGGTTACCTGTTTTTCAATGTAAAATGTGCCTTTTACCGTTAGTTTGTTAACCGGATTTTAGTTTTGGGTTACGTGTGAGGTAACCTGAAAAAAGGGTTATCAAAAACCGGTTAGGTTACCAAAAAACCCGGTCACATATAGAATTGGCCGGTGAGTTGTGGAGTGTACTTTGTAGTTTGTACTTTACATTTATAAGAAAATTAATATGTATTGAATCATGTGATTCAAAGTATGGAGGAAAAAGTCTGTTGTACACCGCCAAGACCTCTCATGGGATAGAGTGTCACGAACGAATTGCTGTGAAAAGTAGGAGTAGCCAGTGGGAAACTGACGAATTTCATACACAATCAGCTATAAACAATTTTGTTTGCTCAATTTTGAAAATATGAATACGAAATTTCACGTATGGGAATAGGTAAACGGGCTACTCTAAACACCTTTAGATCGAAAAATGAGGATAAGGCCTGCTGTTGAACTAGGGGTTGTTCTCCAATTCAAGCTGCTGTTCTGCTATATTTTCGAATAGCTGAATTATCATTTATTCAAACCACGATGGCCCTCATAGAATGCGTGAAATACTTGAGTGAAATTATCCCGACCTACATCTTATTGTTTCAATCAAGTCAACTAGTTCAAATACAGTCGAGTACATATATTAATAAAGAAAAAAAAAGAAATGAAAAAATTGTATTTAGGAAAAGAGAAACATCACATTTCTTCTAAATTTTGGCAAGTCACTTTCCGACATCGTTTCAATGTGGCAACCCCTCCTTATAATGGCAACTGTTTGCCAATATCGATATGTGATGGTCTGTGGAAACAGAATAAATATGGTGACCCTGTGCTTCTGACAGCGTACCACACCGTTCAACGCCATGAGAAGTTCATATGAGTCTCTCATGAGAATCTCATGAACGCCTCATGAGCTACTCGTGAATTGCTAACGCAGAAGCAACGAAATCAATAGAATCTCATGAGAAGTTCGTGCTATAGCTATAGTTCGTGCTATGCTATACATAAGCGAGAGAATGTGAGGTCAATGAGGCAGCAGACATCTGCGTCTCTCTGACCTGTACTTTCTCTAGTCGAGGCCGCTACAAAAGTGGCTGTCCAATTGGCTGGGAATGGTCTAAAATGGTTACTCTGTGCTTTTGGCGGCGTATCAATCCGTTCAACCCCATGTCTCAATCTCATGAGAATCTCATTACCACCTTATGAGCTACTCGTGAACTTTCGATGTTTTAGCATAGCATTCGATAGATCTCATGAGAAGTTCGCGAGATATTTCTCATGAGTTATCCATACCTCAGTAAACTTATCCGAATATTCAGAAAGAAATTGAAAAATGGACCAATAGTTAGCCGAAAACATAACAGTTTTTCCATTTTTAATACCAAATGGTGAATTTTCACGTGTTTGAAGCTAACAACGGACTACGTCTTCTTTTACTCCTTCTATAAAATCTTCTTCTCAGGCGAACTTCTGATTTACTGGATTATGAATGACTAACATCAGTCAAATATTTCATCTACTCTGTAACTTCTTCTTCTCAGGCGAACTTTGGCTAGCTGCACTCGAATGTTTCACGCATTCTATAAGTTCTATAAGTCCTTCTTCCAGGCGATCTTCCCTCCGCCGAGCACCCGCAGCTGCCCCAACAGCGAGGTTCCGAGCGTTTTGAGGCGTGTCGCATTTGCTCTCTTTTGATAAATGCACGACATCCAACCGCCATGGAAAATCACCTCAGGGCACACAAGAAAAACGACGAGTTGAGGGCTCAGCTCTTGGCGGAGTACGGAGCCGAGGTAGGTCAAATCCACAAGAATAGGTGGAAAATATGGTTATTATTGATCTAGAATTAGATAAGCTGCGGTATTTTAAGGCCCTTTGTTAAGGGAGTACGGGCGGAGGTATGTTTTGCTTACATTTTACATGGTTATATTACATTTTAACCACACATGATGGAGGTACCGTTAGTAAATACAGTCTGGCACATTGGGTTCTTTTTTCAAGAAATTTAGGCAAATTTGCTCGTTTCTGAGTAGCTTGTTTTAAGGGGTATTTTTTTTATAAAATACATAGTTGTAATTATTCATTTACGTTCCTCCGTTAGGACTTACGAGACTGTAACCATCACGCATTGTAGTAGTATGTATGGTAAATGCATCTTTTCTGGTAAACTTGGTTCTCTGTCCAACCAGCTGGCAATTTTCGAAGAGATAGTATTGAGATCATAGAGACGCTGACTGTCTATGTCTCATTGATCTTCATGCTATTTCGTATCCTTGAATAATGTATGCATTCCAGATAGTGGGTCGTCTCACGTGTCACGAGTGTCATTTGGTGTTCACGGACGAAAGTAAACTGATGCTTCACGTGGATCATACTCACGTGCGCAAACGGAAGTACGTGAAACATTTGGTTTTGGGGTTACGGTTTTACTTTTGATGACATCATAATCTGAATTTTGTCGAAAAATGGCTGATGGCGTTAAAGAAGGACGATTATGTGCTCCAATCGCAACGCTCCAATCCTTTAAACTGCAATACATTTTTCAATTGCTGTTTAAGGACCGTTGACACGGGATTGGTCCCGGGAATCGTCTTTATTACAATAAGGGTTTTAAACCAGTGTTTTGGTTTTCAGCCAGCGCAGGTTTTTTGCATTTCTAGAAGGCAAGATATGGGTATCGGCCAATCACAAAAGTAACCGACGAAAAGAGTAACCATGAAGTAACAGACGACAAAAGTAACCGAGGTCACCATAGTTGTCGAGCATCTTCTTCGACTACTTTTTCTAAGAAAAAGTTCATTTATGAAGTGAAAAACTTTTGAAGTCGGTTACTTTTGTCGTCGGTTACTTCATGGTTACTTTCGTCCTTTCGTGATTGACCATGGGTATCAGGTATCAAACTACATCTACGAATACATTTTACGCAACTATATAATCGTTTCTGCTATTTTCCCCGAATGGCTGTAGTTGTCCTTCCATTTCCATTATAGCTATCATCTTGAAGATGTTTTTATATGACTTTTTATAAATTAGTTAGTAGTATTATTATAGTTATTATTATTATTATAATCATTCTAGATATGTGTGTAAATGGTGTGGCCACGTGTGTGGTTCCATGTCCGATCTGAACATTCACAAGGCGGATGTACACGCGATGCCTGCAGTTCAGTCGAGGGCCGATCGATTGGTTTGTTTTAGTTATATTAATAATAATAATAATAGTAATAATAATAATAATAATACTAATAATAATAATAATACATAATTGGTCCACACAATCTCCCTTCTTCAATCTTTACTAGTTGTTGAACCTATATCATACATCTTTCTCACCCAAACTGTTTCAGCTTTCAGATGTCAGAAGTTTATGAAAAACCTTTTTCGACTTCGAGTTTCTTGCTTTTCTGAAAAAACCTAAATTGTTTTATTTTTTCGAAATTCGAGTTTTTCCGTTCTTCAACAACCCTAGTCATAGTGCATCTGTGTGTTTCAGATAAGTATGCGGAACAAGTTGGGCGGTCGTCCCTCGATTTCTTCCCACGGACATGTAGCGAATTCCGGTCCTTTTGCCGCTCCGGACAGTTTGCGGGCAAATAGAACACAGGATGAGACCATCTGTCGGTAGGTTGCTTATATTACCATTAACAATAATAATAATAATACATTGTAAAGCCATAAATGTTGAGATATTTCATCCAAATTGGGTGAATTTGCCTGATAATAGCAAAAAGAAGGCTGTTTTTTTTCGAATTTTCCTGAGTATTAGAACAACTTTATTGGTGTATGTGTATCGAGTGTGACCAAATATTCGTTGTAGTTTGATCACGGAATACGTCATAATTTATAAATTTCGACCGAAAAGCAGCGGGATCGAACTACACAATAGTGGCATGGTTTGGGCAGAGCGCTATTATATAGCTATAATTAAATAATAATCTTTAACGGCGAGTTTTTCAGCCATTTCTTACTTTATTCGTACAGTTACGAAGTAACACAATTCAAACTATCAAATCAACCGTAGATGGACCAAAATGAGCTGTGAGTGTGATAACTGCACTCAAGTATTTCACGCACTTTATAAAGCTGAACTTGAAATGAAAATATGATAGACAATCTCGAAAGGTGGAAAATAGAAACTCAACCAAGAGAGCTCAAATAGATGGATGGATGGATAGTAATAAGTATAAACAAGAATTTACCTTATGAGATGCTACCGGTTGAAAAACATCTCTCAGTCACACCTCCAGTAAAGTGTGACTATTCTACGAAAAGGGAATCATTATCCGAGATGTATACGAAAAAAAGTTATCTCAGTTTTGCTGAAAAATGGGAATTTCCTCAGTTCTCTGAACTATTTCGACAACTTTATCTTTATTTTGACGAAAAAACGTTTCCTGAGAATTCTTACTAACTACACTCAAGTTTTTCACGCACCTATAACAGCCTGTGTGGTTTTCTGTATACAGTGCAATGTTGGCAGATGATTGTGCTTTAAAATGAATGTAGGTTGGACTAACATCGTCCAAGTGTTTCACGCACTCTATAAGTAAGAGACAGTGCTGTTTCAATAATTGACAATGGACAATCACAATTTTCCTGTTGATTTCAGTACGAGTTTTACTAACTAGATGTTTGCACATCTTCGTAAAAATTTCTTGTTAGTTGTCAATTTTAAGGGTAGTTAAGAGTAAACAGTCAAACAAAAAGGCAGCAAATTTTAAATGCAATACTGTAGGAATGAAAACGCTTGATTGGAGGAGTAAAACGGACATTTCAGTACGAGAAGGTTATAGTCAGTCTGGCTATTTGCACTCAAGTGTTTCACGCACTCTATAAGAGCCAGTGCGGTTTCATTAATTGATAGTCATCATTCTCGATTTGATTTCAGTACAAGTTGTTAGGAGTGTGGCCTGCGATTATGTGGACCAATCTCAACGATTCAGTCCTTTAAACTGCAATACATTTTTCAATCGCAGTTTAAAGGACCGATACGTGAGATTGGTCTATATAATCGTCCTACTTCAAATGTTTCACGCACTCTATAAGAAAGAGACAGTGCGGTTCCAATAACTGACTGTCTGAAATCTGAATCATGAGGCTGATTTCAGTACGAGTTGTGAGGAATGTGGCCTGCGTCTGGTGCGGCCGTCGCTTCTGATTCGCCATATGCTGCGGGTTCATTCGAAGGAAATATTCTCCTGTGAGGTGGGCATTTTTGTATTATTCAAGTATTATTATTAACAGAATAGAATCGCTGAGGCTGTATCCAGAGTATTTCAAGACGAGATCAAATAGTGATCGTTGAGGTGACAAAAAGTGTCTGTAAAGTGGGCGTATTATTATTGTATTACAACTACTCTGAGGCTGTAGCCAGGTGGTTGCAAAACACCGACTTTTTCGACTTTGTTTACACATTTCAAAAAAAATTAAAAAGGTAAGATTTTTTACGAAATAGCCAAATATGAGGGTTTTTGCAGTCATTTTCATCGTCCCAGCACTCTTGGTTATATCTGTAAACACACTTTAACCATGCCTAGATAAAAGTTCAATGAGTGCGATTTTTTCTTTAGTTGAATGTTACTAGTTCGTCTTACAAATAAATCCTATACTTTATTGCAGGTGGAAACGAACGGGGTCCCTTCGTTCAAAATCGAAGTGGAACGAGGTCGAATTGTTTGGTCGTGTTGTGACCTGAAATACGTGGACAGGTACTACCGCACTTCAATGTTTCATCCACTCTATAAGTAGACTTGTCATAATTCGTCAGTGCTTCATTGATTAGACAGCTAACGAATTCAGTTTGCAAATATAAAGCTACCTAGCTGGTCCTCATTGTATATTTGTCCATCTTTTCCTTACTCATATGGACAGGTACTACCGCACTTCAATGTTTCACTACCTTTGAACATATTGCGCGTGTTGTGAGTCAGAAGTGCTCAGTTGGTTTCAAATAACAAATGGTACCGTACTGGAATGTTTCAGCAACCTCATACATACGCTTGTTCTAAATTTCAACTGTTTATTCTCCTACTTCAGAACGAAACAATTTGTTTTTGAGAATATAAGGATCCTAGACGGTCCTAATTGTATATTTGTCTTCCTTTTCTCAGTTTAGTAAATTCTGTGGTTTTTAATGTGAATCTCATGTGAATCGCTCGCGCCTCTTGATTGGGGACCTATCACTATAAAATAATAATAATGAGAAAATAGATTTATGTGCACAGGGAAATATGTACCTCAAAGACGTCTTGAATCAGGGTAGAAACGATTTGGAGTTACACACTTTGCTGAGCACATGCTTATATAATATTAATAATTATAATATTAATAATAATAATAATAATAATATAGTTCGATATTCAGACACGAGTTTTTGTTCCACCGTCGCTCGGAGCATTTGGAGAAACTGTCGTTCCAAAAGATGGACACAAAAACGACCACTCAACACTCGAACACAGAGAGGATACTCGGTTTGTCCTATGTTTCATGGAGTCTATTAATATATGAAAACCGAGGCATCAGAGATATACATTCCATTAGAATTCTATATCTAACCGGGATTTTGGTAACCATTCTTTAGGTTACCTCACAGTTAACCGGTAGGTAACCTAAAATGAAAAACCTGTTGTCTGTTTTTTTCCTAATATTAAATGTGGTGTTTACCTCTAGTTCTAGTTTGAACGGTAATCGAAATTTAAGTTTAGATTCAGAAAGAATACTCGAATGGTCCAATGTTTCATGGAAACTTTAAGTATAAGAAAAGCGAAGCATCAGAGATACGTAGTGGAAACTTGTAGTGCGTAGTTAACATGCGAACACAAACAAAAGGAGCAGTAGTTGGGGTAGGAATGAATATTACGTAAGAATACTCGGTTGGTTCAATGTTTCACGGCGGCCATAAGCATAGGATGACCGAAGTACCAGCGATACACTCCTGTCATAGTCAATTAGGTGACAAATAGTTTAGAGGTAGAAATGTAGATACAGAGAGAATACTCGGTTGGTTCAATGTTTCATGGAGTCTATTAATATATGAAAACCGAGGCATCAGGGATATGTAGTTTACAATCGGACACAAACTGAAGGACGGTAGTTGAGGGTTGAGACTAAGATAGAGATATATGTTCGAAAGATGTAAGAAGATATAAAAAGAGAAAGATGTTTCATGATCGGGTATAATCTGGGAAGAAAGAGAATAATAACTTTTCCTCAAGACAAACTGAAGGAGGGGTAATTGGGTAGAAATGAAGATTCAGAAAAGATACTCGGTTGGTTCAATGTTTCACGGGAACTATAAATATTGGATAATCGAAGCACCAGCGATACACGCCTGTCATAGTCAATTAGGTGACAAATAGTTTAGAGGTAGAAATGAAGATACAGAGAGAATACTCGGTCGGTCTAGTGTTTCACGGGGTGTATAAATATTACAATCAAACCAAAATTGAGTAATTGAGGAATGTCGTAGTGTTGGCTCTACCACAAGGAATGTCGTAGTAAGGAATGTAGTTTGTAGTAAACGCGATAAATTTGAATATGCTAAAATGTTTCAATAGTAAGAAGATGAAAAATTAATGTAAGAGTGAAAATTATTTGTACAAAGTTATTGATTTGATATTGTGTCACAAGAACATGTTTGTATGAATGAAGGAATTAAATAATTAAAGATGGAGTGAAAGTAGCTAATACTAATCATATTGTATAGTATAATCATTTTATTATAATATATATTCATATAGTATATGTAATAGTATAAACAATACGAATCCTGAACTTCTCTGAACCGTGCGGCAATTGCAGATATGGCGACTGCCAATATTCCGATGCAGCCATCTACATCTGCCTACACGGGGGAATTGGTTCACGGAAACGATGGCAGTATGCAGGTAAGAGAATAGAATGTTGTTATAGGGGGTAATTTATAAGTGTTTGTCTGTTGCCGGAATCGTACTAGCGAGCAAAATATTTGGCGCTAACAACTGAGCTACGAGAACTCACTTTCGATAAGCGTGGGAATCAAAGACATGATGTCCTTGCACAGCGGAAAATGGCAGTATGCAGGTATAGCCCTTCTCACTGAGACTTTGGCAACGTTCCAATGAAACTTCGAACGGATGTATTTCATAGTACGAAAGGTTTCGTGAAAACAACTTCCACCTATGTACTATGAAAACAAAGGTCAAGTGCAGCTCAAAAAAACGTTTTCCGTTTCGGACAACATTAACATGGTGAAAACCCGCCTGGAAATTTTGTTGGCCAAATGTTTTCCAAAAGAGGGGTTGAAAACCCTCAGTAAGTGGACATTAGTACGTGAACACAGTTCCAACCAAACGTGTTTCGACTCTAAACTATTAACATTGTTTCTAGTCTGGGTTTTCTTTTACGTTATCGATTTATTGATTTTCTCAGGTTGTGTTACCGGACGGAGTGGACTCTTCGGGTGAAATCTACGTGGTGATGATGGACGAAAATGACGAGGCCAAGGTGGGTTCAGAGGTTGTTGACCATAGTTGTAGTTTGGTCTTTGATCTTTGGTCGGAAGAAATAACATCCGTTCGAGAAATTTCCCACAGAAGACTTCCTCCTCCCACAGCGGACAACACTTTTCATATACCAGGACACTCAAATTTTACTGAGTTGTGAGAATGGGCTCTCCCGTTTTTGTAAATTGCACAAAGTTGTCGCTTGTAATTCGTAGAGGGATTGTTATCTAAGTTGTCGTTTCATTTCAACAAAGAGACTTTTCCGGTTGAAAAGTGACATCCATCTCACTTGTTTTTGATGTTACATTATTACATTCATTCACACAATTTTTCTAAGAAATCTATTAAAAGAGTCGATCATGCTACCATCGAAACCACGTTCGAATGGCGCACCTATATAGCGCAACTGAAACAGTGAGCTGATGTATGGCGCCACCAAAGTTTTCCACGGCAAACCAGTTGCTCAGTTGAAGTGTTCGAAAGAATTGAGTTCACCCGTATACACCAGATATATAGAGAACTCGTAGGCCAGAAAGAAACTGACAGTCTGTTCAGTTTGAAAATGCAACTTCTATTTGTTCAAGGGTTTGGGTTGATTTCTTTTCAGTGAACAGTGTTTGATTCTTACTTGTTGTCTTCGTTATCAGTCGGAAGTGGAAGTAAACCACAACAAATATTTTGTTTTGTTGTTGTTTACTGTTTTGTTTACTTTCCAAAAGTAAATAGTAAATAACAACAAAGATGTTGTTTTGTTGTTGTTTACTGTTTTTTTGTTTATCTTTCAGGACATGCATCTTCAATACGAGGAAGCTGCTGACCACGTGAACATGGCACAACATCAACAGCAGATGGAAATACAAGTTCCCATCGGGGAGGTACGGGGTTCAAACTACAAAAATATATATGATGAGATCAAACTAGAAATATTGACCAAATGATTGAGATCAAACTATAATTAGAGACCACATGGCTGGAACCAAACTGCATTAGTATAGAAGATAACTGAGATCAAACTAGAAATATACAGGCGAGATGGATATGAAATCAAACTACAAATATTGGCATATCTCGGTAAAGCTGTCCGAAAAGCCAGAAAAAATAGAATAACAGGCTACTTTTACGCCGAAAACAAGATGATTTGTTTATTTTTGATGCAAAATCTTTATTTTTCACGTATTTCCATCTAGAAACGAACTACTTGTTGTCGAATAGTCGTAACTTACTTTCGCGAAGCTGAGATTAAACTATAATCTCGTATTTGAGAACAAACTACAAATATAGATATGAGATCAAACTCAAACTCTTAATATAAAGCCGATCTGAGGACATGTTCTCAGACTTTGATAACCAGTATATACTAAGAAAAATTCGAAAATTCCGAGATGTTTATGTTTGATTCGGTCTCATAAAAGAATGTTCGAATCTTTGCAGAATGGTTCAATGGCTTTGTCAGAAGAAACATATCAGCAGTTGCGAGCGCAGTTTGGAGACGATTTGAACAACATGGTATGTTTAATCCAGTGATTTTCTTGTTTGAAGTTTCTGAAACCGGACTTTCTTTTTTTTATTCTGTCCAAGTTTTAAGTTTCATTCGTCACATCATAATGTTACATAGTGTTGGTGCATCACCGATCTTCAAATCTAGAACTCCTGTTAGCTGGAAAAAACGGCTTTCTTTGGGCAAAGTTCGGAAATAGTTTGCGTTTCTGCTTTGACAAGTAACTGACAAACTTTAACGTGGTTATCTTGTTAACCGTTTGATTACTGATATTAGGTAATTGGCATATTTTGAAATTGGCATTGAATCAATAGTTTCAGTTTCACAATCTATGTTCTCGTCTCTTTAGCTCTAAAACCTATTCAGAGTGGTTTCTTCATAACATGTTAAGTAAATGAGAAATTTTTTTCGGCTTTTCAGCAAATCGTGTTCATGAGTGAGGAGGAGATGAACAACGTTGACGGGGAGGTCATTTCACAGGATGACATCACCAGGCCACGCCCCCTTTCTGGGGACCTCACCAACGAGGAAATATTTGCACCCTAGGGGGTTTCGAGTGTTGCTAAGACCTTATCGACCCTAAGACACTAACACACCTTAGAGGTTGTTGGTTTCTGATGTGTTAGAGCGTAAATGGGGTGATTTTGTTGCCAACAGCGATTGATTGAAAAAAGGTGTTCAAGAAAATCTAGGTGACCAAAATTTAGAAAAGGATGCTTTTTGGCAACTTTAACGAGAATTGCAACAACGTCGCTCTCAATGTCTTGTATAGTCTATTTAGTTCCGAACTGGACTCCGTTTACTGTATGAAAATAGGGGCGGAGTTTATGACTTGGCAACTATTCAAACATTCTGGATAATGATTCTGTGTTTTCAAAATAACAGCAGCTTAGGGGATCGAACCTACGAGTATGGACAGTCACCTGGCCGGAACCAGCGCCTTAGACCACTCGGCCATTTGGACTCATTAGGAGCGGGAGGGGGAACGGCCCATATACGGCGATCTCGCAAATTTCAGTGTGTGCAAAATTTTATCGAATTTCTTAATGAAAATTCAAGTGAACTTGACATTTGGGATTAGCAAAGAATATAATCTCTCATACAATCTCGAAAAGATACCATAACTAAGGAATAATTGTATACGTAGGTTAAACTTTTATTTGGCTGTTGGAAAGATTATTGATTGTGGCCTGGTCTGGCAAAATGCCCAGCCGGCGCCCTGCACACGCAACGCGAGGGGTGCCAGGGATGCAACACTTTTGATGGATACGAGTCCAGTTGGGAACTAAACAGACTATAGAAGTATGTTACGTTCGCCCCTCCCCCCTCCCCTCTATCTCATTCTACAATTTGGTAACCATTTGTTTCTAGTCGTTCGTAGCTCATTTAACAGGTTAAACCATTCTTCTCAATGCCTAAAAGTGGCCTATATCTTTTAAGTTTTGCTCTTTTGTTAATTAGGTTAGTTTTGCCTCGTATTGATTCAAATTATAGGAGTTTTTGAAAAATAATTGAGAAGGTCACAAAAGTTCACGTAGGTTTATATGCACTAAGATCGCATTCATTGTGTTATTGTTTTGTTATGAATGTAAAGTATAATATGATTTGTTCTTAAACTTTTGCAAAGAAGTTTTCGGTCTTTTAAGCTCGTTTTGATCTATTTGGATCCATTTTAATACTTTTCTTTTACGGGTTTCTATATGATTATGGCCAATTGAACCACTAAGCTAATATCTCTTCTTAGGTAAATTTGTTAGTTAACAGATCTGAATAAACTATAGTTTTATCTGATTGTCTTTTGACAAAAGATTAAATATGCCTATTTATGGTTACGGTATTGCCATTTTACAAGTGTTTTGACTAAAGGACATGGGACGTAAAAAAACGTGTCCTAGAAGCATAATGTTGCTTACCTGGTTATTTTCAATACTAATTATATGAAAGAAATGAAATTCATCGACAACTTTGAAAACTGCTCAATATGCATTGTGTAAGGGAACACATACTTTTTTGTTAGAGTAATGAAACACGTAACTTTCTATATTTTCTGAAAGGAAAAACGAACCAACGTTCCCCGAAATTATGTCCGGATAAATATAAGCAGTGAAACATTACAACGCGCGTGAATTAAAGACTTCGGAATACTGCACCTAAATGCACTGTATTCCTAGTTGATAGGAGTGAGAAAACATAATCAATTAAGTTTGTTCACTTCTTTCAAAACCAAGGTTCAGTTAATACGATTGGAGTACTTTCGCATTCACTTTGCTATATTGTTAGTCAATTGCACAGTCACGTTAAACATGGTAAACACAACAGAACTCAGAAACGTGCAATTACAAAGTGCACGACTCCTCATTAAAATACTAAGTTTGCGTGACTATTCGATTGACCTCTAGTATAGTATAGTAAGGTATAGTTTATTGAAATTTCAGATTACGGTATTTTCTTGGATTACAGTAGTTGCCAATCATGATCGGCGCTAAACTAATATGGTTGGGAATGAACTTTGATGAAAATGACTATTATTGATTCAAATAGATAGTAACTCAAACAGCCGAAAATCAGTGTTTTTCACACATTCTACATGATTGTCTACTTTACTAGCAACAAAACAAAAATCGATTACTTTTTATACTTTGATTATGTAGCATTGTAATGTATGAACTGTTATCCAAAATTTTGTTAGTTCATGTAGGAATGATGATGACTATGGACTATAAATTTCCTTTCAGTGGCGGTTCAAACTTATTGTGTAAGTTTACATATAATTATGTACTTCACGTTTGATGCGTTTGTTAGTCTTGTTATAAGTATACAATTAGTCATAGTTTGTGTACTTTGATTATATTCTATTTTCTTGTCAACGCCTGATCAAACGATTGCAGGGAACCCCTCACTATTATATACCATGAGTACAACATTCAACCGCAGCAGCTGACCGAAAATGTGCTGGATCAAAACTAAAGAGTAACTAAAGTACCAGGCGTGGGAAAATTGAAGTATCGCCCCCCACTTTAGTTGAGTCCCCCCCCCCGTAGCACTTCAACCCCCCACCCAAGCTAAAACCTGAAAATCTAGGAGAGGGGGGGGGGGGGGGTCAAAATTCAACTTCGACATTTACTATTTACCCCCCACTTGGGTCGGCGGGGGGTAGAACTTCAATGGTGGGGGGTCAAACTTCAACGAGTGGGGGGCTGAACTTCAATACCGGAAATGTTTACTTTTTACCCCCCACCCTCAAACTTTTGTATTGCAGGTGATAAATTGAATTATAACCCCCCGGTGGGGGGGGGTCAAACTACAATTCCCTCAAACGCAATACAAATTCAAAAAGGTGGGGGGTAAAAAGTCAATGTTCCCCCAGGCGTATATTGGAACGTCTTTTCTATAACTGACAATCAAAACCTATGTTTTTTTGTGAGCACTGGGAAAAAACGAAAAAAACTTCCAGCAGATACTTCAGTCCGAACGAAAAGTGGAAAAATGTTGAGGTATTCTAACGAACTACTAATATGCTCAATTGACTACAAGTTTCAATTTAGCGGCTGCGAAACACTCAAATGTATGGAAAAGAAAGTACAATCCGCCAGCAGTTTTTCTGGTTTCTGTTTCTTGTTTTATCCAGAAGAGATTAAAAGACTAACACTGCTGTTTATAGGAATACTTGTTCCTATATAGCGGGTGCAAAACACTCCACCGCGCTTACTGAACATAATACTATTTTGCAACTAGCGACCGATGGTGAGAAGGTCACAACTTCAATCTTCAACTACGTATATGTCTTTAATTTTACTATTACGATTAGTTCCGGTGTAATTTCTAAACACTGACCAATAGTAAACCTTATAATGCACATGAGTTCAATCCGAAAGAAGGCGTTTCCGAACTTTCTGTCTTCTTCTTTAAATGGATATTCAGTGGTTGGAAGGACGTCGACAGACGAAGGAACGGTTTCCCAACAGAAAGAGACGATCGAGCTGGAGAGATTGTTTCCTCATTACTATTATATCATGAAAACACAACTACACATATGACCTTTTTTCTCGGTACATTGGCTTGTGAAGAGAAGCCTACTGAGTATTCCCACCAGGTATTACATTTATTTCCACAATATGACAACTTTTATATGACAAGACACTACAGCAGAATGAGACAACTGACTTTACTACTTTTTTGAACCTACCGATTCATTACTGTGTTATGGGATATTGTCCAGAATAAATGAACTCGGTGCAACATTGCACCGCGCTTAGATGTGTCATTCGAATAAACGCTACAACTCAATATGACATGCTCTCGTATAAAGGTCAAACAAAGAGAAACCAGTGTTCTAGACAAACTTGTAATTTCACATGAGCCTATTTTTTGCTAAGACTACATAAACATAAAAACCTTCCCCTTAACATTAAATTGTCCTTTCTGCAAGAAAATGTGAACGGCGCGCTGCGAATCTGCGCATCCTTGATCTACACACTCTCTTCCTTGTCCTGACCGGTATCTGACTACTGTTCCCCTTCATTTTTTGTCTTTGTTGCGAAAATATAATAACAACTCCAACTCACACTGTAATAACACCACCTATGAAAGCAAAAATATGAAACAACCGGAAAGAGTTTAACTGTGAGCAACCTTCTTGAAAAACAAAATGCCACATAAGAGAGGTATTATAGACCATGAGAGGCTCTCGCTACACACCTGACCCAATTTGCTGCTAATCAAGTAAGCGGAAAAGTTTTCTGGGACTCAAACTGTAAAAGCTGACACAATTCCCAGCCAACTGACCAGCCACTTTTGTAGCGGCTTCGACGAAAAACTGTGCAGGTCGAAGAGACGCAGATGTCTGCGGCCTCATCGACCTCCATGCTCTCTAGCTCTTGTAGCTGGCCGATAGTAAAAAGTGGGGGACCAGGAAGTGTGTGAGTTCTGTTCGGTTTCACCGTTTTCAGCAAAAAGTGAACAATACGAGGCAAGGTGTGTGCAACAAAAATAGAACAATACAAAGGTTTGTACAACGGTTCACAACGTACGCACGTTAAACCACTTATACACTCACGCTAAAATCAGGATTCTTGTAATAAATGTTACATGTGTTATGACGCCATTTGATAACTATGGCGCCATGTTTCGGAAACCAGGTTAAACCTACTTTTGTGACATCTGTGCGAAATGTTGAACATTTTAACTCATGGGAACACATATTTTCCAGCTTTTGGCGCCATCTGGCGCCAGCGCCAAGCGTAAGACATACGTGACATCACCAAACTTCTGGGGCCGCGCTAACTTTGGGGTTTACACATGTGTGCCAAATTTTAGCCATACGACCCAGTAGTTAAAAAAATTCTCTTAGCGGACATTGGACGAGGGACGAGCGACGAGCGACGAGCGACAACGAACATTTTCATAACGACACGACAGCAAAACGTTTTTCAAACTTGACCGATTTTCCTAATGTTTTCACACAACATGTATATAATAGATCTCTAGCTCTCTCTTTTGTTAAATTTCGAAAAAATGTATTCTTTGAAGACTTTTGTGGTTTGAAGTGCGAAATCGCCAAACCAAACATAACTCACAGGCAGCGCTTTGCGCTGCGCGCGATTCAACCAAGGTTTAATCATGATGACTTTTTTGTTTTCTGACACTAATCAAAGTTATTTGTTTGAACTAGTTAGGGTTACATCTACTAGGACCAGGTTTATACATAAATGATTACCTGGAATAAGAGTAAGAAATACTATCTACGAAGTTAATTATTGATTAAGTTTCAAGTTACACCGTTTCGGCTTCTGCACCTCAATAAAAGATCTAAACGACAATCTACGCATGAATATTGACGATATAAGACGCTGCAATTTATATGGTCCCACAAGAAAAACTTGAAAATCACTTTTTCGCTCATCGTTGTGTATTTTATTGCGATGCATGAGATATTGTACTGTGAATCGCTGAAAAACAAATATTGCATCAAACATGTGTAAAACCACACCGCCAAGTACATGCAAACATGAATCAAGATCGTATACACAAATTCGTTAGAATCAAAAATGTGCAAATAGTGGTGAGCACAAAAACGGTAGATCCTGAAATGTGTACACATACAAGTACACAAATGTAGTACTAAGGAAAATGTGTACATGCACAACTTCTTTATAACGAATATTGTGCATAATCCCTAATTTACACTTAAAGTACAAAAAAAAACAGCTAAAAACAGAAAAGGTTCACATGGACACACCAAAATTCTAATAAATTTATGCATTTCTGGAGGTTCACACATTTTTTAAACTAAGGACTTTGAGTAATCTATTAATCCACTTTTTCGGTTCTATCAATTTTGTGTCACCAAGTTTTTTTTAGGTGTATACATCAATATTTTGCGTACATCCTGTTGTTGCAGTTGATTTTTCGTGTGCAAGGTTTTTGAATACACATGGTCAAAAGAGAAACCACTTTCGTGACAACCGATGTGTATTTTGCCCAACATTCTCGAGAAATGTGTGTATTTGTCGGATTTAGTGGGGTCATATATATTGCAACTTCTTATATCTCTTACACTATTAAGTCACACCAGACGTTTCTTTGAAGTAGAAGCAGTGCAACATTTGACCGCGCGGACATTCAATAGTTGTTGGAATGACTGCTCAGAACGATTAGCGCCAATTTTGGGCAATTGGCCAGCTACAAAAAAGGGAGAACATGCAGGTCAATGACGTGCAGACAGGCCAAGTCAGTCTGCGTCTCTCTGACCTGCCCACTCTCTTGTTCATCCAACAAAAAAGTGGCTGGCCAATTGGCTGGGAATTGTCTGAGTGTTAGCCAATCAGATTTCAGGCTGTTTTGCACGATGTTAAAGGGGGCTGCATTGAATGCTGAGTTTGGCTACGGCGTTGTCCGAAAATGTCAGAGAGTCAGAGAAGTGCGCGCAATCAATATTCATTCCTTTCTAATCATCCTCTGCGTCTCTGACAGTAAGCGTAAGAGGAAAGTGGAACTGTTTTCAGGCCGCGTAGCAATTCCTCAAAAATCTCATGAATTCGTATGAGCTTCTCATGAGACAACATTCATATATTGAACTGAGAAACTAGTAAATTACGACGAACTAGGTTTATATATAAATTGCATGGCTTATATCTATATTGTGTCTTCGTGAACCAGAATGAGGTGGGTATAGAGGTGAACTTCGTGTTCGGTTCACCCTGTTCGGCAAAAAAGATTCCGGACGAAAAAAGGACGAGTGCGATTGTCATGAAGAAGATCAACAGACAGAACTTTTGCTCGGAGGCGTGGAACGTCTTCCCCAGAATCTGTAGACCCACCGAGTGTCTGGAATGGCCGAGTGGATAAGGAGGCGGACTGCGGTGGAAAGGGGCGGGTTCGAGTCCCGGGGATGGCAGAGAATTGGGAAACAATTTGGAAAGTGTTCTAGGGTATCTAACTGAGTACTAAAGTTTGAGAAACGGTGATTTTCTGATGGTTCTGCAGATCCACCGAGTGTCTGGAATAAGGTTGATAATACTTTTGAATTCATATTAGCGGTCTATCTATTTGAAACAGAACAATTGGTTGTTATTAAGACTTTCTGTCCTGATTGTTAACATAACTGTTCAGACTTTTCGTGACTTTTTGTCATAATTGGCAAACGCGTCTTGTACCCCGGTTGAAAAGACTCTGAGTGTCACTTTTCACTGAAAACATATTTTCATATTCATAATAAAAATAATAACATGATTAGGTTAATGTGCTCAGTAAGAGATGTACTCAAAACCGTTTCGACCCTGATTCAAGACGGTTTTGGGTTCAGGGTCGAAACGGTTTTGAGTACATCTCTTACTGAGCACATTAACCTAATCATACCACCATCCAAAAGTCCTAGTGACACAATTATATTTTGTTCAAATAAAATAACCTAATAATAACATGGTTGTTTGTGGTGGGATACACATCGTGATTATTTGTTTCACCAAGTATAATTCTCATGTAAAAACGATAATTTACCACGAAATATTTCAAAGACATCTCATGAACTATTTCACAGGTTTCCTTGAGAAGGCGCAGTTTTTGAGGATATTGATCAACACGTGACCTCACGTGTTCTTACGGGACACACATGTTTTTAATTTTCACTGTTCAATCACACTCTTCAGTCTACCACTCCAGCACTAGACACCTTTACCGCAGTTCCATCTTCCTTTTTTATAGTTTTGTTAGTTGAAAGTATCAACATATTTCATAGAATTTCGAGAATTACTCGTCTAATCTGTTCAGAAGATATTAGTCTCTTGTACTGTGTTATCGAAAAGTTTTTTTACGTGTTATCACGTGACTCAACTTCCGGTGTTTTTCTGCTATTTCAGATCAATTTTAGGCTCAAATGAAAGGTAGCTATCATCAAAACTCATTTTTTATATGCAAACGGGTCCTCCATTTCATGTTCCGGTGTTCCCTGAAATTATTGATTTTCTTCATAATTCGTATAACTGTCAGTCTGTGATACATTTCGACCACATTCCCATGTTTTCAATGAGTTCGATTGAGTGTGTTTTATTTTCAAAATGTAATGGATACTGTTGAAAACAGTTACTTTGTGAGTAAAAACGAACGTTAAAAATTTGAATCGGAAATGTTTTGTTACAGTGGCACTGATGGCTAGAACCAGGTTTTTTCCCGGTCTATTACGCTTTTCTCCAAACTTCCCAAATTCGCCTACTTCGCTGTACCTAAATGTTTCACTGCCACTATGAGACATGAGTCAATTTGCTTCTCTACAGTCGGTCGTTCATACTGAAATTAAAATATTGAAAATAATCGAATCAAAAACATCTGATGAACTGTAGAGTCACGTAAAATGTATTAAGTCAGTAAGCAATTAAATAACATTTGAAACATTTTTCTATAGTCTTTTCCATTTCCGTCTTCACAGTTTGCGTTGATCGTTTATAACAGATTAGTAGTTCAGATGATATTACAACCGGTGTGTTACTTTGTGACAAAGATAAGCGGTTTTAGTTGAGGTTGCTAATAGTTACATATCTGTTACGAAATGACGTGGATCGAAATATCAAACTTCAGGGGAATTGGAAAAAGTGCTAAAACTAGAGGACTTGTAGCATGGCCAATTGCCTGTTAGGTATTGGAAATGACGTTCAACACACCATGGTACATCATGTTCTCTTTTTTGGTTCGACTGAACACATATTTACTCTGCCGATGCGGTTGAATGGTTCGCTTATGCACTCTCTGCGACTGCGACTGCGACTGCGACTGCGAATGCACTGAATGCGACTAATAGATCTGTTACAGGGTCTGCCTCCAATTGTAAGGGAGGAGACAAAGATTCCCCATGCGACTGAGCCAGGGACGGCGGCTCACATTTTGTTTCTTTGTTCCATGACTTCATTTCTCGAATGAACATATATCTTTTCGGCCTTCTGTTCCTATTTACAGTGCGTGTCCCTACTGACCCGCACTGCATTTATAGTTATTTTCCGTAGTTGTAATTATAAGTAAATGAGAGTATAGGAAAGGAATGAAACTCATTAGAAAAATATGAAGAAAAACAAATACCTTTCCGCAAAAAAAACTACTGGTTTCAATGATACACTTTTTTCAAACCATTCGTGAGGAAGAACAGAAATAAGATACGCAACGTTTCCCAAATTGTTTTCCAGCTAAATATAAGCGGTGATACATTACACCGCGCGAATACTCAGGGCTTTGGAATACTGAAATTAAATTAACTCTACTCTTGATTTATAAATGTCAGACAAACAATTCATTCAGTGCAGTTGCTTTTCTTTCATTTTACAACAATTTCATAGGTAACACGACTTTTGTATTACCTTTTTATATTTGCGACATGCGGTTATTTGGCGAAGAATTTTGAGACCGAGAACTAAAATAATGTCTCTTAGAGAACAGCCCTTGTCTAATGTCTATGGTATCGAAGTCGATAATTGGAAAAATTCGAGAAATATATCAGATAATGTTGGTTTGTTCTTCAAATTTCACGGTTTGGCTGATTTTTTATACATATCCAAGCTTCAGCAACAGTTATTCCAAGAAGAGGTTTTCAAGGGTAGTTCTTACAATGAATGTAAATTACCAAGTCTTTTTAACGCACTATTTTCATTTCACAATTTTTCCACTACAACTTTGGTTTACTACCTCATATGAAATGTAACTTCGAAATTGTCCCTGTTTCCAAATGTATTTCTCAAGATGTTGCGTCATTCATGTACGACTGAATGATTCACAGCTAATATATAATGGGTACATATAAGAAAGTTTGATTGTTTCCATTTAGCGGTGTTGTAAAAGATATGACTTGTCCCTAATCGATATTTATCTATGTAATATCCATTGGATATAAATTGACTTGTCCTGTATATTGGAATGTCTCTGATTCTCCTACCAAGTAATAGCAGTGCAACATTTGACCGCGCGTACATTCAGGGATTGTTGGAAGACTGACAAATTTACCTCGATAGAATGAATTTCCGCGAATATATAACATGAGCGCGTGAAAAACGGAACACACTGAGATTCTGTTGTATTTACCGTGTTTGTAGTTCAAACATGAACAGTTTCGACACGTTTTTAAATATCTGTGGTTGATGGAAAGACAACTACAAAAATAACGTCATCTTATAATATATACTTAGTTACAGATATACTTAGTCATTCATTTACTTAATTTCTCATTTCCAAACTATTTTCAAACTATTTTCATAGAAGAAATACAAGTTTTCTTCAAAGTGGTTTCGCTGGTGGGTTACCTGTTTTCAAACTCAATAGTGATTCATGAAAAAGTGGGGGCCCAACAACTGTGAGATTTGTCTTCTGCTGTGCGCCCCTTAGACAGCTACTCTCAAATGGAGCAGCTACTGCTACAAAAACCGAAAAATAATAATATACTCAAGTATAACTGTTCATTACAAACATACAAAAGTCGTAAAATATTTTACAAACCTGTAAACTAGAATCTACAAATCACAGCTGCGAAAGAGAGAACAACTGTTGAATAATATGACAAGCGTAGCACTTAGAGTTGAAGTAACGATAAAAAACTGCAAACCTTTGTCCGCAACACCAGAAATTTTACAATTGACTACGTTGAGTTAACATCTGTGATTTGTAGATTCTAGTTTACAGGTTTGAAAAAAGATTTTACGACTTTTGTATGTTTGTGATGAACAGTTATACTTGAGTATATTATTATTTTTCGGTTTTTGTAGCAGTAGCTGCTCCATTTGAGAGTAGCTGTCTAAAGGGCGCACAGCAGAAGACAAATCTCACAGTCGTTGGGCCCCCACTTTTTCATGAATTTTTCTCTTTTTGTATACATGCCGTAGGTATGTGGTTTGATCTGTACGGTGCAGATAAAAGTGTTTTCTTAATGAACCACTTGTCAAGAATTACCATCATTCGAAAAAATATGACGTCAACATTGCAGTTCTAAAAACTTACTTCGTCTGCCTTTCCGAATCCCAGAATACGTCATATTTAGACAAAGTTTCATCGTTAATATACCATTTTTAAGATATTTTCAGCATTCGAAAATATATGTGACGTCAATCTTTTTAAAAGTTGACGTCATCTGGCCTTCTGAATTCCAGAATACGTCATATTTAGACAAAGTTTCATCGTTAATATACCATTTTTAAGATATTTTTAGCATTTGAAAATATATTTCACGTCAATTTTTTTTGAAAGTTGACGTCATCTGGCCTTCTGAATTCCAGAATACGTCATATTTAGACAAAGTTTCATCGTTAATATACCACTTTTAAGATATTTTCACCATTTGAAAATATATCTGATGTCAACTTTGCACTTTTCAAAAATGACGTCATCTGGTCTCCAGAATCCCAGAATACGTCACTCTTAGATTGAGTTTCACCGTTAGTTGACCCTTTCTAAGATATTACCATCATTTGAAAATATATGTGACGTCAACTTTGCACTTTTCAAAAATGACGTCATCTGGTCTCCAGAATCCTGAAGGACGTCAGAAATACAATACTTCAACAAATCCATCGCGTGTTAGTTTTAGACACACTTCCCCTACGCATATTCATTATGGCTCAGCCTGACCTCTGCCCTGTCAACCAGCACCCCCCCCCCCCCCCCCCCCCAGCCTAATTACTGGTGGGGGGAGTTGTCCTAGATCCCCACCCACCCACCCACACACGACGGAAGTTGGCGCTCTTGATGAAGCGAAAACTTCATAACTTGGCTCAAACTCAACCGATTTCGATAAGATTTGGGGCACACTTTGCAAATATGCTGTAGAAACTTCCCCAGTTTGTAAAAGTTCTGTTTTGCAAATTTCAGCCTTTTTATGGGAAAACTAAAAAAACGGAGGCGCGCATTAGCCGGACCAAAGACAAATCTCGCACAGCGCTTCCCCCCCCCCCCCCTCTCTCATTTTACTATTCGGTAACCATTTGTTTCTAGTCGTTCGTAGTTCATTTAACAGGTTAAAATCTTCTCAATAGTTGAAAGTGGCCTATACTTCGATATTTTTGCTGTTTTGTTAATTAGGTTCGTTTTATCTTGTATTGATTTAATTTATAGCCGTTTTTGATAAATAATTAAAAAGGTCACGAAAGTTCAAGTGGGTTTATATGCACTAAGATCGCATTCATTGTGTTATTGTTTTGTTATGAATGTAAAGTATAATATGATTTGTTGTTAAACTTTTGGAAAACAGTATGCTGTCTCTTAAGCTCGTTTTGACCTATTTGGATCCATTTTGTTACTTTTCTTCTACGGGTTTCTATATGAGGCCAACTGAAACATTAAAGTACTACCTCTTTTAAGGCCACATTGTTAGGTAACGTACCCGAAATTCATAATGCTTTTTTTGACACAATATGAAATATGAATATGAAAAGTTACGGTATTGCCATTTTACAAGTGTTTCGACCAAAGGACATGGGACGTGAAAAAGACGTGTCCTAGAAGCATATTTTGCTTACCTGGTTATTTTCAATACTTGTCAATGAAGTGAGAAAAATTATATGAAAGAAATAAAATGCATCGAAAACTTTGAAAAGTGCTCAATATGCATTGTGTAAGGGAACACACTACACAACACATAAACACGTAACTTTCTATATTTTCTGAAAGGAAAAACGAACCAAGGTTCCCCGAAATTATGTCCGGCTAAATATAAGCAGTGAAACATTATAACGCGCGTGGATTTAAGACTTCGGAATACTGCACCTAAATGCACTGTATTCCTAGTTGATAGGAGTGAGAAAACATAATCAATTTAGTTTATTCACTTCTTTCAAAACCAAGGTTCAGTTAATACGATTGGAGTACTTTCGCATTCACTTCGCTATATTGTTAGTTAATTGCACAGTCACGTGAAACATGGTAAACACAACAGAATTCAGAAACGTGCAATTACAAAGTGCATGACTCCTCATTAAAATACTAAGTTTGCGTGACTATTCAATTGACCTCTAGTATAGTAAAGTAAAGTATAGTTTATTGTAGTTTCAGATTACGGTATTTTCTTAGATGACAGTAGTTGCCAATCATGATCAGCGCTAAACTAAGATGGTTGGGAATGAACTTTGATGAAAATGACTATTATTGGTTCAAAGAGATAGTAACTCAAACAGCCGCAAATCAGTGTTTTTCCCACATTCTACATGATGGTCTCTTTTTCTTTTTATACTTTGATTATGTAGCACACGTAACGTATGTATTGCAGGAGCCGGAACTTGCTCAAAGAAAGTCATTCGAAAATACTTCTATGATGGGAGTGCAACATTCAACTAGTGCAGAGGGGATATAGTTCGTTTCAACCATCGATAGTAGCCAGTTACAGTAGATTTTAGTGGGCGGAGTCAAGTGTGTTGGAAAGTTTCCAACAACGAACAGCCTAATTAAAATGTGCACCAGCTGGGTATTGAACTCAGCTGGGATAGGTGGCGCGGCGCCCACAAGCAGCCGGCCATCTGAACATGATGGCCCAAACTGAAAACAGTGATATTCAACCATCTTTTCTGGCCGTTTTTCAATGCTCATTTTATCGCACAAAAAGTTGTTTAAATTACTCCCCGATCATGTGGTAATCTTTTGAAAACAAAAAAGTTGCAAAAATCCTAAAACAACCAGTTTTCGAATTTTTATTTGCAATGAAAAGACTGGCAAGCTGCCAGATCAGTCACCTGCAATGTAGGGTGCGCTCGGCCAGCATGGCTGACTACTATCGATGGGTGAAACGAACTATACCTACTTAATAGAGGTGGAAGTAAATAGTGGCAAAATTTGGTTCCTCAATCTCACTATACTGTTTTGTAATGTATGAACTGTTATCCAAAATTTCGTGAGTTCATGTAGGAATGATGATGACTATGGACTATAAATTTCCTTTCAGTGGCGGTTCAAACTTATTGTGTAAGTTTACATATAATTATGTATTCCACGTTTGATGCGTTTGTTAGTCTTGTTATAAGTATACAATAAGTCATAGTTTGTGTACTTTGATTATATTCTATTTTCTTGTTAAGGCCTGATCAAACGATTGCAGGGAACCCCTCACTATTATATACCATGAGTGCAACATTCAACCGCAGCAGCTGACCAAACATGTGCTAAATCAAAACAAACGAGTGAAGAAACTGCCAGGTCTTTTGGAACTCTGTTTCTATATATAACTGACAAGCAGAGCTTATGTTTTTTCGTGAGCAGTGGGAAAACACAAAATTTATTCCCAGCTGATATTTCTTCAGTCCGAACGAAAAGTCCGAAATATCGAAAATTTTTAGCACTTTGCACCAGTTTAATTTAGTGAAATTCTGTGCAAACATTTTGATTACCTCAATAGCGTACTATACTATGGATAAACGTTGGTAAAAGACGAAGTTCATCAAAAAATATAGATTCCCATTTTAAAAGAGCATTAAAATAGAATCGCAGAATGGTTCTTAATATACAAAACCACGCCAATTCACTTACAAATCTAATATTTGCCGAAATATACCAGGCATTCATTAAAAAGGGTCAAATCTCGTTCTATAGTTCATTACACTCATCGAATGCGGAAAATTCACTCGAATTCGAGAAGATTTGAGAAAAACGCCGTCGCGACATGTTGGGCCTGATTCAGGCAATCCGATAGTCCCGTTTTCCGACTGTTTTGGCGATTTCGTCGAATTTTCTCGTTTGTTGTGTCAATTATTGTTATTATTATTGTTATTATTGGTTAATTACTGTTTCACGTCGTTCATTTTTTTCTTTGATTCAATGAAACAATTGGGCACGTTCTGTTGTTGCTGTGAAGTAATGGCAGTGCAACATTTGACCGCGCGGACATTCAGTGAATGTTGAAATGACTAATAAAATGCTGGTTACAAAATATAATTCAGCAAATGTGCACTTTTTGATCTACACCACATTCACACGACCCCAAGTATAATGGTGGAAAATACGAGAATACAAATGTGTTAGATGAACGAAAAAAGTCCAATCAAACACTTTGCATATTCATGTAGAAATTATGAATAGTTATGGGTTTAACAAAGTAGTATTTCCACAACGGCTTCAAATTAGCTTATCAAAAATTATGACGTGTCTTTCACACGTTCTATATTATGGTCTGTTTTACTTGCAGTAACATAAATCATTGCTTTTTATACTTTGTAGAATTTCATCTCATGTATTTAATACGGTTTACGTGACTCTACACTTCACCAAAAGTATGATAATTTTTTGCTTCGATAATTTTCAATATTTTTTAGTAGATTTCAAGGAAGTTATGGAGAGAATCAAACTGCCATATGTCTATAGAGGTAGTTAGGTACAGCAAAGTGGGAAAACTTGTGAAATTTTGAGAAAACCGTAATAGACTCAAAGAAACGTGTTTTTTAACGAACAGTGAATAACAAATTGTTATTTTGTTTCATTTTGGGAAAATCAAAGAAAAACAGTTATGGGAAAATCGAAGAAAAATAGTCCCTCTGTAACAAAGCAGTTAGAAGTGAGTAATCTAACGTTACATTTTCGACATGAACGGAGAATTTTATGATGTCAGGGATCTATGATTTACTCCATATTGTTAGAAAATGGTTTCTTAATCGTCTTCTCTTTAGTATCATCGAAGATTCTCAATATTATTTGAATCGGTGATGAAGTTAAGACAGTTGGTGAAAAAAACATTTATATTTTTATCCACGTGCTGAGGAAGGTTAAAATATTACTTTTAAACCGACTGTTCCACGTTGGAAACTCTATTTATCTAGATCGGAAAAGCGACATCAAATTAGAAATATATCTGATGTCTCTAATAATTAGTATAGTGCAACATTTGACCGCACAAATATTTGATGATCGTCAGCATGCCTGTTTTAGTTCATGTAATTTCCACAAAGAATCAGGCAGCGTGTTAAAAAGTTTCTGGTTTATTTTCACAGTTTTAGATTTGAACAAATTCAAAAAAAAACTTTGAAATCAGTTGTGTTCTATTTTCACATAATGTGAGCAGAAATGTTTTCTGAAACGCAGGTTCCCGAGAAAAAACAATCGTTCAAAGCATTATAGAAAATAACTCATTTCAAAGGTTTTTTATTCAGAATTTGCTCGTTGCTATATTTTATTTAGAGATAGAGGAACGCAATATTATGCTGTTGTGTTTAGGTTTGATTGTTGTTCGAACCTGATAAAATTCAAGAAAAGTTCGTGATAATACTGTGGTTGGGGATCAAACTAAAACCGAAATTCCGCCTAAACTCATATTAAGTTTTTTGTTTGTTTGTCAAAAACTCAAATAACTGAGGTTGCGATCGTGATGGCTTTACTTCTATACTGCAGAAAATGTCACTGGAATGTGTGTGGCATAGCTGTTTCAACCGAAGTATTTGAACTCTTTCAAATTGCAATTTGAGATTTGAAATTGCAAATTGAGAAATTTCGACTTGTTGTCGAACGCGGAACTCGAATTGACTCGGAAAGTACGAACGAAATCCTGAAACCAAACAATTTATGATTTCTGAGCACTGGGTGTAATTTAATTTATTCGGTATTGATTGACAATCATAGATGTAATGAATGTACTGACATCAACACTAGAACTGAAAACTATTGAAACTAAAACGGATATTACTACCATTAATATTTTTATCTACAATTTAATTTTCGAGAGTTATGACACGATTACAGAGAAGAAATTGAACATTTTTCTATAGTGGGAGTGGAACATTCAACTGCCGCTATAGGAGAATGTTTCAAACTTGGAGAAAAGTGAAATGAACCCAAATGAACGTGTTTAAGTTCAAACAGTGACGCTAAAACAAAATGTTAGCCGTTTTCAATGTAAACGTTTGTTAGATTCTCACCAAGTAACTGTTTTCAACAGTATTCATTGAAATTCAAAAGGACCGTACCTCTATAATGAGCAATGTAGGTTATTTTTGAAAAATGAAAAAGTCATTCAATCTGTTTTGAGATGAAAGTTTATACCTTACGTACAGAGTGTTCGAAAACCCACATAATCACGGAGCAAAATAGAAGTCAACAGGATTTGGGTTACTGTAATGCAGCAGTCCCTAATCTATTACTGCTTTGTAGTTTTCATGATATTTACAAATCTTCCTTGTCAAATTTCATACATGTTTTGAATATGGTTTTGTAATTTTATGGACTTTTTGAAAACAAATTGTACGTAGGTGAACTCGGCGGTGTATGTACGTGCGCGTGGTCGCGCCGCATTTTCGAGAACACGGAGCAAGACAGGAAGTTGACATCTATATGAATGATTTTGGTTTTTCAACGTGGACAATATGGACTAATCAGCTCAAACCTCCAAATTAAAGAGGAACGGTCCCATTAAAAATGAAACACAATCAATAAAACTTATTGAAAACATGGAATGTGGTCGAAATGTATCACAAAATGACAGTAATACGAAATATGAAGAAAATCAATAATTTCAGGAAAATACCAGAACATGAAATGGAGGACCCGTTTACATATAAAATATGAGTTTTGATGATTGCTACCTTCCATTTGGACCTGAAACTGATCTGAAAAAGCTCAGAAAAATGAAAGCTAGGTCACGTGGTGAAATGGGGTCGTTTTGCTCGTTGGAAAAACTATTCGGTAACAGAATACAAGGAAACCTAGGTGTTGTATTCTAAGAAAAAACGACTTATTCTCGAAATTCCATGGGACATGTTGGTACTTTTCACTAACATAGCACAAATGATTGAAAATGGGACTGCGGTTAATTTTCCGAATGAATTGTAATTTTTGCTATTTTTACTTGTTTTGGCGATAAAAACCGTTTAAATTATGTTCAGATGTGGAGATTTATGGAACAACATTTTTCTACCAAGATTCATCGACAAATGGGTTTTTGATTCGTGAAAACCGGTTTATGGCCGAAAAAAGGCAAAGTAATGGCCGAATTTTTAAAATTTTGTCATGAATTGGTGACGTTTCAACGTTAAAAGCAAAACAAAGTTTTACGTTAATAGAAAAGTCGAAGAGGGGGTCGTGGTTTGGTGGATGGGGTTATCTCATACAGAGAGGGTGAAAGGGATAGTTTGAGCAAATTCGGTCAAAGTTGAAAGTTTGTGTTGGGGCTAATATTGGGGCATATTGGTGAAATAGCACGGGGCCGTAGTCAAAAACACCCACGGACAAATTGCCCTGTAATAACCTGAAAAGTAGAAAAATGTTTCTATTTTACTTGACGCAACATAGATGGTTTGATCTTTTATTACGCGTTTCAAGCGAGAAACCACGGGAACAAACAACAAACACAACGACTTTTGGTTTCTGGTCTCAATTCCGGCTTAAACGGAGAGACCGAGCTGAAACTCGCTCCAGGTGTAGAAGAGGCCTTTCTATTGATTCTGTGAGCGATTTGGCCGAAAATGTTGAAAACTGACCAAATCACACCATGTCGCTCAAAAACGACCGAATGTCGTTTCAAATCGACATTTTGGTCGTTTGTTATTACAGTTTTATGAACGCAAAATCAAAAACTGTATCTTGGGTTTGCGTCGTGTTTTTTTGAGATTTTTTTTTCAAAAAGAGATCCCATTCAAAATACACACATCCTGCAAAGTTTCAAAGCATATAATATGCTGGAACTGGAATTAGGGGGTTCTGCAGTTATTACCTCTTTTCGAGACAAAAAGTGGTATAAACAGACGGAAAGATGATATTTTTCCACAAAACTCGCAGCACCTGCGTGATTTTGCGGTCCAAATTACCTATGAATATACTGAGGCAAAAATTCGAGAAACCTCTGAGAAATTTGAAAATTTGGATTTTGATGTCGTTCTGAAACGACACTTTCGGCCGTAGTAAAACTGAGATAGTTTCACGGATAATAAGAAATGACGAATTTGGCTGAAAGTGGACAAAATTTGTTTTTGTCAAGATGAAGGGATTTGGTTGGATGGAAAAGTTAAGAGGGGAACAAATTGGGTAATTCTGGTGGTATTGGAGAGATGTATAGGTGGGAATTGGGTTTTGGTAGGGGAGGTGAGGTATGGTGAATATATAGTAAGGGCGGACCCTTATGTGAATAATGAGACCCCATTATTCTACTGTTTTGATATGAGTTCTATTGTTTTTTGTATTATCTCTAATTCACTCACACGTACTCACCTGGAATTGATTATATTGCAAAGATTAACACATTGAGGAACTGTAGTTCGTTACCTGCCAGGATGAGAGAGAGAGAGAGTGTAGATCAATGATACGCAGATACGCAGCACGCCGTTCACACGTTCTTACAGAAAGGACAACTAAATGTTGGGGAAGCGTTTTCATGTTCATAACGTAACGACACAACAGCATAACTTTTTTCAACCTTGACCGATTTTCCTAATTTTTTTTACACAACATGCATTGAATAGATATCTAGCTCTCTCTCTTTTTCAATTTCAAAAAAATGTATTATTTGATGACTTTTGTGGTTTGAAAGCTAAAAATGAGTGCGCGATGGCCAAACCAAACACAACTCACACGCAGCGCTTCGCGCTGCGCGCGACTAGTCCACCTGAGACAAAGCAGTTACAAGTGGCTAGTTATTGAGCACTATGAACACCCGTAGTCGATTTTGAAGTAGATCTCAGAACGTTGTATGTGTAAAATCATCGAACATATCATGTCGTGGATGGACGACAGTTTCGGTGCATTATGAATGTAGTTCGATGTTTATTCATCGCTACCTGCAAACATTTTATTTGCTGTCGCCCTAAAGTTGTTGAAGTTTTTTACAAACCATTATCGAGCAGAAATAAACATGTCGCAGATTCACGACACAGAGTGTCCTGGAAAAGAGGGTAAAATTATTTGACAATTTACTTGTGTTTTATAGTTACATATAGGTATACTTACACACAAATCGATTATATTGCAGAGATTGGAATATTATGTGTCTGAAATGGTCAAAGCATATCGTGTCGTGGATTGACGACAGTTCCGTTTCGGATCAGTAATTCACAACCGTGATCGTTATTGAACAGGTGCACTATGATTAATTTCGATAGAACCTATGTAAGTAATACATCTTCATCTAGTGGTACCATGGAACGTTGACTAGTGTCGAATAGACCTAATTGAAACTTTTTGAACTTCGTGAGATTAGAGAACTTTTGTATACGCGACACATTGTGTCGTGAATCAAAACAAGATGTGAATCTAAATTTTCGACAAGAGATGTCTTGTTGTTTGCTCCACATGTGGTATATCAGCAACAAATAAACAAAGACTGAATTCATCAAAATAATTAACGAAGTATATGTCTACATCGGTCCTTATGAATGTGAAGTATAACATGATTTGTTCTTAAACTTTTGGAAAAAAGTATTCGGTCTTTTAAGCTTGTTTCGACCTATTTGGATCCATTTTATTACTTTTTTCACGGGTTTCATATGATTTTGGCCAATTGAACCACTAAGCTGATACCTCTTTTTAGGCAAAATTGTTGTGTAACAGATCTGAATAAATTATAGTGTTATCTGATTATCCTTTGACAATAGAATAAGTTAGTATTAATTAAAATAGAGAAGTTACTGCATTCTATAAGTTTTTGAATAGCACAATGTATCTTCTAATTACATTTTTAGCTCACTTGGTTACTTTCCTTAGTTTTAATTATAAGTGAGAGTATGGAATACAATTCATTGGAAACTTGCTCAAAATGCATGCAAATACTTGTTTGCTAGAAAAAACCATTAGTTTGACAGATACACTTTTTTATACTTTTCGAATAAGGAACTCAACGTTCCACAAATTATTATCCAACTAAATATAAGCGGTGAAACACTACATCGCGCGACGATTCAACGATTTGCGCTACTGGAAATTAATAAACTCTACTCCTAATTGATAGTAGCCAGGAAACACATTTTTGTCAGCTTAGTGGCTCATTTTTAATACAAATAACTATTTATTAACTAATACCACTAGAATACTCTTGTATTTTATCATATTTGCGTTGCTAGAACACTGAGAAACAATTGCACAACATTACAGAAATTAATCAACTACTAAACTTTTTTTTCATTGAATCATGACCTTATTTACTTTTCGGGAAAAAGAAACATGGCTGTTTTGAAAATTAACGTCCAGGATGGAGTTATATAATAATAACATTCTTAGTTCCTTCATTGAGTGAGCGACGATTACGTTTGAATATATTTAGCGGGTCCCTATATATATGAAAGACTGATCACAGAACGCATACTCTACTAAATATGTCCAAAAACCAAAAGAATCTAATAAAAAAACGAGAAATTAAATTTCACCGATCCCGTGAAAATTTGCTTCATTGGATTCAAATTTCGAAGTTTTACGTAAGGGAAGAGGAAAACGGGCTCCCTTTTTTATCGAAAAATCATTTCAGCGGTCAAACTAGGGATTATTATCTTATTCCTAATGGGATTTTCAAGCTGCTATTCTGAGTGAACAATCATTTATTCAGACCACGATGACTCTTATAGAATGCGTGAAATACTTGAGTGCAGTCATTTCGAGCGACGACTGAAGTCATACGAGCTATCCCCTAGTGTTGTGTAGTTGATTATGCTAATCATCTACGTGAGTATTACGTCATGTCTGCGCCTCGCGCAATGTCCTCTACGTCTATAACTCTCGTGCGTCTGGCTCTCGTGGTCTGGCTCTCTTGCGCCCGCACACTCTCTCACCCTAGCGTGTCTATGTCTATGTCTCTGCATATTGTATACTATTTCTCACGTGTTCTAGAATAGTCGAGCCACGCCCACTTGTCTATAAAAGGCGTGCGCTCTTGTTCTTAGTCAGTTCGAACCCAGTTCGTGTGAGCTGTGAGTTCTTGTGAGTCTAAGTACGTAGTACTAGTGAGTCTGAGTTCGTCTCTGTATAGAGCAAGAGTACGCATTGCAAGTTATTGTAACGAGTGAATATCTTTCTTATTATTATCTACTGAATAAATATCTTATTACTAGAGTTTGTTCTACAAGATAATAGGGAAACTGAAAGTGAGTACAAGTGTGATTAGCAACCACACTTACGAGTAAACAATAACGGGCAAAATACACAACACAAACTATTTTTAAATTATTTTCATAGAAGAAATACAAGTTTTCTTCAAAGTGGTTTCGCTGGTGGGTTACCTGTTTTCAAACTCAATAGTGAATGGGTCCCTTCAGTCGCGGCATCAAATATCATTGGGTAAGTTTGACTATTTTCTATTTTCTTGTGCGAGTGAAGTATTGCAGGGGCCCTAACAAGCATACTTCTATATAGTGTGTGGAACATTCAACCGTAACAGCCAACCGAATCTGTGCTGGATCAAAAGAAAAAAGTAAATAAAGTACCAGGTGTATTGGAACCTCTTTCCTAATGGATAAGTCTTTGCACACAACTTAGTGAAGTTTTTATACTTTCCTAAATTTATTTAACGACCTACAGGGGGTGATTTCTATATATAACCGGGTTTTTCGGTGACGAAACTTTTTTTGGTAACTTCCTTTTCAGGTTCACCTAATAGATAACAATGAAAAACTTGTTACCTGTTCTTCTAACGCGATTTAGATTTTTATCTTCAGTTTGAACGGTAACCGCAATTCCGATTCAAATCACCTATCGGTTACCTGTGAGTTAACCTGACAGAAGGTTTAATACAACTGAAGGTAGGTCAATCCCCATACTTCCGTTGATTATTGATTATTATTGATTTTTCGCGAGTGGAGAGAGACAAACAATGTTGACGTGGATTTCATCCTTGCCATATTTCGGCACGAAACATTCGACTGAAACAGGTTGTGCAAAAAAAGTGAGACCCCAAAAAGGTTGAAACATTTGAAAGCTGATCATATCATGGACTCGAACCGTTTTGATCATCAAACAACTGTTACATTCATAATGTAGACATTTTTTCTACGTGCTGATCTACTGGCGTTTGTCCAAAACGACATGTTTAGTGTTTGTTGAAAATACGTCCAGAAATAGTCGATGTTGTTTCAATTGCGTGCTTGCGACTTGGAGAAACCACTTCCAAATCAAGTTGTAAAGATTTTTGAACCTATGACCATATTTGTACGATGTCGTTCCAAAACGACATGCAGTTTCCACACGAACATAAGTAAATATATGATAATATAACAACAAAGAAGTTTTTTTGTTGGAATTAACTCGTATTCCGTTTATCAGGTGCTTAAATTGTAGAACTTTAACCCTATTTATATGATGTAGCTCTGAAATGTCATGTCGTTTTAGAACGACACCAAGTTAAGAACAAAATATTTTGTATGAAGTTTGAAAAAGAATCTATCCTCCAAATTATGGCAAATTTGAGGCTCCAAACTCCAGACTCTGACTCTGAAAAAGCTCCAAACTTATACGAACACTGTTTTATATAGGGAGTGCAACATTCAACTGCAGCAGCAGACGAAATATATGTTGAATGGTAAAGAAAGTATGTACTGACTAGTGACCCGATTCGGTGTCAGTTCTGAGAGAAGTGAAATCTGGGATAACTTGCCTAAATACAGAACAACCACCTCAAAAATGTTATACAAAAACCTAATTAAACGAAAACAGTTTGTAGAATAGAAAAGTATGTGTGTATGATATTACATTAACCTGGCAACTTGCAGTGAGCGACCACATATATTTGAAAATAGCATGAAACAGTCAAGTGAAACATGGAGAACAAGTTTATAAAATCTATTTGAGAAAAAAACAGAAATGGTACACTCTTTCTGATTTTGGTTCTCAATGTTTCACACGAGTGTTTCACGCACTTTTCATATAGGTGATATCTTCTTGAGATTGTTAAACAGTACGCAATATGTAAAGTAATGTAGCATAATCGGAGAAGTGCAGTTTGAAGCGGTAGGATAATAATCTCATTTATTTTTTACTCTACTATATATTTTAATCATCTTTATAAATGATAGTTGAGTGAAAACTGAGAAGCACAAACCAGAAAGTTTTGTAATATAGTTTTGTGATCTATTATAACATTACTATATATTAAAATTATATTTGTAAAAGCCAATTCTATATATAACCGGGTTTTTTTTGGTAAAAACCGGTTTTTCGTTTTTGGCTACCAACCGGTTACCTACTGAAGTAACCTGGAGAAAAGGGTTTCCAAAATCCAGTTAGGTTACCAGAAAACCCGGTTAATTATAGAATTCACCGTTTATAAATGATATTTAAATGAAAACTGACCAGTACTTATATAGTAATTGTTTCATTACTATATAATATAATTAAGTTTATAGATGATATTTGTAACCAAACTGACCAGTACAAACCAGAATGAGGCGGGTATAAGGTGAACTTCGTGTTCGGTTCACCCTGTTCGGCGAAAAAGATTCCGGACGAAAAAAGGACGAGTGCGATTGCCATGAAGAAGATCAACAGACAGAACTCCTGCACGGAGGCGCGGAACGTCTTACCCAGAATCTGTAGATCCATCGAGTGTCTGGAATGGCCGAGTGGAGAGAGGGGCGGACTGCAGTGAGAGGGGGTCGGGTTCGAGTCCCGGGGATGGCAGGGAATTGGAAAACATTTCGAAAAGTGTTCTAGGGAATCTAATTGAGTACTAAAGTTTGAGAAACGGTAATTTTGTGATAGTTCTACAGACCCACCGAGTGTCTGGAATGGCCGAGTGGATAAGGAGGCGGACTGCGGTGAGAGGGGGTCGGGTTCGAGTCTCGCGGGCGACATGGTAGTTGTTTGTGGAAAAAGTTTATGGAAAACAACAAATAGCTGGTAAATACCGGTTTTCGCAATTTCTGTTCAGGACTGGAATTGTGATTTTTCCAGAAAGAGATCAACGTGTATTGTCCTCGAGTGAAATATTCACGACTGGATATTATGCTTGAAAAACACTTGAAAATTATTGAAGGAGTTTTGTGTTGTAAAGATAAACCTGAACTGGAGATCAAAGTTTCGACCAACATTCCACAAAGATTGAAATCGAAAATTCTGATCTTTATAAAACATGTGAGAAAAACCAACCTGCTGAGTTTGAATATCCTGAATACTCTGACCAAACGAAGTACACGAAGAACAGCGAAAGACATGGAGGAATTGGATTTACTCGAATCGGCCCTGAAACATTCCAATGAACAGTTGGATCCTAAATATACAAAATATGGATTTCATGGTACAGTTTAATGTAATAATACGTGAAACATTTTATCATATTTCTCTTTTCCAAGTGTTGGACAGTAGTAATGATTGCGAATCGTCATTTTCGAAGATTCTTTGTGCAATATAATATATTGTTTTGAGTCTGCCGGAAAACGAAAAAAAGTGATGCATTGCAGTAGGCTACAAGAAGGCTTATCTATACATGTAGTGCAACATTCAACTGCTTTTACAATACTGAAAACGCCTTACGCACACAATGATGTTCGTCTTCTAATTTATTCACGAATTGGAACTAACATACCCGTGAAATGCTTAATTTCAGGACATCTTTCTCTTGAAAAAGTTCTGATTTTAGTTTAGGTGCAAGAAGTTTCTCGCAAGTCACTGGATTTTTATTTTGTATTTTGGCTAGTTCGACGGCCGGAAAATGGTGAAATAACGAAGACCGCCAACTTCAGCGTCAAAATCTACCGACCTGGCGACGTAGCAATCCCTCAAAAATGTCAAAAGATACCTCATCAGCTATTCACATGAGCTTCTCATGAGATTCTATTGATCGCTATGCTACAACAGTGAGAGTTCACGAGTAGCTCATGAGGTATCTCATGAGAAACTCATATGAACTTCTCATGAGATTGGAGGGATTGCTACGGCGCCTGTATTAATAAACGACCGAATGTCGATTTGAAACGTTTCGGAGCGATATTGGACAATTTGGTCAGTTTTCAACATTTTCGGCCAAATCACTTGCAGAATCCTCTCTGTATGAGATAACCCCACCCCTCAAACATCAACCCCTATCTCCGATTTTTCTAATAAGGTAAAACTTTGTTTTGCTCTCAACGTTAAAACGTCACCAATCCGTGACAAAATTTTGAAAATTCGGCCATAACTTTTCCTCCAACCGAACTTCACGAATAAAAAGCTCATTCGTGAATAAATCTCGGTAGAAAACTAGTGCTCCGGAAATCTCCACATCTGAATATAATTTTAGCAGTTTTTATCGCCAAAATAAGGAAAGAATAGACCAAAATTACAACAAGCCATAACTTTTTACAGTTTTGACCTACTAACTCAAGTTTTTGCGAAGCGCCATCAATTGAGTGAAAAAAGAAGATGAACGTTAAACTTTTCAGATTCGGACAACGTTGAGCCAGGATATAGAATCTCGGACCTCCATCGTAAAACTCACCCCCACTTACGTGGACCACTTCATACGGGGAAATGTCCTCAATCCAATGCGATAAGATGTTGTTCCAATTGCTTGATGGCGACTTGGAGAAAATACTTCCGAATCAAGTTGTAGACATTTTTGAACCTACGACCATATTTGTATGATGTCGTTTCAAAACGACATGCGGTTCCCAAACGAAGGTGAACAGGTACTACCGCACTTCAATGTTCAATCCATCTATAAATATGCTTGTTGTAAGTCGTCAATGTTCCAGATCCGACAGACACCTATATGATAATATATTAAGGAAGAAGTTTTTGTATTCGAATGGACTCGTATTTAGTTTATCAGGTGTTTAAATTGTTAATTTTTACCCCTATTGATACCCTTATGGGAGGGAATAGCGAGTTGTAGTTTGATCATACATAACAGCATTACCGAGTTCCGATTGAAACGGGATCATACTACAAATGGAGGGAACTGTCAGCCAGTTTTATTCTAAACGAATATGATAAAATCAACAAAATTCTGAATTATATTCGAGTTTTATACTTAGCTGTCAATCAAAACTGCGCTCTCAAAAGCACATATGAAAAATGCCGATCACGTAAGATGTCAAAAGTAAGTGAAAAAAGGAAACAAGTTAACCGACGTTTCTTAATATATCAAAAAGAAAGATTAGTTCAGTTGAAGATGAGATTTCAGATACTTCATACTCAAATGTGGTAGGACCTGATGGGACTCTGATTGTGTCACATGAAATATGTCAAACACAGAAAAAGGAATCATCAGAGATACTCAATTTCACATATGCTATATGCCATTTACAGTACACTTTCAAATGTTTTCTCTAATTTCCGATTTCTTATCTACTCGTACGTTTCAAGAAGATTGCCTTTCAAAGCCTAATTGAGTTTCGATGTCCTGCTTATCTTGGAATCGGTATGTGGTAAAGAAAAATGTGGATTTCTGAACTCCAATTAAGCCATTGGTGAAACGGTAATTTATTCGCTGACATGTTCGATGGTTGGGGAATGAGATAATTGATTTTTGGAGAAAAGGTCTGCGAATGGCATATTGTGGTTAATTACCTTTGCTAACCCATGGTATGGTTGTATGCATAAATAGGCAGAGGAATCTGTCTGGGTCATTTGGCGGCGGCTAGAGGACGCCCTATCTAGCTCTCATTTACCTCACATTACTCTCACAGACACGCTCTACTCTGATACAACTCTCTCTCTCTCTCTCTCTCTCTCTCTCTCTCTCTCTCTCTCTCTCTCTCTCTCTCTCTCTCTCTCTCTCTCTCTCTTCTGTCTTCTTGAAGAATCATATTATCACTGATTTTACAAAAAAAAAACAGAAAAGATGAGGACATAACTTTTCCCAAGTTGATTTTTACATTCCTCATATGATTTTCTTTATTACAAATGTTCTAAAAGAGTGAACATCTCAACAAAGAACACCGGACTCATCGTACTTTTTCTCGTTATCACTGTCTCAACCTTCAACACTCACTTCTACTATGGGTGGGAGGTTACTTTTCCCAACCCTACCTTTTGTTCACCCCTTTTCTAAACCTTCTACCCACCGTGGGAGTTATCTCTGTGTAGCCTGATGGTCTTCACCGGGTGAACTTTCACTATGGGTGGGAGGTTACTTTTCCCAACCCTACCTTTTGTTTACCCCTTTTCTAAACCTTCTACCCACCGTGGGAGTTATCTCTGTGTAGCCTGATGGTCTTCACCGGGACAACTTTCACTATGGGTGGGAGGTTACTTTTCCCAACCCTTCCTTTTGTTTACCCCTTTTCTAAACCTTCTACCCACCGTGGGAGTTATCTCTGTGTAGCCTGATGGTCTTCACCGGGTGAACTTTCACTATGGGTGGGAGGTTACTTTTCCCAACCCATCCTTCTGTTTACCCCTCTTCTAAACCTTCTACCCACCGTGGGAGTTATCTCTGTGTAGCCTGATGGTCTTCACTGGGTGAACTTTCACTATGGGTGGGAGGTTACTTTTCCCAACCCATCCTTCTGTTTACCCCTTTTCTAAACCTTCTACCCACCGTGGGAGTTATCTCTGTGTAGCCTGATGGTCTTCACTGGGTGAACTTTCACTATGGGTGGGAGGTTACTTTTCCCAACCCTTCCTTTTGTTTACCCCTTTTCTAAACCTTCTACCCACCGTGGGAGTTATCTCTGTGTAGCCTGATGGTCTTCACCGGCTGAACTTTCACTATGGGTGGGAGGTTACTTTTCCCAACCCTACCTTTTGTTTACCCCTTTTCTAAACCTTCTACCCACCGTGGGAGTTATCTCTGTGTAGCCTGATGGTCTTCACCGGGACAACTTTCACTATGGGTGGGAGGTTACTTTTCCCAACCCATCCTTCTGTTTACCCCTCTTCTAAACCTTCTACCCACCGTGGGAGTTATCTCTGTGTAGCCTGATGGTCTTCACTGGGTTAACTTTCACTATGGGTGGGAGGTTACTTTTCCCAACCCATCCTTCTGTTTACCCCTTTTCTAAACCTTCTACCCACCGTGAGAGTTATCTCTGTGTAGCCTGATGGTCTTCACTGGGTGAACTTTCACTATGGGTGGGAGGTTACTTTTCCCAACCCTTCCTTTTGTTTACCCCTTTTCTAAACCTTCTACCCACCGTCGGAGTTATCTCTGTGTAGCCTGATGGTCTTCACCGGGTGAACTTTCACTATGGGTGGGAGGTTACTTTTCCCAACCCTTCCTTTTGTTTACCCCTTTTCTAAACCTTCTACCCACCGTGAGAGTTATCTCTGTGTAGCCTGATGGTCTTCACCGGGTGAACTTTCACTATGGGTGGGAGGTTACTTTTCCCAACCCATCCTTCTGTTTACCCCTTTTCTAAACCTTCTACCCACCGTGGGAGTTATCTCTGTGTAGCCTGATGGT